>JANAVB010031417.1:16316032-16872991 GCA_029216955.1 Iris pallida | reverse complement strand
TCAAAGGAGTTGATGAAAACATCTTAGATTGAATCAGCTCATCATGAAGCTGAGCTCAAGGAGATCTGAAAAAGAATGAACTGACAAAAGTTCTGAAGAAGAACATTTTGAGGAAGAGAAGAAGTTGAAGAGGAAGAGGATTGGCACCTGATACTTCCACTCATTACGATGAAGACAAGATCAGAGGGAATAGAATGGAGCTTAATCCTGAACCTGTTCGATCTCCTGACAATGCTCCAGTATCCAGTAATTCTGAAGCTGGAAGTAGTCATATAAAGCAGGTGTCAGTCACTGTTATGGATCGACTGCGAGAAGATGCGAGACTTTCCAAGCACATAGAATATGAACCTCAACCAGGTAGAGTTTTATTTTAATTTTATTTTTTACTATTTCTTTTTCTTTATATGCTGATTATTTTTCCTTTGACTAGTAGGAACTGCTGCAGCGATGAGCTCGACTCATGCTCCGCCTGTTCAGACTGATGTTGATGAAGGAAATTCGTATCTACCGACCTCTCCGAAAGCACATACTTCTATTCCCAGAACAGAGAATATCCAGGCTTCTTCCTCAATAATGACAGCAACTCCCGATTTTGAAACGGGATTGGCAAGGACCCTGGCAATGTATTCAGATATTATCTATTCATATCTGGATACGTTCTCCAAGCGATTCATGAAAGATGAAACTATGCCTTTCTCCGAACTCCGAACGGTGATTAATTTCCCGCTTCTGGCACTGCGACATGCTAGCTGTGAGACTCAATGTATCTTCTTTGAACATCTCCTGGATGAATTGGAGACAACTATCTAAAAATACTGGGAGATCAAGAAGGAAGATATTAAATCTTTGACTGTGGCTGAGATCGCTCAATTGGAACATGAAGCCCAAGCTCAGCAAGCTGCTTTAGAAGAATTTCTTACTTCTTCATCTGAGACGTTAATAGAGAAGAATGAAGAAATATTAACAACTCGTCAGAGAGTAGAACATCTGGAGAAAGATGAAACATCTAAAGTTGAAGAACTTCAAAAGTTGAAAGAGGAATTGGCTCGTCTTCAGGAGCGTATTGCATCCATGGAAAAGGAGCAATCTGAGATTATCACTGCTCGTACGACCGAAGCTGCACGCTATCAAACTCTTCAACAAGAGCGAGAACAGATGCAGGCCGAGCAGATAGAAGAAGCTAACCGTCGCCATTTTGCTATTGCTATTTTTGATCAACAAGTAGTCGCAGTTGAGGCAGCAGAACGAGTCCGTAAAACTCATGAGGAGAAAATGAACACTGTACTTGATCGTATTCAGGAGTTAATAACTCCTACTACTCAATAAACTTTTCAAGCTTCTCATATTTTGAATTTTTTTTGGCATTCGCTTGTAATCAGCACTTTGATCTTGAATGAAGAAAATGAGAACTTTGATCTGATTTTTGACTTTGTTGTTTTGATAATGATGTATCTATAGAAAATATATTCAGAGGTAAATAATACATGACATATTTCAATAGAATAGAAAATACAAATGAACTTTGTAATTCTATCAGATGATATTAAACCAAAGATAATTTTAGTTCAATACTGATTAGAAAAAATAGAATTCAGATATAAAAATATCTTTGAACTCGATTTTCCATGATCTTTGGACTCGGAAATCAAAAGACTAGATATCATTTTCGTAAAATAGAAAATATGATACTGAGATAGAAAATTCAGAGGTAAGATGGACGTGATTTTCTAGATATCAAATTCACTAAAAAATGATACAAATTAGAATATCTATTTCCACTGGGGATAAAAGATATCGAAATAATTCCTGTAGAGAACAATGTCCTTGGTATTTTTTTTACTAGCTGAGGAATGATAGGAGAATAATCTTGACAGATAAAAATATTATGCATAATATTTCTTCAAGAATTTGCCATTAATGGGCATCATAGTAATTTTACCATCCATGGTGGTAAGCTGATATGCCCCATTAGAAAATACTTTATTCACAATGAATGGACATTCCCATTTTGTATCAAACTTACCTTTACTCATATGTGTCATAGTCATCGGACGTCTGACTGCAAGAACAAGTTCCCCTTTGCAATATGCTCGAACTCTGACTTTCTTGTTAAAAGCTCTTGAGATTCTAGCTTGATAGAATTCGATATTCTGTTGAGCATATAACCGCTTTTCATCTAGAGCTTCTAATTCCTAAAGCCGAAGATGATCATTATTCTCAGTAGTAAGTTCATTAGCGATTGCTATCCTTAAAGAAGGAATTTGAATCTCTAATGGGAGAACAGCTTCGCATCCATACACCAGAGAGAAAGGTGTACATTTGGTGGCATTACGAACTGTAGTACGGTAAGCCCACAAACATTCACCGAGTTTCTCACTTCAATTATGTTTGTTGGCAGAAACAAACTTCTTTAAGAGTTTGATGATGGTTTTGTTGAAAGCTTCTGCTAATCCGTTAGCTGCTGGATTATATACGGTAGAAGCCAAATTGTTGATCCGATGATCATCACAGAATCGAGTAAACTTCTGGCTGACGAACTGTGGTCCATTATCATGAATAATGCGTTGGGGAACACCAAATATGTAGATAACATGATGCTTGATAAAGTTGATGACGTTGGAAGTTTTGACTTCAGATAAAGGAATAGCTTCAGCCCATTTGGAGAAATAATCGGTTATTGCGAGAATAAAACGATGACCTTTTGATGACGGCGGATTGATTGGGCCGATAATATCCATGCCCCAAGCTTCGAAGGGCCATGATGCTACTGTTGGGTGTAGAAATTCTGAAGGTTGATGGATAAAATCCGTATGGATTTGACAAGCTTTACACTTACGGGCATATTGAATAGCATCATTTACCATAGTAGGCCAATAATAACCCATACGTCGAATACGGTCTTGAAGTTTAGGTCCAGGCTGATGTGCTCCACAAATTCCATCATGTGCTTCGCGGATAATTTGTTGGGCCTCATCATCGGCAATACATCGAAGAAGTAAACCATCATAAGCTCGACGATATAAGGTTTTTGTAGTATGATTGTAATAAAATCTGAGTGATCGTCGTCTGATAGATGCTGTCTCACTCGGATTATCTGGAAGAATATCATACAATACGAAATCTAAGAAAGGAAGTCTCCAATCTTTATCAGTATTCTGAGTTTCAGCTAAATTACTGAAGATGAATTCCATACTAGAATCAGATGAAGATGAAGATGATTTACGATTTAATCTGTCGAACTCTAAATCAATACCGAATCCTCTTGTTGTATTGACATCATGAGATGTTGATTCTTCAATATCAACTGGAAGTCGTAGAGTTAGATTGTTCTTAAGATGAAATAATTCTCGATTGTAAACAACAATCATTTGTTGACGTCTAACCGGAATAGCTAACACTGCCGCAAGATTAGCAAGAGCATCAGCTTCTGTGTTACATGCTCACCTAACATGCTCGATGAAGAATCTTTTAAATGAAGAAGCCATAGATATGGCCAATCTATGGTAAGGAACCAGATCTTGATGGCGAACTTCATAAGTACCTCTTATCTGATTGACGATGAGTTTAGAATCTCCATAAGCTTCTAAATGCTGAATATCCAGATGTTTAGCGAGTTGAAGACCAATAAGCAATGCATTGTACTCAGCTACGTTGTTTGAACATGGTTGATCGAGAGAATAAGCTCTTTGGATAGCAAGACCTTCTGGTGATACAAGAACGATTCCAACCCCAGCGACAATGTCACCATTAGGACCTATTCTTGAAGCTCCGTCAAAGAATAGACGCCAAGTAGGATCTTCTTCAGCAATTTGGTTTGAGTCTAGGACTTCATCTGGGATTTCATCGTAGAGTTTTGAATTTTCTGGAATTGAATGAGCAGCCAGAAAATCAGCTAAAGCTTGTCCTTTGACCGATTTCTGAGGGATATAGTGCATATCATACTGAAGAAGTAAAATTCCCCAGTTAGCCAATCGAGAATTTAAAACACTTGGTTTCTTCATCATGACTCGTATAGGATTGATCCTGGAAATGACATGAATGGTCTGGCCAATGATATAATGTCGTGTCTTTTGGACAGCGAACATAAGGGCTAGACATTCTTTTTCGACCGGTGAATATCGAGGTTCAGCTCCGGTCATGGTACGACTGAGATAGTAAATAGCTTGTTCATGACCATTTTTATTCTTTTGAGCGAGCAGCGCACCCAATGAATGACTCGTTGCTCGGGTATATAGAAGGAACGGTATTTCTGAAGTAGGAGGTACCAATACTGGGGGGTTCATCAGATATTGTTTTATGTCATCAAATGCTTTCTGACATTCGTCAGTCCAGACGAAAGAAACACCTTTTTTCAAAAGTTTATTGAATGGTCTGCAGCGTCCTTAAAGATTAGAGATGAATCTCCTGATATAAGCGATCCTTCCTTGAAATCCTCGTAGCTCTTTTAAGGTGCGTGGAGGACGCATCTCTTGGATGGCTTTGATCTTCTCGGGATCTACGTGTATACCTTTCGAGGTAATGACGAAGCCGAGAAATTTGCCACTAGAGACGCCTAAGAAGGACTTAGTAGGGTTCATCCTTAATTGATGCTGACGCATTAGATCAAATATAGTTTTCAAATCTTGGATGTGATCCTCTTTTTGTCGACTTTTGACTGCAATATCATCAACGTAGCATTCGACTGTTTTTCGTAAATGTTCACGGAATATAGTGCTCATGGCACGTTGATAGGTTGCTCCTGCATTCCTGAGACCGAATGGCATCACTGTATAACAGTATGTACCGATCGGTGTTCTGAAGGAAGTGTGTTTCTCGTCATCTGGAAAATTTTAATTTGATTATATCCAGAATACCCATCCATGAATGACATCCGTTCAAAACCACAGGTATTATCGATCATAACATCAGTAATTGGTAGAGGGAACTCGTCTTTAGGACATGCCGTATTAAGATCACGATAGTCTATACATACTCTGATCTTGCCAGTCTTTTTAAGGACAGGAACTATATTAGCCACCCAATCAGGATGTTGTTCCTCTCTGATAAACCCAGAAGCCATGAGTTTATTAACTTCGGCTTCAATTGCATCCATAATATCTGGACGGAATCGTCGCTGTTGTTGCTTGACTGGTTTAGCATTTGGCATGATATTGAGTTTGTGAGTTGCGATCTGTGGATCAAGTCCTGGCATATCTTCATAGCTCTAAGGGAAGACGTCGATGTATTCGCGAATAAGTTTGATCATGTCTTGCTTATCAGTTTCTGAAAGACTTTCACTAATAAATATTGGTTTGGGGGATCCCTCTTCACCAACGTCTATTTGAACGAGTTTATCTTCAGTCGGAGGTTCTCTTTGCTCGAATCTAAACTCCCATTGATTATCTAACCTTTGGGCCCATTGTTCTGATTCAGATGAGATTTCAAATTCGTCTTCGTCATTTTCTTCAGGACCGTCAACGAAAACCATGTTGGAAGACAGAATGTTACGGTGGAGGTCACCGATACTTGTATCAGAATCCCAAGAAGAGGAACTAGAAGAATCAGATCTTTTATCTTCGTCGGATTTGGGATCTTCATGGATAATATTGATGAAGGAAGTAGGAGCAATATAACCTAATCCGCATTTTGTCCTTCCATATTTTAGAGAAGGAATCCGAACAGACATTCTTCTTCCTTTCCCATTACTGAGGCCATCTCTGAAGTCATAGCCCATATTTTTGATAATATCCTTAGATTGCTGGCTGTAACGACGCAACTGTAATCTTCCAGAATCATCATTTCTATCATCATCTTCAAGGTTGATGGGGTTTTTTTGGTCCTTTGTAGAAGAATATTGGAATGTCTCCTGGTTTTCTACTAGGTACTAGAAAGCATGAATCTTGTACTGATTCTAAGGATACTTCTGTATGAAAAGTCTGTACAACTCCTATGGTTATTGTTTTCAAGTCATCTAACAAATGCAAATAACTATGAACATGATTACAAACATCAATATACTGCAAAGACGGAGATATTTCATTAAATTCAAAAGTAGTAGTATTTACATTAGAAGGAGGTTGAACCTTAGAAATCTTAGCCAAATCAATGACTAAAGGGGGAGAAGAAGAACGAGAAGGAGTTTTGTTTCGATTAAGATCGATCACAAATGGCTCAGAAGAGGTGAGCTCCCTTGAAGCTTGAGATGGAAAAGTAGTTCGCCCACCAAAAGGGACTACCAGAGTGTCCTGTTTTATAGGTGAAGATACAGGAAATGTAGTACGCCCACTGACAGGAATGATCAGTGTGTCTTGGGTAGATGATTGAGGTAATGGAGAGATACGTCCGCTCACTGGAATAATGAAGGGGCCTTCTCCAGAGGGTTTAGGAGACTGTTGCTGAGTAGTTCGACCTTTAACAGGAATTATCAAGGTCTCACTTTGCGGATCTTCTTTTTCCATAGCTTGTACTATTTTTGTATACTCCTCTTTGTACATCCGGGAATCACTGAAATAAGCTTCAACCCCACGGAAAGAATTTATATCAGCAACTTCTTTTTGTACCTTTCCATCGCTGTCAATGTATTTGAAGCACTGATGAAGAGTAGAAGGTACCACATTATTTTCATGAAGGAAGGGTCTTCCCAGGAGAAGATTATAAGATCCCACGATCTCGATCACATAGAAAGTGACTTTGGATCTGAAATCGCCTATTTGAAGTTTCAGATGAATCTTTCCCAACGGCTCGCTTCGGCTTTGATTGAATCCCAATATAGTAGTAACCGTCTTGGAAAGTTTGTGAAGAGGGATTTTTAATTCATCCAGCAGACTCTTTGGCATTATGCTTAAAGCAGACCTTGGATCAATAAGAATATGATCTATCTTCATCGTATCGATGTAACCGGTGTAGTAGAGAGGCCGATCATGTCGATTATCCTCCAATAACATGTCATCTTGCGTAAAGGTGATATTCGGGATGATCTCCAATACACTATTGTAATGTAAGCAAGTAACAGGTTCTTCATCTGGCTTTTTTAATTGTGCAAGACAAGAGTCAGCCTGAAGAAGTGCCTCACTTAATGTCTTCCGAGTCTCTTTAGAAAGACGTAGAAGTTCAAAGAGGGACATTCTAGCTGGAGTATTAGCGAGTTGAGCTAAAATGTCAAAGTTATAAGGCTTCTGAAGTCCAAGGGGAGGGGACTTCCTGATTGGTTTATCGAAGCGAGCTTGTTGTTTGCCTTTCTCAAGTGCTGTGGGCTCGGAAGGAATAGGTACAACCGGTGTAGTTGAAGGAACAGGTGCAGTGGATGATTCTTCCTCACGAGGAACATCAGGAGTATTTTTGTCAGCTGGAGAGATATCAGGAGTATCTTCAGGACTCTTGGAATAATCCTTTAGATAATGTTTTCCTGTTCTAGTAGCACCAGCAAGTGCTTCTACTTTATCTTTTGGTTCTGTGTCGGAAGTAGATCCGAAAGAAGTCATATGACATGACTTAGTTTTTTCGGCCTTCTTAGATTTTAGGAAAGTAGTCTTTTGAAGGGGAGGAGATTCAAAATCTGCCACTAGATCGGGATGAATCCATATGATTTCTCCTGTTTCAATAGTGATCGATACTAATCCTTCAGACTGTGGGGGGGAATATTCACGATTTCAAGAGTTGCCTTGGGAATAGGAACGATCCCGCTTTCAAGGAGTTGAGGAGAAAATCTCCGAATTGCATAGAGACAACGTTGGAGGTGACGGTCTTTTCTTTCGGAGTGAGAGTGACAGCTCCAGATTTGATCATTTTCTGGATTTTTCCTTTCAGTACAAAACATGTACGAGCTGTGTGACCCAACAATCTATGGTACGGACAGTATTTAGGATGATCTGTCTTACCAGCTTCATCGGGTTTCTTGATGTCAGGTAATTGTATTTTATTACCTTTAAGTAGACATTCAAAGATACCAAGAACGTCATCGTCATCAAAAGAATATTCTTCTTTGGGGCGAGGTGCTCATGGTTGTTGATTTGTTGAGGCGGGAGCTGGGGTAGCTTGGGCAGATATTACCTCTTGATTTTTGCTCTGGAGATTGACTTCGAGAGTCTCTTTTCCTTTACGATTGTTAGGTCGCGTACTATTGCTAGTATTTTGACTTGATTCATTGGGAGTCATGTGTACCCCCAGACCTTTGAAAGTCTCGGCACTGACTTCGGCAGCTTTGGCACTGACGATAAAGGAAGGCCAATCTTGGAATTGAGTGGATCATGTCCACATGCTGATGATTGGTAAGAGATTCGACTTACAAGTGTCGATAGTGACAGCATCGGGAGTTCCGAGAGGCAATTTTAAAGCTTCTCTTCTAAATCTTTCAATGAAGCTTTCAGTGCTTTCATTATTTTTCTGTTTGATTCTTATAAGAGCAGACATAGTCATGTCGTTGAGCCCTTCATAGAATCGTTCAAGAAATATTTGTTTGAAGCCGACAAATGAGGTAATACACCCATCAGGGAGACTTCTATACCATTCATAAGCCGTTCCCTTGAGACATCCGACAAACACCCGAGTAAGGAGGGCGTCGCTCGGTTGCAACTGATCAATCATCACTTCAAAGTGATTGATGAACTGACATGGGGAGGTGGGCCCATCAAAGAATGAGATAGTAGGAGGCTTGTATTTAGGAGGATATGATACTTGCTTCCATTTTATTGGATAAGGTTGCTTGATACCTAACCTTTGTAAACCGTCTTTCTGTTTGAATGCCTCAAATTGGGTTCGGAGATTCCTCAATTCTTCAGTAACGACTCCGGAAGATTGTGGAGTTGTAGCTTGTAGAGAATAGTTAGGAGGAGGGACAGCATTATAAGCGCTACCCCCAGCTCCCGAATGGCTAGGAATTGGTTGAGCTTGCCCAGGGATATTGGATTGTACTGCTGAAGGAACATGCACTGGACCTACACCAGTGTCAATTGGTATGGCATCAGGTACAGTCTGTTGATTTTGCAGCTGGGTTGCCATAAGTTCATACATTGACTTCATAGTATCAGCCATAGACTTCATTTGTTGTTCCAACGAAGCAATTCTTTGGTCTTGGGGAGTCATCGAAGAAGAAGGTTCATTGTTTAATTCAGTATTCCCATCCACCATATAAGTTGTGACTATACGAGGGATTGTTGATGATATTGTTTGTTCTGAATCATTGCTTTGTGTATCAAAATCAGTTGTAGGAGAACTACCCCCAGTAGAAAGAGGTGGAAAGTTGGATTCTCCAAGGAATTCAGAATAGTCTTCAGAAATCGAAGTTCTTTGATTAGAAGCCATTACTCTTGATCTGGTGCCTCTATATACCCCATTTTGACTATCAGTTCTACCTCCAGTATCCCGAGAGGTCATGTTGATAGAAGCGAAAAGAGGTTCATCTTCATCAGACATAGGTTCACACTGGATTCGATTAAAGACAGACTGTCGTTTAGTTTGACATCTGCATTGAATTATGACCCTAGGTTGGAAGTCACAATCATGATCAGTATGGTCATGATCCATTGACAAAGAATTATTCCTCCTCTTTTGTTGAAGATGTTCTCGCAAATCTGTATGTGAAGATTGAGGTATATTTGAGAACAATCTTTGTGCATTTTTAGGAACGTATTTCTTGTCCTTGGATTTTGCCGGCTCTTGATTATACAAAGAGTGATTAATCTGAGCAACATAATTTTTGGCATATTCTGCATCCGGATCTCTTACTTTTATTCCCGATTGGTATGGTTTCTTAACACCAGAAGTGCTTTCCAAACGGGATTGATTAAGTTTCATTCTTAGATCTGTTGGAGGTAAAACATTGGTCTTTGATACTTGAAGTTTTCCTTCCATTGATCTGGATATTTACAGAGAAGGAAGAGTTGAACCATCCCCTTGATTAGGAGTTGGTAACAAACCATTTTGTAGAGACAAATTCTGTGCCCAATTTGAAGAAGTCGTAGAAGAAGACATTAAGAAATGTTTCTTTTTAGACTTGTTCAAGTTTTGAGACATAGAATGTCTAGAAGGAAGAATAGTCAAAAGACTATTTTCTTTTCTTTGACTAACAAAATTGTCAGCCAAAGCTGTTCCTGAAGTAAACACTACAGGAGCAGAAGAAACAACTAAAGAGTTGTTCCTATTCGAAGGGACTTTGTGAGCCATTTGTGGAGGAGCCATAGCAAGACTACCCCCAGTTCTAGCAGAACTTGGCAAGGAGGAAGAAATAGCTAAAGAGCTATTCTTCTTAGAATATGCTGATGACAATTTGGCTAAGGAGCCAGTGCTATCAGCATATGAAGTTTTGGCTAAAAAGCCAGATTTTGGTACGCATGCTGAGTCAGGGAGAGCCGACTTGGTGGATGATGCGTGCGAAATACATGCTAAGACAGGCTTGGTTAAAGAACCAGTGCTGTTAGCATAATTTTTGGGTTTGGAAATGCACGCTAGAACAGGTTTGGCTAAAGAGCCAGTGCTGTCAGCGTGACTTTTGGACTGTGTGACTACGGAAACAGATTTGGCTAAAGAGCCATCACTGTTAGCGTATCTTTTGGATGCTGTCGTCTTCGAGCACACAGGAGTATGCGTGCCTGCAGTGGAGTTCTTGCCAGTGTTAGTAATGGACACTGTGGCAGAAACTTCACCATCTTTGGTTGCCAACAGATTCTTAGGGACGTAGACAGATCGTCCCTTTGATTTGGCGGTGGTGATAGAGGCTGAAGTGTGCTTGCCACCCTTAGCCCGCTGCATTTCTTCATAGGCGAGTTGATTGAACTGAATCGATATAACCTTCTTCGTCGATCCGACCGACGAAGCGTCGCATTGAGTTGTGGCCATCTCAGAAGAGATGGGTTTCCCCAGCAGAGTCGCCAATTTGTTTTCTATAAATAAATTCACTTTATTTATTTTGATTCTGGGAAAATACAACTATAGGAATCCGATCTAGAAGACGATCGCTTTATCCCTTGGACGATGCGAAGAAGAAAAGCTCTCAAGAATTCGACAGCAATTTAGATATTCTGTATATCTGTACAATGAATGAGAAAAGAACTCTATTTATAGAGTCAAAAATAACTAAAAAGATAACTGTCTTCATAACCTATGCATAGTTGATAATCACGCAGGACTCAATCATACGCAAGGTTGATGAGCAGTTACTGGACGTGGCCCATAACTGTTGGACACATGGCAATCATGCATGAGTCGTGTACAAGTTACTGGGGCACGCATACGAGAGATCTGTGGCATGTCTGCCACATACTCCAATTTGATAATTTGAGATGATAATCCGCTAACTGGTTGAGGATGAAATCCCTGTTGAGATAAAAAATCCACGCTGACTTACAGCAGAAATACTTAGGCTCAAAATATACGCAAACTTGAGGCAGAGGGCTCAGAATACACGCAAACTTGAGGCAGAGGACTCAGAATACACGCAAACTTGAGGCAGAGGGCTCAGAATACACGCAAACTTGAGACAGAAGGCTCAGAATACACGCAAACTTGAGGCAGGAGCACTGAAGTTCAAAATGCACGCAGACTTGAGTCAGAAGGCCAGCTGTCTTGATTCGACGTGCCTCGACTGACACAAAATCTCTGACATTGATTGCTTTGTCAGTCACATTAAATGATGATAAGCTCTTTTTTGGTACGCCAACTTGATGAAGATTGAATCTTGTTGAAGAAGATTTCAAAAATCACGCAATAGTCGGCTGAGATCTCTTGAATCCCGTGCATACATGGCATACGAGGAGACGCTTATGGACTGACGTGCTGTCAGTCATAATTATAATCTGACAAATGGTGAGCTGTCTTTGAGTACTATTTTGAACTTTGCGTACTTTTTGAGGAAATGATTTGATAGAACTCAGCGTGTCTTCTAGTCATTTTCTTGATAGGCTGTATTAACTCAGTGTGACTATATTTTTGAGGCCTACAGAGGAGTCAGAACAGAGGTGACTTCGAGCGTTCCACAAGTTCTTCAAACTTGCTGGTTCCTGGAAGCAATTCGTGTGGGGCGAATCTTGCTTTGAGCAACGGTGTTTTGACACCCCAGTACTGTTCTTCATCTCATCGTTCTCTAGATTTTGTAACTCGTTCTGTCCCAATTGCAACACGTTTGCAAGGAAGAACGAGAGATCTTCTCTTCTCTATTTTCCTCCTTCATGTTGTAATCTGGTTGTTTGGTCCTTTGTATCATCGTAGATCTCGATTGCATCAGTTTTACCATCTTTGATCAAGCCCCGGGAATAACAATCTCAAAGCAAGATCCGTGTAGATGGAAAACATTAATGCTTCGCTCGTCCAATCGGACTACTGCAAGTTGGAAAAGTTCGATGGAGAGCATTATCAAGTCTGGAAGAGAAAGGTTTATCTAACTCTTCAACTAAAAGACGTTGATCATGTTCTGTTGGAGGAAGAACCTTCTGTTCCAGACACTGGATCTACTGCCGCAATCAATGCGGCTACCAAACTCCAGGTCAAATGGAGAAGGGAAAATAGCATCTGCAGGCTTCTCATCCTGAATGCTATGGAGGATTCCCTGGCAGAATCCTACTCGAAGAAGGAATTTGCCAGAGACATATGGGAGTCTGTAGAAAATCTGTATGAAGAAGACAGAAACAGGAGCAAGATGTTTGTGGTTGAAAAATATCACAAATTGCTCTTTGAGGACGAGAAGTCCATGTTGCCACAGGTGAAGGAATTTCTGAAGCTGCGTCAGAAACTGGAAGACGAAGAGATGCCCCTTCCCGACAAGTTTGTCGTTGGAGGGATCGTCTCAAAACTTTTTGCTGGATGGAGTACCTTCTATGCAAGGATGCTCAGAAAGAAGCTAGACATTAGCTTGGGAGATCTACTTCAAGAGATCCATGTTGAGGACGAGATGCGTTCCCAACAGAAGGTGGACACTCTGTCCAAACAGTTGGCTAAAGCCAATCTAGTGCAGACGAGAGATCCCAAGGGGAAGCAGGCGGCTTCTCATCCCAAGAAGAAGGACTTCACTAATCTAAAAGTGAAGGGTCCTTCATTCAAGCAACAGAAGACTAAGTCCCACGTGACTTATTACAATTGTGGCAAGAAAGGCCACTACAAGAGTGAATGCAGATCCAAGCCTAAACAATCAGAGAAATATGAGCCTAGTAAGGTTTCATTTGTTTCTAACATTGTTGCTATGATCGCACAGGTCACAACTGTGGGGGTTGACTCTGACTGGTAGATAGACACTGGTGCGACTTACCATGTCAGTTCTGGCAAGGAATGGTTCGTCACGTACTAGCCGATATCTGAGAAGGTTGTCATGGCGAACCAGGCCCAAGCTGAAGTTCTGGGGATCGGGACTGTGGAGCTGAAACTCACTTCTGGGAACACTCTGACGCTTTAAGGTGTGAAGCATGTTCCGATGATTGCCAAGAACCTGATCTCTGGGAGCCTGCTCTGCAACACAGGCTTGAGGATGGACATCAATGCTGGTCAGATGGTAATGTCCATGAAGGGAACATACTTCGGGAAGGCTCATCAAACCGAAGGAATATTTAAAATTTAGCTTGTCAATCAGTTTGATGACATTAATGCAGTTGCATTTTCTGATTATTCTCTTGAGTTGTGGCATAATAGACTAGGACATGTTCATTGTAAAAGAATTAACAAAATGTCTAGTCTAGGACTTATCTCCAAATGTGGGGATAAGGTGGAGAAGTGTGAAGTATGTGCTCAGACGAAGATCACAAGGAAACCCTTTCATCGGGTCAATCAAAGCACAGATCTTCTGGAGTTAGTACACTCCGATATCTGTGACTTCAAACATTTCTCCACGAAGGCCGGAATGAAGTATTTCATAACCTTCATCGACGACTTCTCAAAATACGCGTTCGTCTACTTGCTCAAGACTAAAGACGAAGCTTTCGAGAAGTTCAGAGAGTTCAGGGCCGAAGCTGAACGACAGACTGGACAACAACTCAAGAGGTTGAGAAGTGATCGAGGTGGGGAGTACAGGTCTCATGACTTCGCATCGTTCTGCAAAGAACATGGAATCATATGCGAGACTACTGCTCCATATTCTCCTCAATCCAACGGAGTAGCAGAGAGAAAGAACCGAACATTAACAGAAATGATGAATTCAATGCTACTTACTGCAGGTCTTCCAAAATGCTACTGGGGAGAAGCTGCATTAATGGCCACTTTCATTCTGAATAGAGTGCCATATGCAACTTCGGATGCAACTCCTCATGAACTCTGGTTCAAAGTCAGACCAAACTTGAATGTCATTCGAGTGTGGGGGTGTCTGGCGTATGTGAAGCTCCCAGATCTGAAGATTCAAAAGCTAGGGACAAGGACTACGAAGGCGATCTTCTTGGGATATGCCGAGAAGAGTGATGCTCGGAGATTTTTTGATATTGAGTCAAATCATATCATCGAATCTCGCGATGCTGAATACTTTGAAGACAAGTTTGCAAAAGACAAAAATATTGTTCTTTCGGACATTCCGAAAAATGATGTAGGTACAAATGAGACTGAAATCTCATATGGGCCAGTAGTCCAAGAAGAAGCTGTTGTTGATGAAACAATTCTTGTACCATAACTCGCAGAGCCGTCAGCAAAGCGAACGAGGAGACCTAAAGACTTCGGAGATGACTTTGTCACCTATCATGTGGAAGCAGATCCGCTCACCTATGATGAGGCGATGAAGACCAGAGATGCTATCTTCTGGAAGGAGGCAGTGAATGACGAGTTTGACTCTATCACCTCCAATAACACATGGGTGTTGGTAGATCTACCTGAAGGAGAAAAGCCCATCGGATGTAAATGGATCTTCAAGAAGAAGATGAAGGCAGATGGAACTATTGACAAGTTCAAGGCCAGGCTGGTAGCCAAGGGATTTTCTCAGAAATAGGGGATAGACTACTTTGACACGTACGCTCCAGTAGCTCGGATGACCGCCATCAGAATGTTAATCGCTCTAGCAGCTATACATAAGTTGGTGATACATCAGATGGATGTAAAAACAGTATTCCTGAATGGGGAGCTGACCGAAGAGATTTACATGCAACAGCCAGATGGATTTGTCGTCAAAGGTCTTGAAGACAAAGTCTGCAAGTTGGTGAAATCATTGTATGATTTGAAGCAAGCTCCCAAGATGTGGCATGAGAAGTTTGACAAAGTTATTAGGTCAAACGGCTACAGAGTCAGCGAGACGGACAAATGTGTTTACACAAAGTTCGCTGATGGAAGAGGAGTCATCGTTTGTCTGTACGTGGACGACATGCTAATCTAGGGACGGATATAGGCTGTGTCACGGAGACAAAGAAGTTTCTCTCAGCCAAGTTCAGTATGAAGGACTTGGGGGATGCAGATGTCATCTTGGGCATAAAGATCATCCGGACAGACACTGGAGTAGCGCTGTCACAATCTCACTACATTGAGAAGATGCTCACACGCTATGGTTATAAGGATCTTCCAGGGATCGATACGCCATACAGGGGTGATCAGAAGCTGAAGCCAAACTCGAAGGAAAGCGTCAGGCAGCTGGAGTGTTCTAGCGTTATCGGAAGTTTGATGTACGCAACCACTGCCACAAGGCCTGACATAGCTTTCGTCGTGGGAATGCTGAGTCGGTTCACAAGCAACCCAGGGATTGAGCACTGGAAAGCTGTGAAGCGGGTGATGAGATATCTCAAGAAGACTCAGACATATGCACTGCACTACAACGGGTATCCGACAGTAGTGGAAGGCTTCAGTGATGCTAGCTGGTGTTCAGAGGTGGAAAGCGAGAGATCCACAGGTGGATATGTCTTTTCCTTGGATGGAGCTGCTATATCGTGGAAGTCGAAGAAGCAGACTATACTCTCTCGTTCCTCCATGGAATCTGAATTCTATGTACTTGAAACTGTAGCAGATGAAGCAGAATGGCTTCGGGAGCTCATGTATGATCTTCCAGTAGTTGGAGCTCAGATACCGGCGATACCGATATACTATGACAACCAGACGACTGCGGCGGTGGCATCAAATGACCTCTTCAACGGAAAAAAAAAAAAAAAAAGGACTGTGCGGTTGAAGCACAGGGCAGTACACGATCTTATCAAAAGAGGTGTAATTGCAGTGATTGATGTTCGGAGTCAGGAGAACCTGGCAGATCCATTCACAAAGGGCCTCAAGCGTCAGTTGGTCGATGACACAGCTTGTAAAATGGGCTTGAAGGCATTCTGATAGTGTGTCTTTGTAATCCTACCATAAAGTTTTATGCTATTAGTTCAAAGAGAAATCTACTAGGCATCTAACTTTTGGTTCAAAGGAGGATCACTGACTGGGAAACTATCAGGTAACAGTGGATACTTGTTCTCTGGAACATGGAAGGGATACGGACCCATAACCACTGTTGTCTACTATGTATTTTCTGCAGAAAAAATAGATCCTGTGGAAGGTTGGCTTAAACGCCTTAATGAGTTCTCAGGCAGAGTGAATGCCTGGTGTGCTTTACAGGAAGCACGGTAGAGCAGCACTACAAGGAGTGAAACTCCATGCTACAGTGGGGTGACTCTACCATGAGGTTCCCAGGTCTGGGGTAATGCCTCGGCTTTGCAAGCCAAGTCATAGCGGCGTAGCACCGCAAATAGGCAGGTAGCCTAATGCTGTATGACGTAATTAAAGAGTTGTAGACAGCACTACAAAGGGGAAGATGGCCCCATGTTATAGTGGCACGACACCACGATGAGGTACCCAGGTAGGGGTAAAGCCTCGGCCTTGCAAGCCATGTCGTTGCGGCGTAACACCGCAAGGAAGCCTTAGGCTTCATGCTGAGTAGATTGGCACTACAAAGAGGCTGAGACCTCATGCTACAGTAGTATGACACTACGATGAGGTTCCCAGGTAGGGGTAATGCCTCGGTTTCAGGCCATGTCATAGCGGCGTAGCACCGCAAGGAAGCGCAAGGCTTTATGACATGCCTCTTTAATAAAGAACTCACCTATAGTGCATGGAAAGAGATATCAGGCAGTCTCTTGAGGGTAAACTTGTAGACGCCCAAAATTATACACTGAAACCAGGCTGGCACAGGACCTTTAATGTGCAGCCAGAAGCACACGTAACTACACTTTGTGAGTGGGAAGAATTACAATTGTGGTACAGAATTCAAGGCATAGTCCATTCTTGTATCACATTGTTATTTAACCCATGCGGAAAGATTCAAGTCGTCAGCGACATCTATCCTAATGCAAAATGGACAGTTACTGTGGGGAACGCTCAACCCTGGACACATATATATGTTGTGATATGTGGAAGATTGTTGGTGCTTTCTTTACATGGAGAGAGCTTGCTCTCAACATGCCTTGTTTAGTCCCACATCGGAAATACACCATGAGTTATCTCAACATATATACTTGGTTGTGTTGTTGAGAGATGCACATGGGGTGGTGACCCTAAGGAGGAAACCATGTGGATGATTTTACTAGGAGGTAAGAATAAGGCTCCAAGGATTAAGCATTAATGCTTTTGTCATTCTCTTGGATTAATTTCATTTGGAGCTAAGCCCCAAAGAGGCTTAGCGACTCGGACTCGGACTCGGGCTCATGGGCTCATGAGGCGTAATGTGGCGTTTTGTTGGCGCACTTTGCACTTAGCACGTGAGGCCATGCGGCTCATGCGGCCAGGCTGCTGCTGTTGCTGCCACTTGGAGGGCTCCGCTGACTGTGCAGACTACAAGTCAGTTATGGAAAGACTGATTCAATGCGATTAATTCAGATTCACTTTTTGTGGGATTTGAATTAATTTCGTTGCTATCTTTATGGGATTTGAATTAATCTCGTTGTTATCTTTTTGGGATTTGATTCAATCTTTCCATAACTGAAGAGGCGGCTAGGGTTTCCACCCTCTCTCTATTTATACTCTCTTCTGGCATCCTTTGTGTGGTACTACGAAAAATATATGTCAGAAAAAAGAGAGAGAGAGGAAGTTGCTGCCGCCATTGCAAGTTCATCCGAGGAGTCAGAACAGAGGTGACTTCGAGCGTTCCACAAGTTCTTCAAACTTGCTGGTTCCTGGAAGCAAGTCGTGTGGGGCGAATCTTGCTTTGAGCAACGGTGTTTTGACACCCCAGCACTGTTCTTCATCTCATCTTTCTCTAGATTTTGTAACTCGTTCTATCCCAATTGCAACACGTTTGCAAGAAAGAACGAGAGATCTTCTCTTCTCTATTTTCCTCCTTCATGTTGTAATCTGGCTGTTTGGTCCTTTGTATCATCGTAGATCTCGATTGCATCAGTTTTACCATCTTTGATCAAGCCCCGGGAACGGATGAACAAGCATGATAAATATCTGGGCCATTCATTACTCATATCCAAAAGAAGCCGAAGTACTTATTCCCAGCTCATAGCCAGATGTGATAATCGCCTCCAAGGTTGGAAGTCAAAGCTCATGTCCCATGCAGGGTGAGCAGTGCTCATCCAGTCGACTCTATCTTCGATACCTATCTATTACATGTCAGCTTACAAAATTCCTAGGTCTATCACGAATGACCTAGCGCTGCACCAACGAAGCTTCTGGTGGGGACACGGGACTACAGAGAGAAAGATGCATTTCCTCTCCTGGACAAGCTCACTAAACCTAAACGCGAAGGAGGTCTCCGCTTCAGGAACCCTGCATGGGTCAATGATTCTTTGATTGGCAAACTATTATGGAGATTTCTCGAACAACCACATCAACTTTGGGTACGCCCATTGAAGAGCATCTACTTGCAAAACAAATCAATCTGTACTGCTTCGAAAGGAAGTCGCACATCCCCGACATGGATGAGTATCCTTGATATTCGGAAGCACATGGAGGGAAACATCTGTTGGAAAATTAGCGGAGGATGGATAGACATCTATGAAGACCCATGGATTCCTAACTTGCCGGGGTTCAAAGTACATAGCCCCCGCATCGGAGCTACGGGACCCAGATTACTTAGGGAAATACTGATCCCAGGGATGCGCATATGGAACGGTCCACTAATACACTCCCTATTCTCCCCTACAGAAGCCAATGCCGTACAAGCAATCAGCTTAGGCGGCGGCGATGGACCTGACACTCTCTTGTGGACTTGCACTAGGAATGGCAGTTTCTCCTCTAAATCTATGTATGAATCCATCCGTAGACAAGCCCCAAGTACATCAGGCCCGTGCTCTGCATTTCCATGGCATCGCCTCTGGAAAATGACCAACATCCCTCCCATGATTACAATGTTCGTGTGGAGACTCCTGAACAATGCACTGCCTCTACAACATGCCATCAACAAACGGATCCCGAGCATCTCTCCCCTGTCCATTCTGCCTTGTCCAGCAAGAAGATGTCAACCACCTATTCATACACTGTAACGTCGTGAGGGCAGCATGGTTTTATCAGCCCATTGGGACTCAAAGTGGATAGCCACCACAACATACAACAACTCCTTGATAGCTGGACTTCAGATCCATCGTCCCTGAGACTTTCCAAATGGGTGCTTGCATTCTCTGGGCCATGTGGAAGGCTAGAGGGGATTGCATTTTCCGACACATTGCACCTAATCCTCATCGCATCATCAACTCAGTTAACAGCATGATAAATTCCTTCTCTGAGCAAAGCTCCAACATGGTCGAAAATCTACATGACCTGCAATCCTCCGCCAGTGCAGCAGCCACTTGGTCGGCCCCTATAGATGACGTCATTAAGATCAACGTAGATGGCGCGACATCACAGCTACAGCCATAGCTGCTGCAGCCATTGCCAGAGACGCAAGAGGTCGCCTCCTAGTTGCGAACTCATGGCACTCTCCCATTTCGTCCCCAGTGGAGCAAAGCCTCGTAGCCGAGCTTCACGCTATCCGCCTTGGGATTCAGCTGGCTGATCGTTGGCCCAACAAGAGAGTCGTCATCGAAGGAGACTCCCTCACGGCACACAGGATCTTCAACGGAGATAGCAGTGCAATCCCTTGGAAGCTTCTGGATCTCATCCAATCCATCCGGAAATTAATACCACCGGAGCACCCCCCAACCTTCTGCTTCGTCCAGCGAACGGGCAACAAGGCGGCTCACCTATTGGCAGAATTCGCCATGATCAATAAGTGTTCATCTACTCTCGTTTCCCCTCCGGGTTTCATAACACAGTTAATATCCGAGGAATCTCCTCCGCCTGTAAGTCACTCAGTTCATTCCAGTTAATAAAAGTTCCAACCCCTTCACAACAAAAAGAAGAGACTTTCATGTCACCATTGTGTAACTTGTGAGTATCATGCCAAGGATGTTTCCTTGCTCTCAAGTTGTTTTGCTGCAAAAAAAAAAAAAACGCTACAATATGGTAATAAATAAATCCAATTTCAACCAAATTAAAACATGTACCAAATTGATGCAACTTTGGTTGAGGCAGACGACCACAGCATTTGTTACAGAGGTAAGCAAAAATAGCTGCCACATCGTCATCTAATAAGTAAATATCTGATAAAAGGTTTTTCCTTCACAAGAATAAGAACCAAGCTTCTCTACTCATTGCAACAAAAGTTGCATTCAGGCATCATGAGAACAAAAAATAGATTGTAAAACACAGCACGGTTGCAGCCAACCAAGGTGAAAGTTAGAAGCACGATCAATGTTAGGTAGGTGTCCCATGATGAACACTTCTACACATGTTGGTACTATTTTGGAGAACCAGCAGTCATGAGTTCCTAAATATACTACGAGGACTATACAATTTGATTAAAGGTCTCATTGATCTCCGGAACTACTGGGCCAAAATCAGAAACACCAAAAATATATCTGCAAGGAGGAAAAAACAGCTCTATTAAGGTTCATTCACGGAGCAATGTCAGCAAAAAGTATGGATCAATCTGACCTCTGATTGTTACGACCATGTCAATCTCCTTCTGCAGCAGGAGTTTCAGTGTTCACAATCTGCTACCAAGGGAACTTTTTCAGATAAACAATATTTTAAGTGAACAGAGGGGATAATATATAATATGAGAGTATAAAATGAGCAAAGAGTATAAAATAACCTTTGATTACTATTAATTTTTGTTATAATAAATACATTTATAGTTTCAAAAATATCATATATTTGTTGTATTCTTCTCATTGAAAAAATCAAGTTCTCTTTTTTAGTCCCATGTTGATTAGGAGTTCTCATATTCGTCTTTATATTAGTTTATTTCACTTACTTGTGAGTTGTTGTGGACTAATTATGTGGGCCACACGTGCGTGTCGTCGCCGCCGTCCTGCCTGGTTCGGCGCACGTAATGTGTACGCGCCCACATTCCCGTCCATGTCCCCATTTTAAAACACCAAACGCGTGCCCGAAAAAAAGAAAGTCTCCATCGGACAATTTAAAAAACTTGTCATTCCTAATGACATCTTTTTCTTTGTAAGTGAGTTAGGAGGCATTCACACTATATATATAAAAGTGTGATAAAAAAAACATTATATATATAAAAAATGGTGATAAATTGTTGAGTGTTGTCAATATAGAAATATATCTTATGAACATCATTTTTTTTAGTGATGTATATACTGCTTTACTAATTTTCTTTTTGTTCTATGTGCTACTAAGATAAATCTTAAAAAAACTAACATATTTAGAAGCTTCCGTAGACTTTAGCATTTTGTTAATAGACAAGTTCTTGAAAGTATACTGCTATGATTAGTTGAGTTGATGTTCTGTTGTTCCCTAAATATATTATTTTACCAATCTGACATTGCAATGTTATTGTAACATCATGATAGTTTTTTTTATGCCCCTAATAAAATTATATACATAATACTTCACACAAAAAAAAACAAAATTTGAGGGCTGCGCCCCCTCGGCTCCATGTGGCTACGCCACTGGGAACAACAAGCTTGAGTCAAAGTCAAAGAAGTGGCAGAAACCATGAGCAAACACAGTTTTCAACTGCTCTGTTGATGAAATCGTGAAACTTGTTCATGCACCTGTGGTCATTATATTGGGTTCTCACCTTCCATGAATAGGTGTTTGACTGTTTGAGGGTGTATCTATTCAGGAATAGGGGTCTATGGGTAAAAAAGATGTGCAAGTTAAATGGACATTAGTGTTAAGGATTGTCTGTCAAAGGGAAAGGGTGTCTACTATAACATAAGTATCTCTAATAGATAGCTCTTTGCATGGTTGTGTACAAGTGTAAGACTATCTGCTAAAGAAGGTTCCTTTGACATCTATATTGAAGTGTTGGTGTACAAACTACAAAGCAAGCTTGTTAAGGTGGCACGAAGGAGCTAATCCCCAAAAGGCCTAGACCGGGCCTTGAGGTGGCGAGGGTCCTCGAAACTAAAATTTGGGGTGTGCAGTAGGTAACTTATGAAGAACCAGTAGTTCATTGTTTTGTCGTGGGGTTCTAATAATTTATTTGAACTTGATGTGATCTTATAGAATTTTGTTCATTGATCTACCATGCTGTTCCATAAAGAAACCCATGCTACCCATCCCTTCACATTCGTCTTCTCTCATTCTTACAAGCAAAAATGGGGAATGGAAGAGGGTCTCAGAGAGGAGAGAGACGTAATTGAGTTTCGAAGGTCAAACACCAATATCAGTGCTAGAGTCGGAAAAGAGTAACTGATAAATATAGAGACAGCGAGGGTGAGTGAGACTGAGGGTCGAACTCAGAGTGACTTTACAATCAGAGTTGGAGAGAGAGAGAGAAGGCGTTTGAGGTGAAATTGAAATTTCAGCACACAGCAATCAGGGGGAGAGGAGGCAATGAATCAGGAATTGTTTCATCTTTTAATTTGGGTTGGGTCGTATTCTAACATAAGTTAAATGAGCAGGAATTGGGGTTTGGGCAGATAAGGTAGCCCGAGGCAGGATAAGGCGGGCACCTTGCATGTGACCGCCTCTGTAACAAGCCGCCTAAATACTTGTGGCCTAGGAACTAGGTCCCCCAAAAGGCCTAGGCAGCCACCTAAGGCAGCTAGGCGGATACCTTTAGTAAATTAGTAAGCTGTGTGTACACTGTATATAAAGTATTGTGTATGAGTCTGTTAAACTTTAAAAGATTGTTTCTTCCAGTTATTTTCAAGCGGTCCATTTATTTAACACTTCTCCTTTAAAGTTTTCAATGAATTCAAAACCAGTTTTGTTTTAACTGAGTTCAGCATTACAATACGTTCATATCAGAAAGCTCAAATTGCAGGTGACCCTCTGTGCCTTCTATTTTTCTGAAGATCCCATGCCCAACGGAATCTTCTAGAAATAAACAGCAAGGATCATCCATGCCAAGGAACTAACGGCAGGGGAAAATGTCAGGTGGTTTCATGAAATTTACGCTATCAGAAAATCAACTTTGTATCTGTCTTAGGTCTAGCAAGATGTGTTTCCTGAGCTCCTGAATTTTCTGCTGGCTTTGTTTTATCTTCACTAGCTTTTGCTCATTATCAAGTAGTCATTAGTCTATTCTAGGAAGCTAAAGCCTAAAACCATATCTAATGACAGGAATAAATAAAAGCAGTTTAGAAAAGAGAGAAGGCAAACTGAGTGATCAATGATAAACCTGTGTTATATAATCTTTCAGCTTAGTCTTGATGGGCTCATCCAATGCTCTCTCAGCTAGCTCATACATCATAGTATTGCCTTCAGGACCACTAACTTTCTCCTTTTGCAGATACCTAAGGCAAAACTGATCTTAAATAAAAGATATCCAAGTCAAGGACAATATCAATGTAAATTCCACAAAAAAAAACATGCATTACCTTTGCTGCACAAGAGCCTCCAATGCTTGCTTAGTGTTACCAAACACTGGATGCTTTTCATCACTCTCACCTAATCCCAGACGCTTCAGTTGATGCCAAAGATTTTCTGTAATGTGTGAAAGATTTGGCATGTTACTAACCTGCCAAAATAGTTGGAACCAGAAAGACGAGCAAGAAGAATGTGACATACCATCAGAGATTTTACCGCCAGCAAGATGTACGATTCCTATCACAATAAATGTGAAACCAGCCACATGTGAGGTCTCCTTATCCTCGATGTACTTTTTGTAGATATCAGAAGGTAGCTGGCTCGTGATAATATATGACTTTGCATCTAAGCTACCTGAAGACAGTATCAACTATTAATACTTAGTTATCTGAGCACCTCCCTATCTGTTGTAAGAAACTATTATAATAATCTAAATAAGGGAATCAAAATGTGTCCCTAGTGCCTAATCTTCAGAAGAGTTTCTTTGGATGGGATCGATCCCAATGCACCGAATGAGATTTCTCTGGTTAGCTCCTAATGTTGCTGGTTAGCAGCAAGAATAGCTGCACTGTGCATCTGAATATGTTAACTAACATGACATTTCATATGTAAAGAAGAAGGAAGATAAAAATAAAAAAAGAGGCAATACATGTCATCCAATAAATCGCTGAAATATATATGCTTGCAATTTCATTAATTAATTCAAAATTTAACTTAACTAAAATATAAATAAAAGAAAAAATGGAAAGTAGGTTATATATATCCTTAGAAAACAAAGGATAAGCAAGCTGGCAGGGTAACTCACTCTGCTGGGATGCACGATTCTGCTTGTTTGTGGACGGACGAGTACGCTGAAGCTCTTTCATCTCATACCCAAATATGCTAGAAAGCTTATCTTTGGCCTCATTTATAACAAGGGCTGGGAGGGCTCTCTGTCGATAGTTCTTAGTTATTACCTGGGTCAAGTCTTCTCGCTTTATAGGGCAACCTGAGCTTTGGTGGGTCTTGAATAGGACGTTTCGGATTACTTCTGCTACCAGCTTGTCTTTTTCCTGTAGTGAGGTACTTTACTGATCATTTCATAGTAGAAATACTTACTTCAGGCAGTGGAGGATTTAAACTGAAATATACCTCTTGAGATACGTTAATCTGTGATAAATCGTCATTGTAACTTGTCATTCTGTAACTAACTGTAACTTCGCAAAGGTAGTCAGCACAATTGCATGAAAGAAATAACTCCCATATAGGACCTACGGAGAAGATAAAACTTTAAAGTACTTGAAAAGGGTGAAAATATCTGAGTACACTATAAAATCAGTGTTTTTACATCAGAGTTAATTTTAAATTAAATCAGTTAGATTAATATGAACAACAACAAGAATAGTGATGACAACATAACTCAGAAATGTTGGGGGTTAGCTATACATGAATCCTCTTTTGCCATTCACTTGTGGCCACCATGTCCCTTTTTACTCCCTCAATGGAAGTAATTTGGATCAGTGAAAATGAAAGTAATTAATAAATTTGAATTACACTTTTTTCATTAAAAAAACTCGACTCAAAGTTTTGAACAACATCACTTACAGATATCAGAAAGAACAGAATATAGGAATACACAAGGGGGAAAATCCGAAAGATCATTTCAACTGAATGTGTAAAATAAGGAAGTTAATATGAACAGTCAAGTACTTGGAGGCTATCATATGAAATATATGCAATCACAGCCTTTTCATGTCCCTCACACTATAAAAAGTACCACACTGGTTTCAGACTATCAACTTCTTCACTATTTTAAAGAACTTCCATGACTTGTGTTCCTTGTAAAGATTGAATAAAATTCAATAAATGTTATCTTGGACATGAAGAGCAGTGTTCCAAAATCCATTGTCCCCAAAGTAAGGTGAGGCTAGAAAAAGCACCACAAACTAAATGAGAGCGCTCCGTAGCAACAAGACAAATTAGATAACTACCACCCAAGGCTGGGATCACCTTCGACCCTCTCAAAAATGACAGAAAGCTAATTACCCACCAGATAACTGGAGGCCAGTATGGTGGCTGGTACGTTTTTCAAACTCCGCAGCTCAGCTAGTTAAGTAATTGAAAGCACTTATAATTCTCCTCTTCATTGCAAGGGACACTGCCATCAATCAACTACGTAGCAGTATTCTTAATCTAGAAAAGAATTCTTCACATATATCTCACCAAGACTACCACTTAAAGAAATATTCTAATCAGTAGAATTAACATCAAGCTCTCCCCCATCTTTATACCTGCACCAGTCAAGGTCAAGTCCAGTCCAAAAAGATATGACCAAGTTTTTACAACTCATTGTCTACCTATTGACAACAAGTTATAACTGTAAGTCAGTGATCATTTCCTAAATAAGACCCAAACTATGCCCAAAAGTGTCTCGCATGCAAGGATAATTCGCAATAAACTATAATAGCAAACTTCAAAAAGGACAACCAGCACATGATTCAAACAAAGATAATACATAAAAGCTATAAGCACAGACTCCAGAAACCCGTGCAATGTCCATGTCATCAAACATGTATCGGACACACAAACAATAAAAATACACTAGCGCACATGGAAATCAATATTTTGCCAGTGTCGTCGTGCCCGCATTGTGCCGTAATGTATTTGTGTCCATACAACATAGCAAAAAAAATGTTATTTGCTAACAAATTAAACAATTAGCCTTCAGAGAAATATAATATTAGCCAAGGAATCCAACAAACACCAAGTTGTCCGGTCTCTCTCTTCTTGGTGCCCCAAGCCCTTTAAAACTTTACCATTACAACCTCCATCTACCTAAAGATCTTCTATATTTGGGTTTAAGCAAAAAATGTGAATTAAGAAAAATATTACTTAAAAAAATAAAAATATAAAAGAATGAAAATGCGAGAAGATCAAATAAAAAAGAAGGGAAAATATTGGAAATGCTAACAATGTTGAGATTGAGTATAATCCAGTTGTGGTTATTAGCGTAAGGTGTTCTATGACTCAAAAATTTTTGATTTTATCAAGCATTAGACCTCCTATTAGATGGATTAGAACTTATTTTATTTCTCTAGTCATTGCAATTCAAAAGGTTTTGTAAGTTCCACATGGCGTCTAGATCGCCACTAAAGACGTAAGAAGCAGTAATTAGGCTTCTCAAGTAAATAATAATGTTTTTTTTTTCTAGATGATTTGATTTTATAGCCCTACTAATAGTAGGGGAAGCAGGATTTTTCCCACCGGGATTTTTCATACTAATCCCAAACAGCTACTAATACCCAAAACTTGACTGAACCTTAACCATCAAAATTGCAACTAAAACATTGTTCTGTAACAACCCTAGATATCGACATAAACAAGGATACTCCAAAAAAAACGGAGACATCCCAGCCGCATCATGTCAGGCACGTATCAGATACAGACACACCAAAGTTCTTGTCGTATCCGTGTCACGATGTTTGTATTGAGCTTAATGGTATCTATGTCTATGCAACTATATTCCTAATAAAAATATTCGAGTGACCGACATGGCAGTTTAGCACAAGGAAAACATGGAAAATAGTAAGATCGTCCCTACAAATATTTATGGATAAGAATATCTACTACTACTACTACTACTACTACTACTGGTCTGAATGTAAAACGATCGGCTAAGGGAGAAAGTTACAAAAACAGAGGTTCTATTTCAGGAATTTTAACAAACATATAGTGCACAGTGGAGGGAGATGCACTACTGGAAAAAAGTTTCAAAACCCTAAGTTTTATGTATGACCAACTCCACCACCACAAAAACTAATTTCACCCCGAAGTAACCCAAATCGGTGATGGAACTAAAATTGTGTCCTCTCAAATTTCCGTAACAGGAAAGAAATCAAGAAAATTTTCATGAAATTGATCAAATCGAGGAGTTGAGATCGATAATTACCACAAAATCAATGGGAGAGTCCTCGTTTTGGAACGATTAGGGTTTCGACTTTCGAGTAACAGAGGGGTCCGTGGGGAGAAGGGGATGAGATTCGCGCCAAAAAAACAAAGGGAAGTTTAGGGGAGGGGGTGGGAAAATGAGTATAGAAAGTGCAACCCGCCTTGGTTCATCCAAACTGATCCGGGAGGAATTGAGGAGGGCCGGTCCGGCCCACTGGAAGCTTCCGGGTTCGGATGTTAAAACACAGGATCACATTGACTTCTGGGTCGACTCCAGGTTCAGGACGGACCCAGAGGTAAATCTGACCAGGGACGGCCCGGAGGAGGGACAAACAGGGCTTGCATCCTGGGTCCCAAATTTCAAGGGGCCTCAAAATTTTTTAAATGTTAGTAATAATAACAAATAATAAACATTATTATTCTGATTTCTTCTTCAAAGTCCAAGGTCGGAAAAAAAATTTATTATAGCAATTCAACAAATAGGGCATGACGCATAGGAATTGGATAACCGTCCGACTCTTCAATTTCAAAGAAAAAACTAGCCTTCCCATCACTTCAGATTTTCTTTTGCATTTCAGAGGGGAAAAAGTTCCTCACGTCTCTTCCGATTCCAGATGATCATCAATAGGGTTTTTTTTTTGAATTGTTCATTTTAATTCTCTCTTCATTCTCTCTTTTGCTTATAATTGAAACATAAATTTTTAATTTTCTTCAATTTCTTCTCCTAGAATCCTTCACAAGGATTCTGCGAAGAAAGACTACACAAAGAAGGCCACGGCGGCAGACAAGCTACTCTCTCTCTCTCTCTCTCTCTCTCTCTCTCTCTCTCTCTCTCTCTCTTTCTGTGGCCTCTGCTTGAGCCTTGATCCGAAGAGGACACGAAAAGGTGAGATAGAGGTATCAATGCGAACATGATATTTTAGTAAGACTTTCATTTTGAGAATTGAAATATTTTGTAACTTTTGTTTCTCATGATGCTGGCTTTGTTAAGTTTTTTGAGTTCCTTCTGTCGTCGATAATTGAGGACAATCCTCTTTGCCCCCATCTTTTGAATGAGGGGTTCTATTGATGTAGTTTATTTTTTTCGAAAGTTCCAAGCTATATTTACATATAATCTACTTTGCACAGACACAAGCATAGACTTAGAATTTTGCATCTTTTAAAAATTAGGATACATATTGTTTGTAGTAGATCTTCGGTCTTCCTTTGCAATATCTCTATTTATGTACATTTTCATAATAACTAAGTTTCAATCAGCTTCTGTAGTATATTTAGCTCACTACGTGTTGTGAGTTATACTTGATCCCACGTTGATGTTGAATAGCGATGAGCCGATGATGACGAGCATTTTCGTTTATCTTTGCACTTAAGATTTGACACTTAAAATTATAAGCTCCTAGTGTTGAATATATTTTCGTAAATCTTTGCACTTAAGATTTCACAATGATTTCATTTTCAAACTGAAATATTTTATAACTTTTGTTCCTCCTGATTTTGGTTTTTTTTTAATGTTTCTTGAGTTTCTTTGTTGTTGATATATTAGGCAAACAAGCCCGTATATCACAATCCTAGTATTGAAAAAACATAAACAAGAAATGTTAAATAACATATTGCATCAGAATTTTTTTTAAACTACGGAAGTAGTATTGCCATTTGCCAAGATATATTTATGCAAAATTTAATGTTAGTTGGCATGTATCTGGCCCCAGTCCAAAAGAGTTCACTTTGGTTTATTGTGTCATGCAAAAAAAAAAAAAATTGATACTTTATTTTCAATATATTTTTTTGAAGAAGGGGATCATTTTCATTTTGTATTTAGTCCGGGACATCAAAATGTTCCGGGCCGGCCCTGAATCTGACAAGACTTCAAACTCTAGACAACTCTTTTTCGTAGGGCGACTCTCAGGCCTCGTTTGGTTTGCGGAATGGAAGGGAAAGGAAATCAATTCCTTGTTATTTCCTTTCCTTTGAGAAATTTTAATTCCCATTGATTTTCCTTTCCGATGTTTGGAAATGCCAAAAAATTTGGAAAGGAAAGTGAATACTTCAATGTGGGAAAGTGATTCCTTGCTTGGATGGATGGACTCACTTTCCCCCCTAATTTTCCTTCTATTGGGAATCACAAACC
This sequence comes from Iris pallida, assembly GCA_029216955.1. NCBI lineage: Eukaryota > Viridiplantae > Streptophyta > Magnoliopsida > Asparagales > Iridaceae > Iris > Iris pallida. Next base: position 16,843,275 of record JANAVB010031417.1, on the reverse strand, counting down.
AAACGAGGTCATTTGGTATTCTTAGGACAAATATAGTCTAAACCCAAGTTTAACTTATATCTTTTCAATATGTGTGAAGGACAATCAAACTTGGCTCCGACTTAGGCAACCCAATCTCCTGGGTCAGCCTTGTCCAAATTTATAATCCCATACAAAAATATCTGTAATTCGATTCGGATTTTACGTTTGCAACTCCAGATACAAGCGCATTGTGTAACATAGGACAAAATTTAAGAAGATTTGATATTTCGCAACTACTTTTGGTTGACTACTGACAAAATTTCAGAAGAATAGGTATGACTAATTCTAAGGGCACTCTAACAATTGCTAGGGGCTAGTCATTATTAAGGAACAGTCCACTTTGGTGAAACTTTTGCTGAGGACTGCTCCAATTTTGCTTGGGGCTAGCCCAACACACCCTCCCCCCTCCCAAAAAAAAAATCTCAATCAACACTCATTTGCTAATTTTTATTCTCTCTTTCAATTCTGAAACCCTAAAACCCTAAAATAAGTAGAGATGGAGAAGAAACAGTAGCCCTCGCTCATTCCCGAAGCCGCCGTGCCTCGTGCCTGCCGACGCTCGCCGCCGTCACCCGCTTCCTACGCTGCCCCAGAGGATGAGGAGGAGGAGGAGGAGGCGTTGAAGGAGGAGGAGGAGGAGAGGGATGACGAGTCCCGGTGGGCCGCAGAGGAGGAGGCAGCGGCAAAGGTGGTGGTCCTCGGCCCTAGCCGAAATATTGTTGGGTTCGAAGAAGAAGACGCCTTTAAAAATAGGACTGTAACTAAGTTGGCAATTCTAATCCTAACATAATATAGGACTGCCAACTTAGTTACAGTTCTACTTGCTGAAAAAATTTGGACTAGTCCCAAGCAACGAATGAGGACGGCAAATTTGTAAAAAAATTTGGCGATCTGTATTGGAACAACTGCACTTAATATTCTCTCCCATATTAAGATTCTTTATTTTTTTTGCACAAGTGTTTGGATAACAGAAATTTTCATAGGGGGTAAAGAAGTTTACCAAAATTTTAAAAAAAGTGAGAACTTTGGGGGTATTGCGAATTGGGTAACGAAGCTCCATCAGTGATGGCGCTCTAGCGAAAAGGAATGGACGGGTAGATGACGCGCCATCGTTGATGGCGCGTGTTCATGGTTGCTGTCACGGAGGGGACAAGCTAGCGGACGGCTGACAGGGGAGCGCCATCAATAAGATGGAGCGCCATCAATGATGGCACGTTCCTAGACGCTCCATCTGTCATGGCGCGTTCCTAGATGAAGCTCTGTGAGACCCGTCTTACTGTATCGGTATTTTATACGGATACGTGTTTATTTGAGCCGTATTTCGTATTTATCGATTTGTGTAATATTTTAAAATTTTCCAAAGTGCAGGGTTTTCGTGGCTTGGTTTAACTTGGATTTGGTTTTATTGGATTTGGTTTAACCTTGACTTGGTTTGGTTTAGTTTGGTTCTTTATGAGATAAGATGTATGGTTTAGATTGAGTGAAGAGGAATGAATGGTGGAGATTGCTTGGGCTTGTTATATAAGCCACCTACCACTCTCTCTCCTCCATTATTTTCATTTTCATTTCCATCTTCATCTTCTTCCACTAATACCCATAGGCAAGTACACCTTGCCGAACCTTGAGCCAAGTTATTTTTGTTTGTTCCATCTTCTTTCTTGCATTATTCTAAGCTTGTTTAGAACTTGGAGTTTTCGATTTTACCGGATGGATTCTTGTAGATCTAAGTTTATGTCATTTTCGGTTTTCTTGGGTTTTGATCTACCAAACTTACTTGTTTTCGAAAACTAATTGTTCCATGTTGTAGAGAATTTTATTCTACCCAATTTTGACCTTTGAAAAGTTGGATTTAGACTTGTTTTGACCAAGTTATGGACTTTTAAAGTTTTGGGTTCAACCATGGAGTTCTTGCTGATTTGGAGAAGACAGTGAGCAGTGTGCACGAGCTTTTTAGCTTGCGCCACTGAGTTGCGCGCGCTCTTTAGTGCAGCGCAATGGAGTCCATACGCTACCTTATTGGAGCGTATGTCTTGCATACGCTCACTTGGATAGCCATGAGTCGTATGGAGTCCATACGCTGCCTTTTTGGAGCGTATGTCTTGCATACGCTCACTTGGATAGCAAGGAGTCGTATGGACCTCATACGCTGCCTTTTGGAGCGTATGTCTTGTGTCACGCCCCGACCCGGGAAATCGCTCGTCCTCGCTAGATTTCATCCGAATCATCGTCCTCGCTGGGGCGTGATGCCGCACGAGCCTGAAGTTGCGCTCGTGCAAGACAAGATAACAGGTTCACACAGAACTATCTCAATTTGATAACATAAGCAGCGGAAGAAAACAAAGTATAACACAAGAATCTCTTTTTATTCATATTGAACTGAAGGTTACAAAGGCTCTGAATAGCCCAACATAAAATACCAATTGGCTACAACGCTCATGATCTCTCTTAGCTCACAAAGGATTACACTGTTCCATACATTGTCATATCCCTATTTTAGAAATAGGTATATGACTGTATTTCGACTGTATTTCGTATTTTGGAGGGTTTTAATTTTTGGGGTGTATTTGAAATTTTTATTATTTTATTGGAGGTGATTTTGCCCTCATTAATTATTTGTTATTAATTAATTTCATGATCCTAGTCTACCCTCCAAAATATCAACTCCCCCTCTCTCTTGTCATTTCACTCCCTCACATCATCTCTCTCTCTCTCCTCCCCCCTACCTAACCCTCTCACTCACTCAACCGAACCCCCTCCCCCTTTCTCTCAGCACTCCACTCTCCCCCCTACTGGAGCAGAACCCCCTCTCCCCCTCTCACTCTCGTCGTCCCCGGCCAGCTCCGGCCACCACCGCCACCATCACCCCCAGCACTTCCCACCGCCGCCACCTCCGTCTCTCCCTCTCTTGCTGTTCCCGGCGCCCGCCACCACCGCAGCTGCCCCCTTTCTCCTCCGGCCTCCTGAGCGCCGCCGGCGCCCTCGTCTCCGCCGCCACCACCATCGTCCTCTTCTCCTCCTCCTCCGCCCCCTCTTCCAGGAGCCGCGTCGCCGTCGTCTCCGTCCTTCCTCCGCGGCCCCCGGCCTCCCTCTGTCGCGACCACCACCACTCGTGGCCGCCGCCCTCTTCCCGGCCTGCCTGGCCGGAGCTCCTCCTCCTGCTACTGTTCTCCTCTGCCGCCGGGAGCCCCCGACCCGACTTGGCCGAGCTCCACGACGGCCTCCGTCTCCTCCGCCCTTCTTCTCCGGCCAGCAGCGCCGCCCCGACTTGGCTCCTGCTGCTGACCACCCTCCCCCGCTGGTGGTCCGACCCGACCTGGCCGAGACCCCCTCTGGTGAGCTCCGCCGCCCTCCTCTCTCCCCTCCTCGGGCTGTGAGCTCCTCGGGGAGCGAGCCCCTCGATCCGCGCGCCTCGGGCAGCGTGCTGCCTCAAGCAGTGTGCTGCCTCGTGCAGCGTGTTCCTCGGGCAGCGTACCCTCGGTTGGTGCGCTTCCTCGTATTTTTGGTTCGTGTGCACCTCGGTGTACGTGTCGCCTTGTTTTGCGTGTACCTCGATTCGCGTGTTGCCTTGGGCAGCGGGACGCCTCGAGCCCCGCACTGTCTCGGGCACCGTGCCACCTCGGTTTGTGTGTTGCCTCGATCCTCGTGTCTCGGCCTTTGTGCCTAACTTGTAACCCGTGCCGCCTCGATTTACGTGCACGCACCGATTTACGTGCCGTATCGATTTGCGCATAATATTGTATCTTGTGTTGCCTCGGTTTGCTTGCTCGCTCCGATTGGCGTGCTGCATTGGTCTCTGTGTCGTCTCGATCTACGTGCACGTCTTGATTTACGTACACGTTTCTGTTTCTTGTTCGTCTCGATATTCGAGTCATCTCGATTCTCGTACGCGTCTCGATATACGTGTGCGTCTCGGGTTACGTGCCCGTATCGGTCTGCGTACCTCAGTTTCCGTGCCAGATCCCTGCGCTGCTTGCGGGACCCGTACGGTATAGCCTTCTGCCATCTCTTGTGATTATTCTATTATTTTATTATTTAATTCTAATAATTGTTTATTATGTGTTCTGAGGACCTCGATGGACGTGCTAGCTTGGATCCAGATCGCCGAAGACTTGCTTACCTAGCCGAGCCCTCTAGGCAAGTATTCCTTGCTCATCGACGGCTCTTGTCCTCTCTCCTGGATTTTATTGCATTTAATTAATTTGTACTTGTAAATTGTATAATCATGATTAGTGTAGCCTAGTAGTAGAACTGCCATGATGATAACTTAGGATAGCTTGGTTCGATACCGGTTTATGACCGTATCGGACAACTCGGACGGGTCATCCACACCTCCGAGGACACGAGCACGACTCACACGTATGGATTGTCCCCATATGCCCCGTGTCCGACTCGTGGTCGGGTACGGCTTGGCGAACTACTCTTGTGGCGGTGTTTGTGCTTGGGTTAGGAATTTATGGACATGTGTTGTGGTGCGCCCTGCGAGGCGGTTATCTTATTAGTATGCATGTTGGCTTGGCGCCCAGTACGCATTGTAGCGCTGCTGGAGACCGGGACTTAGTGGTCTCGGGTTCGAGAGGTTTCCAGTATGCATCGTAGTGCTATTGGAGGCCGAGACTTAGTGTTCTCGGCTATCGACTTGTTTTCAGTACGCATCGTAGTGCTGCTGGTAGCTGAGACTTAGTGTTCTCAGTCTGCGATTCTGCGATTCTGCGGCGGGTTGCGCCGAGTGGATTTTAGCCCCAATTTGTAGGGTGCTCCCGTCCAGAATACAAAGGAGACTCTGCCGAATTTTTCCAGAATTCCCGGTTGGGAATTTGGTCGAAGGATTGGGCAGTGCCATTCCTTTGGTTTGCGGGACTGAACTCATGCATGTTCTTCTTGGTATAGCATCCCTGATCTCATTGCCTGCTAGGTAGACTCCCGACTAGATTAGTCGCCTAGCGTCTTGACTTGTCTTGTCCGCCGGATTGTGTAAGGAGAGCGGTTCTACTCGGGTGAGGGTCTGCAACCCTGGTCCTTGTTTGGTTTAAGGGTTGTGGATCTGATCCAGAGTGGTTCACGCAATCCTTGCCTTTTCGACGGTATCACCCATTGGACTCTTGACTCGTGATTCTTCCTTTAGATGGTGTTCTAGTTTAGTTTGTTATCTCATTGTCTGTCCTGTCCGCCGGATTGTGTAAGGAGAGTGGTTCTACTCGGGTGAGGGTCTGCAACCCTGGTCCTTGTTTGGTTTAAGGGTTGTGGATCTGATCCAGAGTGGTTCACACAATCCTTGCCATCATCCGACAGCGTTGATTAAGTGCTGACCCGTGTGTTGGGATTATGATATGATTCGAGGATTGACTATGAGGAGATATGATATTGAGATAATGATTATGGTAGACTAAGTGGATTCTTAGACAGTGTTGCTAGTTCTTTGGTGATGTTCTAATTTGATCAGATATGTCTTCGAGGACTTTTGGATTTTGGATACTAGTGCGAGTGTCTCGCGGAACGAGGAGGATATCGAGGGTATTATTATATAATTTTTACTCGACTTCCCAAACGCCCAATCCGGTACCTTTGTGTATTCCGGTAGTTAGAGAACCTGGTTGATTGCTGTGTCTTGGTAGTTGAGGGGCTTGTTTTCTAGTGGCTTGTGATCATTGTCTAGGAGGATTCTTGTGAGTCTGAGGGCCTAGCATTGTTAGAGAGAATGAGATTGGTACTTGGTGGTTGTCTTTATTGACGTGATATTCACTCCCTCATGGATGGGAGACACTTGATAGATTGATTTGGTGGATAGACCGACTTGATGATTGGAGCTGTAGGCTCCCATATATGCTTGAGATGTTATTATAGTAGAGGTTCTGGTCTTGTACTTGACCTGATATCCATGCCACGATGTGGGCAGATGACTTCTTGTGACTGACAGAGTTGTCCTTGTCCCAGACCTGACTACCTGTATCCGTGCTATAAGTCCAGCTTACCCCGTGAGGTACTGGCCCTGACCTTGCACTGCGGTGCCCTTTGTCTATTGGCACTTTGAGGTGCTACTTCCATGATTATATGGCATTGCGATGCCATCTTGATATTCTGGCTATATTATATGATTCCCTGCACGGGTATCTGGTAGTTGGCCTATAGTTTTAGCGTGGTTAGGATTGCTTGCTTGCTTGTTGCATAACACTAAGGATGGATCACAACTGGGACTATAGGTGCCGAGGCTGATTCTTACTTAGCGTTCTCGTACTGAGGTACGACATCTAGGAGGATGAGCATGTGACCACGGCATGTGATTCCGGATAAATGTAGGGTTAATCTAGGCAACTAAAAATGGTAGAAGCATTGGAAGGGAACGGAATCCCGAGATCGTGCATTACCGGCCGCCACAGGCTCGTCCTGGCACGTCGGGGTTGGCCGCCACGGATATGGCAGTATCCGACTACTATATGTACTCCTGCTTAGCACGGTGGCCTTCCGAGGGACCGTGCATACCTACCTGCTATGTGTTATTTGGCCTCGCTAGCCCTTGCGGGATATAGCACGATCTGAGGATTCCTATATTGCATTGTTGGGGTAACCCAACCACCACATAGACAGCCGTAGACATTTGAGTGGCCGCTTATTTACATAATTGTTTGGCTTGTTGCTTGCTAAGCTGGCTGGCACGTAACGCTGTCCCGGTGCAGTAATTCATTCCCTTGTTCTTGTTTGATGTAGGGATGGGTTACTGTTCCGATGACAGACTACGATCTCCAGTTAGCGATGCAGGCATTAGTGTATGTTATGATGATTGTGATGATTGTTGAGTTACTTTTGGGAATAACTGAGGAACATGGACTATCGTGGTGCATGATCCAACCCATGTTCTTGTTTGATTGTTGGGTTGGTTATTGTGCTACGATAGGCTAATTGACCGAGGTTATGACCAGAATACTTTTAGTTGTTGGATTGTTATCGTGCGTTGGTACCGCACGATCTCTTACCTCATTTATGCTATTTCTGTTATATTATATCCTGCTGGTTTTCTTTGCCCGTCCTTGAGCCTTCCTTTCTGGTACTTGCTACGGTTGGCCTGACCAATCCTGGATTGTTCCCAGATTGCCTGTGACCGACCATGTGGATCTTCCAGACTTGACTTGGAGGACGTGCTTCAGTTCCTGACCATGAGGGAACTGTGTGGAAGGTATTCTTGTCTACATTATTTCTTATTGTAGACTCTCTGATTATCATATGAGTATTTCCTGTTTTTCATATGATTTATCTCTCTTGTCGTTATTTCATTGATTATTGCCTGTGGATAAGAGATCAGATTTAGGCCATAGACTGCTTGCATGCTAGGATACCCAGCAAGATTGACAGCCACGATCGCCGTATGACGTTTTATACCTCATACAGAGTAGCTGGCCTAGTCCGTCCCCGTATTTCGGTACTGGGGCGTGACATACATCATGCCTCTTTATAGCCACCAAGTTGTCTTCGGCTGAACATCTCCATGTCGCAAGTCCGAACGCATATGCGGAAGCTCCTCTTGAACGCCAAGGACTCCATGCCTCGGCACGTCCAAGCCAAGCTCCGCCCCGAGCCGATCATAACCTGAGCCTGCACATAAACTAGTGGGGGTTTAGTGCTTTCGTCCTCGCTTCGCACTGATCAAGACCCGCTCGCATCCAAACCAAACACTTATTCATTTAGTGAAACATGCATCTTACTTTGTGGTCTTTCTATTTAGCCTTAGGATCAATTTCATGGCAACACTTAAACATAGCACATAACTTAATTGTGTCCCACACCATGTTCCTGCAGCAGATACAGTTAGACATAATCTGAAACATAAACATAGTGTTCGTGCTCATCTCGTCCCGTTTCCCTTAGCCTGCAGTGGTTAGAACTTAACGTAAGCAATCATACGATTCTCGCAACCAACCAATCATAAACGTAAACATATGCATAATGGGTGGCAGGCCCTACACCTGTACCCAGCTCTCATCTCAGCCCACCGGCCCTAACTATATGAAGGTCACGGTGTTTCGTACCGTAATGGACTTGGCATCTTATATGTGTAAGCCTACAATCACTTCGATACGGGTTGCTAGCCCAGTATCCGAAGGATCCCAAACTTACGGATATCATAGCTTATCACAGCACTGGACGGTCGCAATCCGTCCGAATGTTGTGCACCATAAATACCACACATAATTCCCTCCTAGGCCGAACGGTCCCGGCGCCTCGGCGTAACCGTTCGAGGGAAGCCGCACCCGTGCATGGGCAATCCGAGTCCATTGACCATGCAATACGCGCCATAGAATACAAGTCATACATTCCAATCCATCTCGCGTTCCATAACATAATCCACCATTCATATGGGGAGCTCCGTCGGCGTTATGCCCCAACACATCCATATTGATGCACGACGCCCAACGGCTTAGTCGTCTCGTACTCATAATCACGCGTCCGGTTCATAATGTCATTCGTATAGCCTACTTCCGTATTTACTTACTCTTTTCGTAGCTTAAGTGCACTAAGGCACGCTCAGCATCATAATCAATGTTCTACGCCTAAAGTTCAATGTTCTCGGAGCCGTGCACCTGATGCACATCTCGATGTTGTCTTTCAATGTTCTACCATCATGCCCTATCGCGACTCGTGCATTTGATGCACGTCGCTTCAATTGTTCGATTGTTCAATGTTCTATCTTAGTGTTTAACACGTACTTAGACCTTTACTCGCCGAGCCGTGCTCGCTTACGCGATAACATCTTACGCATACAATACCATGTATTATTAGACGTGAAGGAATAGGGAGAGAGAGTCAAGAACCCGCCCACCTTAAGCCGATACGCCTTGCCGTCTTCGCCGATTGAAGCATCTCGCTTCCACAACTCGTCGCATAGCTAACTCCCGGACTTAGCCATTCCTTTGAACTACTCGGTTGATTTAGCATATCGCGCCCATGCCACAATCCGTTGCAGGGCCTCGATTTGGTTTCGCGGACACTTCATTGCATAAGGCAAAATGCCGACCTCTTATCGTCCAGCGTAAAAGCATAGCCTGCACACCAGATCAACTAAAATCAGCACTTTCTCGACGGGACTTATCCTTTGCATCGATTTGATTCATAGATCCCAACCGACTCAAAGCTTACCTTTGGCCAACGCAACACTTGCATCGATTCGCATCGATACTTCATCGGGTCAACGCAATAGTTCGAGTCAACAACTCATCGTAATGCACCGATGCGGAGCGGGACATTACATCTTGCATGCGCTCTCTTGGGTGACAAGGAGTCGTATGGAGTCCATACGCTGTCTTTTGGAGAAGTATGACTTGCCCTGAGCATATGACTTGCCCTGAGCGTATGACTTGCCCTGAGCGTATGACCTTGCCCTGAGCGTATGACTTGCCCTGAGCATATGACTTGCCCTGAGCGTATGACCTTGCCCTGAGCGTATGACTTGCCCTGAGAGTATGACCTTGCCCTGAGCGTATGACCTTGCCCTGAGCGTATGGCCTTTGGCTGACTTGGTCTTATGTCTGTAACGCCCCAGTCCCAAAATACGTAGGACTAGGAACGTAGACATGCCAGCTGTATTCATACGAAGTACACTCCAATATATGGAATCCTCGTATGAGTACATAAGCTGTAAAATGCAGTAGAACCATAACTAACTAATCTCATCCACAAATCAAAGAATAAAAGATATCATATATCAACTATGAATTTGTCTTGATACAATATGTTGGGCGAAGACAAATCCACTACCAACAAAATAAAAAAAAGTACATAGAAAATGAAATGAGTGGCGAGCGAAGCGAAGACGATCCAAGTGCAATCATCCTCGAGAAATAGCAATGAACACGGCTAGAGCTGAAGCACCTGCGAAAGACAATAGCACACACCTGGCAAGACAACCAGGTCCTCAGAGGGACGTAACAAGACACATAATAGCATGCCATATAAACTGAATAAATATTGCTCAATAAATAAGTAAATCGAGTTATAACATGTTCCAATACGCACCTACTGAACGAGCGTACCATCCCCCCAACCAAACAAGGACAGGAGATGGTAAACTAATTCACGGTGACGTATCTTTCCATGCTAAGAATCCGATATGGTATCCGGACCCCAACAAGGTTCAATACCTTCTCATCGAAGTAGTGAGTCACACCTACAACCAAACAAGGACAAGATGTGACGAACTAATCCGCGACAAGTTATTGTTCCAAGCCACGGTCAGATACAAGTACCCAAACCAAAAGTACTCGTACCTAACGGATAGGGTAGCCTACCGTTCTAAGTGAAATATTGTTAAGAACAATCCTTCATACGCATGGGCCATGGCTGAATAGGATCGGCATAGTGCCCCCTTGGGCACCAGAGGCCCCAGCAGTAATCATGGGTCATCAATCCCGTATCTCCAGCGGAGAGTCCGGGTCACAAGAAAAGTGCATCGAAGCCCATACGCTAAGGAATTGTCCTCCCCGCCCAATGCCTACTGTGTTGTATCCACAACACAAACCACTATAACTGCTAAGTCAAACTAGCATGCAACCTCTATTAGCGGTTATTCCTATCGCACGGCTTGTACGTACTGGTGGCCAGCCAATCACGCACTTTTGTGTTCTACATGCGACACACAACCTCGTGTTACAACGTGTCAAGGCCAATGAATGCAACACACAAAGTGGTCCCTTAAATCTAGGTTTAATTTGTAAGAAAAATAATACACAGCAGGAAACTGAACAGTAAATTCTAACAGTTATGCTATGTATCACAGTTTATTTTGCATAAAGAAAATAATGAACATGCATGAAATATGAGCTAAAATAATTAAACAGCAAATGGCAAGGTGTCTTGCCTGAGGGTGGTGCGAGATGTAGCAAAATCCGACAGTAAGAATCGTCCACACGAAAGTTAAAATCCACAAGGAGCTCCGGATGCTGAAACAAACATCACGAACGAGTTTGGAATAAAATATATACCTATGAAACGCCTGTCCAAAAGTTAAATTCTTGAACAGGGGCAAAATCGTAATTTCGGGTCAAAACGATGTCCGCCGTTGGACCCGCTTTGCACCGAAATGTGCGCCAGAACCTACGGTATCTAAAGTCGTCAAACTACATGTCTACGAATTTGTTTTGACGAGACGAACCCAACGGTAATTTTGGATTCCGATGGGCCGTGCACAAAATCGCCCGTTGAGTGGGATTGTGGGCCCGCCAAAATTAGCGTCCCGATCAACGGTCTCAGAATCGGACCAAACTTGGCTCACATGACCAGAAAAATATTTCGAGTCCAATGGCGCAAGTTTCATCGCGATATGATGAGTGTGCACAAAGTAATTGGAAAATACCGAAAATGCCCGATACGCAAAAATACGACGGATACGGACCAAATTCGTCGCGCACACGCAACCAATTTGAATCCCGTCAATTCTCGCACGTCCACAAATTCGATACGAACCTTTCGGTACTTTCGATTTGCGACGGGGTCGTCCGGTTTGTCGGGACGTACCTCGTACGGGGTTTTAATGTTTAAAAAAACAAATTTTTCGAAAATTTTATTTAATTAAAAACTGAAATTTATTGCAGAATAAATAAATATATTTGAAGGGGATGATAGAGGGTCATGTGGACTTTCTACAGAAAATTACGGATCTAAAAACGGACAAGAATTGGAGGAGAAATTAATTGGAGAAGTCGGGTACCTTGATATTAAATTTTGTCGAAGTTGTTGTCGTTGTTTCCGTTGCCGTGTTGTCGTCGTCTTTCGCGGGACATGACTGACGTACGCGTAGAGGGCCTGGGGCGCTCGAGTTGGGTTGGGGCTGGTAGTGTACGAAGCATAGAGGGGAGGAAGGAGAGTGGAGGAGAATTAATTAGGTTTTTGGTTTTCCTTTAACTAAAACATATATATAGTATATATATATATATGCTAATGCTAAAGGGGGGAAGGGGTTCGGCCCCTTAGGCTTGCTGCTGCTTTATACAAACGCAAGCTAACTTTGCATGTGGTGGTCGGCTGCCACATTGGTGGGGCCGACCACCTCATGGGTTTTTGCATTTTTTTTTCTTCTTATCTTAATCTTTTCAAAATCTTTTTAAATATAAATATTTATAACTATATATGTATATATCCATAAATACACAAAAAATCTATTTAAAATTCAAATACCATTTAAAAGTCAACTACCCAATTATTTAATATATATGGGCATATCTACATATATATAAATTAAATCCTTAATAATTCAATTCAAACTAGTAATAATATTTAAATAGGAAAACATATTTATTAAATATCTACAAAATAAATTTTAATAATAATAAATTAATAAAAAATACTCCAATGGGTGAACTGTACCACACACCCTTATCCGGGTCCAGAAACATGTACAATCTTGTAAAATATTATTTAATAATAAAATACCAATAATTGTACCAATATTTAAATAATTAGAAATTGTACATAAAAATTCTAAATTAATTTAGGAAATATTTTTAAGTACATAAAATATGTCTACATGGCCACATTTGGTCGCACTACTTACTTACATGGGCTAAAATTTGGTTCGGGCCCAGTTCGGACTGAATTGGACAAACCGGATTATCTAAAAATCAATATATAAAATAATATTTAATTAAAATACTTTAAATAATTCCATTCACAACTTTGTCTGGTTTTCCTAGTTTGGTCATCACCATGGCTAGGCTTCCCCCGGCATGGCTAATGTACTAGTCAAGGCACACTGCTCCATTTTTTGTGCCAAAATTCATGGTAGTCTTGTGTTCCAAAATTCAACAATGGCTAAGGTCATTATTAATAATTAATAAAAATCATAAATTGTATAAATTCATTTGAAGTCTAATAAAATAATAAAAAAAATTTAAAAAAATAGGGATTTTACATCCTACCCAACTTACAAGAATTTCGTCCTCGAAATTTAGGATTAATAGGGTAGATAGGGTTGAGGGATAGGAAGAGTTCGTCAATACCAAAAATGCAATTAAATTTTTGGAGGAGCCGATAAAACGGCGTTCAACACCATCATGCAATAGAAAATTTGTGGAGTCGATACATACAAAAATATATCATGGTTATGAAATTGAATAAGGGTTGCTAGTGAAGGTGACAAAATTTGATAACCCAAAAAAATAGTGAGAAATTTAATAGATCAAAGAGGATAATTAGACATTTGGGAGATATGGTTCCTTGGGAGAAAAAATGGATACTAATCATCTGAGTGGAGAGTTGGATTTAAGTGGCGATTAGAACCACTCTCGTGTGTTCAAGAATGATTGGAAGGCACGGTAAAAATTTTAGGACTGAGGAAAGGAAAGAGTAGTCGAAGGCGAGGATATAGCCATATGGGTCTGTCGGTGGCTATCTAAATGCGTGTGGAAGATAACTGATAGAAAAACTGAAGGTGATCTCTTGTGTCTATCTATCAAGTACAGTGTCTTGTCTTAAAAAAAATAAGACAAAACAGTAAGGAGTTCAAAGACGATGCTATCGAGTACGAAATACGAGGTTCATAGGCGACATAAATAATTCAAAAAGGGAATTGCCAAGGCTGTCGCGGATGAGACTCTAAGGCAAGTTTAACTATGTCTCCATCCACGTAGTATAATTCATGAAAAGCGAACCAAAGTGCAATAGGTTGATCAGACCATCATGTACCGATTCTGATTAGACAATATGTTAGTGGGTGCACCTAATAAAATATGTCATGATCAAGCTTGGTAACGAAATAAGCTTGCAAAATTGAAGCTACATTAGCAGCATGAGATAGTCAAAATATGAGCAAGGGAGGTACTGATGAAGGAATTTTAAATAGTCCAAGATCTTTTTTTAAAATCACGTCTTGCCCGAAGTGTGGGCCTATACAGTTGTCCTAGTGTTCCTTTATTTATGGCTTGGTAGACTAGATAAGGTAGGGTCCTCTGAATTTATAGTCTAAGTGAACTTACCAACGTGGTTCACAAGGAAAAGGTTTGTTAGGTGGTAAGGTATTCTACCAAACTTACAAGAGTTAAGCTAATAGTGTGATGGGACAACGAGTCAAGCAATCAAGATAAAGCACAATTTAAGCTTTTAAGGAATTTAGTAGAACAAAATCATATATCGGTCGAAAGAATTGAGTCGAGGTTGAATCCCTATCCGTGGTCGAAAATATATAGGTATCATGGTAAAGATTTTAGTTTGGCCATTTTGACCATAAGGTCATATCAAAAAAATAGAGTACAAGGTGGTGGGTTTTGGTGGGACATGATATGTCTACATGAAGGTGGGCTCGTCTAGGTCTTACATATAAAATTCGTTAGAAGGAAAAGTCTAGTATTGTACTCCAATTATCTAAGTCACGGTAAGGGACGCCAAAAGATCTAAAAAAGAAAGTGGGAGTTCACGAGGTGATAATTAATGCACAATAATAAAGGAGATCAAGTTAAAGCATGAAATAAAATTAATTAGAGAATCCAATAAAATCATTTAGGGACATAGTTCTAGAGAGAAGATAGTCTCCTAGATGAATACAGTTAAGGAACCACTAACTCATTATTCAAATTGCAAAATGGGTTAGAAGGTCGTAATTAAAAGTTCTAGAATTGAAGGAAGGTCGAGTAAGCCGAGGTGAAATGCAGTCACATAGCTGAGTAGATGACTAACAACACTTGTATATATACTACTATCATGGTCATAAGTGACATGGCAATTAGTGTGGAATGCTCAGTAGGGTTATCTAAAAGAAGAGACTTGAAGTTCTACGTATTCTAAGTCATACAGTCGTCTTATAGTCTTCTTGTCCAAGTCCTTGGTTGGCTATATTGGTTAGGGTCCTCTAAATTCTAGAATCTAAGTAAACTTGCTAATATAGGTCACAAGGACAAATGGATTGCTAGTTCATAAGGTATTCTACCAAACTTAAAGAATTAAACTAATGGATTTTGGGATAACTAACTAGTAGGGTCTAACAAGCACGAAGGGAAGATAAGAATAGGGATGGAAGGAAGCAAGCAAGATGCAATTGATGAGTCAAACGGTAGAAAAATTCAAGGAAGGAGGTCAAGTATGTGGATGAGATCCTAGACTTCTAATCCTATACGCAGGCTTGCTTGGTACGGTAAAGTAACCAAACAATTTATCTTGACCTGCATGGGCCACCACAAAAACATGTAACGCCCCAGTCCCAAAATACGTAGGACTAGGAACGTAGACATGCCAGCTGTATTCATACGAAGTACACTCCAATATATGGAATCCTCGTATGAGTACATAAGCTGTAAAATGCAGTAGAACCATAACTAACTAATCTCATCCACAAATCAAAGAATAAAAGATATCATATATCAACTATGAATTTGTCTTGATACAATATGTTGGGCGGAGACAAATCCACTACCAACAAAATAAGAAAAAGTACATAGAAAATGAAATGAGTGGCGAGCGAAGCGAAGACGATCCAAGTGCAATCATCCTCGAGAAATAGCAATGAACACGGCTAGAGCTGAAGCACCTGCGAAAGACAATAGCACACACCTGGCAAGACAACCAGGTCCTCAGAGGGACGTAACAAGATACATAATAGCATGCCATATAAACTGAATAAATATTGCTCAATAAATAAGTAAATCGAATTATAACATGTTCCAATACGCACCTACTGAACGAGCGTACCATCCCCCCAACCAAACAAGGACAGGAGATGGTAAACTAATTCACGGTGACGTATCTTTCCATGCTAAGAATCCGATATGGTATCCGGACCCCAACAAGGTTCAATACCTTCTCATCGAAGTAGTAAGTCACACCTACAACCAAACAAGGACAAGATGTGACGAACTAATCCGCGACAAGTTATTGTTCCAAGCCACGGTCAGATACAAGTACCCAAACCAAAAGTACTCGTACCTAACGGATAGGGTAGCCTACCGTTCTAAGTGAAATGTTGTTAAGAACAATCCTTCCTACGCATGGGCCCTGGCTGAATAGGATCGGCATAGTGCCCCCTTGGGCACCAGAGGCCCCAGCAGTAATCATGGGTCATCAATCCCGTATCTCCAGCGGAGAATCCGGGTCACAAGGGAAGTGCATCGAAGCCCATACGCTAAGGAATTGTCCTCCCCGCCCAATACCTACTGTGTTGTATCCACAACACAAACCACTATAACCGCTAAGTCAAACTAGCATGCAACCTCTATTAGCGGTTATTCCTATCGCACGGCTTGTACGTACTGGTGGCCAGCCAATCACGCACTTTCGTATTCTACATGCGACACACAACCTCGTGTTACAACGTGTCAAGGCCAATGAATGTAACACACAAGGTGGTCCCTTAAATCTAGGTTTAATTTGTAAGAAAAATAATACACAGCAGGAAACTGAACAGTAAATTCTAACAGTTATGCTATGTATCACAGTTTATTTTGCATAAAGAAAATAATGAACATGCATAAAATATGAGCTAAAATAATTAAACAGCAAATGGCAAGGTGTCTTGCCTGAGGGTGGTGCGAGATGTAGCAAAATCCGACAGTAAGAATCGTCCACACGAAAGTTAAAATCCACAAGGAGCTCCGGATGCTGAAACAAACATCACGAACGAGTTTGGAATAAAATATATACCTAGAAAATGCCTGTCCAAAAGTTAAATTCTGGAACAGGGGCAAAATCGTAATTTTGGGTCAAAACGATGTCCGTCGTTGGACCCGTTTTGCACCGAAATGCGCGCCAGAACCTACGGTCTCTAAAGTCGTCAAACTACATGTCTACGGATTTGTTTTGACGAGACGAACCCAACGATAATTTTGGATTCCGATGGGCCGTGCACAAAATCGCCCGTTGAGTGGAATTGTGGGCCCGCCAAAATTAGCGTCCCGATCAACGGTCTCAGAATCGGACCAAACTTGCCTCACAGGACCAGAAAAATATTTCGAGTCCAATGGCGCAAGTTTCATCGCGATATGATGAGTGTGCACAAAGTAATTGGAAAATACCGAAAATGTCCGATACGCAAAAATGCGACGGATACGGACCAAATTCGTCGCGCACACGCAACCAATTTGAATCCCGTCAATTCTCGCACGTCCACAAATTCGATACGGACCTTTCGGTACTTTCGATTTGCGACGGGGTCGTCCGGTTTGTCGGGACGTACCTCGTACGGGATTTTAATGTTTACAAAAACAAATTTTTCGAAAATTTTATTTAATTAAAAATTGAAATTTATTGCAGAATAAATAAATATATTTGAAGGGGATGATAGAGGGTCATGTGGGCTTTCTACAGGAAATTACGGATCTAAAAACAGACAAGGATTGGAGGAGAAATTAATTGGAGAAGTCGGGTACCTTGATATTAAATTTTGTCGAAGTTGTTGTCGTTGTTTCCGTTGCCGTGTTGTCGTCATCTTTCGCGGGACATGACTGACGTACGCGTAGAGGGCCTGGGGCGCTCGAGTTGGGTTGGGGCTGGTCGTGTACGAAGCATAGAGGGGAGGAAGGAGAGTGGAGGAGAATTAATTAGGTTTTTGGTTTTCCTTTAACTAAAACATATATATAGTATATATATATATGCTAATGCTAAAGGGGGGAAGGGGTTCGGCCCCTTAGGCTTGCTGCTGCTTTATACAAACGCAAGCTAACTTTGCATGTGGTGGTCGGCTGCCACATTGGTGGGGCCGACCACCTCATGGGTTTTTGCATTTTTTTTTCTTCTTCTTATCTTAATCTTTTCAAAATCTTTTTAAATATAAATATTTATAACTATATATGTATATATCTATAAATACACAAAAAATTTATTTAAAATCTAAATATCATTTAAAAGTCAACTACCCAATTATTTAATATATATGGGCATATCTACATATATATAAATTAAATCCTTAATAATTCAATTCAAACTAGTAATAATATTTAAATAGGAAAACATATTTATTAAATATCTACAAAATAAATTTTAATAATAATAAATTAATAAAAAATACTCCAATGGGTGAACTGTACCACACACCCTTATCCGGGTCCAGGAACATGTACAATCTTGTAAAATATTATTTAATAATAAAATACCAATAATTGTACCAATATTTAAATAATTAGAAATTGTACATAAAAATTCTAAATTAATTTAGGAAATATTTTTAAGTACATAAAATATGTCTACATGGCCACATTTGGTCGCACTACCTACTTGCATGGGCTAAAATTTGGTTCGGGCCCAGTTCGGACTGAATTGGACAAACCGGGTTATCTAAAAATCAATATATAAAATAATATTTAATTAAAATACTTTAAATAATTCCATTCACAACTTTGTCTGGTTTTTCTAGTTTGGTCATCACCATGGCTAGGCTTCCCCCGGCATGGCTAATGTACTAGTCAAGGCACACTGCTCCATTTTTTGTGCCAAAATTCATGGTAGTCTTGTGTTCCAAAATTCAACAATGGCTAAGGTCATTATTAATAATTAATAAAAATCATAAATTGTATAAATTCATTTGAAGTCTAATAAAATAATAAAAAAATTTAAAAAAATAGGGATTTTACATGTCAGCGGGTCAGTTTGGTTTTATTTTCCTTATTGCTTGGCTCTTCTATAGCCCTGTATATTGATATTTTATTAGATATTTTACGTCCATTTTATATCCTTACACCTTTTGTCATGAACTTGATAATCCTGAATTTATTTAATGTTTTTGAAATGATAATTGATCATGACATGCTTGATAGTGGCCCGCCGTGGTGCACTCTTGACCTGATAACTTGACCTGCTACACATGACGCGGCAATGACCCGTAGTGGTGCACTCTTGACAAGTATCCTGATAATGCTTGATAGTGGCCCGTCGTGGCGCACTCTTGATAATGATAATGATAATGATAGTGGCCCGTCGTGGCGCACTCTTGATAAATGATAATGATAGTGGCCCGTCGCGGCACACTCCTGACTAGTATACTTGGCATGGTAACCTGACATGATTATCTCGAATAGCTGTTACGACGGCTACCTGACATGACATAATCTGTATAATTAATTTATTGGCCTGAACACCGTGGTTGTTTGCATGGATTGTGCTTGTATAAACTACTGGTCCGATTGTGTCTTGCATCATGTCTAGGACATGATCCCTGAGTACCACGGTCAGGGATTCATACTGAATCTGGCTAGGTTAATGACTAGATTGATCAAATAGTTCATGGAGAATTTCCCAGTTACCTGTTGCCCCTTTGGTCCCGGCCTTATATATATATACATGGGATTTGTTGCTATCCGTCGAGATGAGCGCACTTCCAGCCCGCCGTCGAGTGTGGTACCTTAGGACACATGTATCTTACTACAGTGTGTCTGCTATATCCTGCTATCTTTTTCTTTTCTTGCTGGGATCACTCAGGTAGTAGCAAACAGGTAACCGGACTTGGAATTCTCATTGCATCTTGCTAGTAACTAGGATTGTGATAACCCTAGTTAGTTAATGTAGAAAGCCGTAGGCAATGATTGGCCGTGATTGATTGGATGGAGTCTAGTCCAGTATAGTATAGTCTAGAAGTGATTGATTGCAAGATTGTACTAGAATGATTGAATGATTGTCACTCCAGTTTGTTACTATAATGATTGTACTCTATTGTCACTCTAGCGTATTGTACTCCTCATTACGACTTTTACATTGTACTCTTCACCTGAATGATCTGTCTAGTCTTGTCTTGATCTTGTACTTAATTGTTACATGTCCTGCCGATAAATGGTGGGAGAAACCAAGTTCCGTTCAGACGAAGGGTTACAACCCCGGTCCTTGTTTGGTTTACGGGTTGTAACCTGGTTATCTGAATAGTCCTATAGTTATCTCATCGTATATCACCTTCCCAGTTTATTTATTAAACATGTTCTCCAGTTTACCTTATGCTCAATGATGATTTACTTACTGTCTTCCTATATTCGGGATAAGTGCATTGGTACTGCACAAATCTCGATTCTCCTTTACTTATTTGCTTGTTGTTTGCTAATGATTGCTGGTTTTAAGTTCATAGTTCGGCCTCCTTCGTGGTACTTGCTATTTGGGGTCTGACCCCACTGGTTTTGCATGGCCAGGTTCTAATAGAAGAGCCCGAAGGATCTACCGCACCATCTACTCGACGGTGACCAGCCGGAGCACCAGAGTGCCTCAGTGGGTTTCTTCTTCATTCTCCCACTGATATGTAAATTCTCTTCTTGTAACGTTTAGCCCCGAGCACGTGTTTAGCTCTGTTTTGGTATTTTCTTGATATTGTAGCCTACGGGCATAAACATGATATGTGTATTCTAGACTATAGCTAGTCCTTATCATGTACGACTAATACTCTAGCTAGTCATCAGCTTTGTGGTACTGGCTTCATGATCATTCATGTATATATATGGTTCGGAACGCCTTACTATTGTATGTATGATGATCGTACTCTTGTTCCTGTATAATTGCCTGTGATTGAGATACCTAGGATTGTTAAACCATAGGGTTGACTGATGGCTTGTAGAGTAACCCCCATGTCTTGACAGCTTATACGTAATTTCAGAGTATTAACGTACTTTGGGATTACGTAGCTGGCTATGTCTGCCCCCGCTCTCCGGTATTCCGGTTCTGGGGCGTGACAAGCTCCATCCGTGATGGCGCGCTCCTAGCACTCCCACCCGACTCCCTGACTAGACTCCCTCTCCCTTACTCTAGACTCCCTGACTACTGCTACTATCTGCTATCAGTGCAGTAGAGTGCGCCATCATTTGTGGCGCACTATTCCAATTTTCGTCCTAACGGCTATATTTCAACGGCTACATTTTAACGTCTCAACATTTCAACGGCTACATTTTAACGTCTCAATTCTCAACGTCTATTTATGCAATGCTAATCCTCTCTCTCTATGCACAAACACATAACTCTCTATCCTATCTCTCACAGAAAACATTACTCTTTCTCCTATCTCTCACACAAGCACTCCTCTGAAGCATGGAAGCACAACTCTTCAAAGAAGCTAGTATCTCCCTCTTACAAGCTTTCAACTCCTCACGGAAGCTAGTATCTCCCTCTGAAGCTTCTCTCCCTCTTACATGTTCTCGCTCCCTATTAGCTAAACGTTCTCAAACAACTTTTTATTTCCATGGATCATAATATAAAAATAGTATGCTCACATGGTGGTAGAGTAAATGGGTTAACTTACGAAGGAGGTGACACCCAATTTTTTACAACTTATCGCCATATTACTTTAGAAAATTTACGAAATTTAATTTCAGCGCATTTTTCTATTAATTATCAATTTATTTTAAAGTCTGTTTTTGGTTCCACATGTTTATTGATAGATGGTGAAGAAGCATGAAATTTTATTCTTGAGATTAATTCGCAATCGCCTTATATTAGTTTATATGTTACTCAAGTTTCATCATTTGCTAATAGAACTAATGATGAATTTGTTTCTAATTATCCAAATGTTAACATAGGTGCTAGTTCTTCTCAAACGATTGCTCCCTTACAAGATGAACATAATGATGATGATGATTATGCTGATGATGATGATGATGATGATGATGATGATAATGATGATAATGATGATAATGATGAGGAAAATGAAAATAGTGATGATTTAATTGAAAATACTGGTTATGAGATAGATGATGATAGTACTGATAATTCTAGCACTCCTGAATTATTTGTAGGACAAACATTCGACACTCGTGCAAAATTTAGAAGTTTTATAAGTAGTTTAGCAATTCAGCATAATTTTAGTTGTTCAGTCAGTGCTATGAATAATTCCCATGGAATTATATATAATTGTGATAAACATAATTGTCATTGGAGAGTAGGTACTTTAAGATCATCTAAGAAAGGTAGCAGCTCCCCATGCATGACGAGTAGGTACTTTAAGATCATCTAAGAAAGGTAGCAGTCGTACGTTTATTCTATTTTCCTGTCCGTCGGGAAATAACATTGCCCAGGACAAACAGAGCAAATATGCTCTAGTACATCAAAGTATCTGCAAATTATGAAACTAACATATTAAAATTAACTCGCTATTAAAATTAATAAATATTAGCCAAAATTACCAAAGAGGGACATACCCTATAATCATCGACCGCGACTGGACCGTCGATAGTCCTATCTAAATCCATAAAGTTACCCCGAAGCCAAGTTATCGTGACAAAACTCCTTGCTCCTAGGTCCGCAGGGGACGTAATGCCTAGATATCTCCTGACTATTTCACACGGATTTAAATGTGTATCAAAATATATTGGTTCACCTGTAATAGGTAATCCTAGAATATTTGCGACATCCCGGAGTGTGATTGTCATTTCACCAACAAGCAACTGAAATGCGTTGCGTTGAGGCCACCAACGCTCAGCGAGACTAAATATGAGGTGAACATCGTGGACTAAAATTTGAATTTCATCCAGATAATGAAATCCAAATGAACGCACCAACTGCTTTTGATCATCAATTAACTCCCATGTCTGATACCTTCTCTGATTCCTCCAACTTCCATGCTCCCGTGTTCGAGCCTCTGGAGGATAATCATATAACTACAAGCGAATTTTATTTGTTACATTTATGTAAAATAAATAAATGATACAGAATAACGAGAGTTACCATTTTAAAATTTACCTTCCCCTCAAAAACTAACTTAGATATATGAATTTCTCTTTCCTGTTTCACGACTTCTGTAATCGGTCCCCCGGGAATAAATCCGTCATTCGGTTGAGCCATCTGTTACATTTTTTCGAAAATATAATTAGTAATACAAATATTCAAATAAAATCAAAATTTAATTTTGTTCAAGAGTTACTTACATGAGAAAGAGGAGGATGAAGATGAAGATGAAGATAAAGATAAAAATGAGGATGAAGAACAAGAGAAAGAGGTGCTGTCTAAATTATGTGAAGAAGAAGAAAAAAGGAGAAATTTATAAAGAAGAGGGAACGAGAGAAAGAGGTGCTGTCAAAAAATTTTCCTCCAAAACTCTTACACAAACCCCAACGCACACCCTGCCACCCTGCCATCCCAAACCCCAACGTTGACCCTGATGGCGCACGCTTCCCCACCGTGCCACGCGCCTTCATAAAGTGCCATCAGCTGCCAGAGCGCGCCATCACTGATGGCGCGTCATTCGAAACCCAGCACCGCAGCAGCATAGCGCGCCATCAATGATGGCGCGTCCTTTCACGTGCTGACGTGCTTGTTTGTTTGGACGTGCTTTGTTTGACGTGCTTTTGTTTGGACGTGCTTTGTTTGACGTGCTTGTTTGTTTGGACGTCTGTCACCGTGCGCCATCGATGATGGCGCGCACTTTTATACGCAGAACACTTTATACAGAGCACACACTTACACACACTTTATACAGAGCACACACTTACACACACTTTATCACTTACACTTTGCAGACTTTGACCAGAGCGCGCCATCAATGATGGCGCGTCCTTTGACGCTGTATTTTTTTGTTTGTTTGGACGTGTACACGCGTTTGTTTGGACGTGTTCTCGTGTACTTTTGTTTCATTGGCACATAGCGCGCCATTGATGATGGCGCGCACTTCCATCCTTCTACTAATTGGTACTCGCGCGCCATGTCCCATGGAGCTTCGTTACCCAATTCGCAATATCCCCAAAGTTCTCACTTTTTCTAAAATTTTGGTAAATTTCTTTACCCCTATGAAAATTTCTGTTTGGATAAACCAACCAATATATAATTGCTTTACACTTTATTCTTTTTCGTAATTTGTGCCCCAGTCAGACTTTAGACAGGTCTGGTTTGCTTCGAGGGAAGGAAAGCAAATCAATTATTTACTTGTTCTTGAAAAATTACAAATTTTATTTATTTTATTTTATTTCTGTTATTTGAAATGGTTATAAAAATTAGGAGTAAACGTGAATAATTAGAGATGAAAAAGTTAATCTATGCGACGAGTGGGGGAACTATTCCCTCCCTCCTATTTTTTTTTTTTTAAGTACGTAATTTCAGATCACATAAAGTACAGTGTATGCCTGCAATCAGAATTATATGAACTAGATGCAATCCCATCTTCAAGGATGTACATAAAAAATAGTAGCGGAGGTTGTCGTCGAGGAGTCGGTCGTTGAGGGACTAGACGAGCTCGTACTTGCGGGAGGACACAAGGACGAATAGAAGGAGGACTCGTGGTTGTGGTGGGGCCCACAGCGGAGGCGGGAGAGGATGACGACTAGTGGGGAGAGGATGCCGACAACCAGTCGGAGGGAGAGGCGGAGGAGGAGGCAGAGGCGGAGGACTTCGACAGGCGACGTGGCGGACGGAAATTGGTGGAGGAGAGAGAGGAGGCGGCGGAGAGGAGTTCGACCATGGAGGTGGAAGAGGAGAAGATATTACGTTTGTTGTTTCAACGTAATCCATTAGATTCGATTTGGGAACGGAAACCGTGATATTTTAGAATTTGAGGGAACGGGGTCTATACATTATTCTCACTATGTACAGAGAGTGAGAGTATTTTGGAAAATTTTGGCATTTCATCTCTAAGTACATTCGCTTCTGAACTATTCAAATGGCTTAGTAGTATTGAGTTTATATCCATAATTGGTGTAAAGTATATTCGCTTTATGTAAATATGGACAAAGCTTCAATATTTAAATGTTATCAACAATTAAAAAAAATTATTCTATAAGTCAGACTCATCGTGTACCCTACATCCATTGAATTGTATTGGGATGTATCCATCTGCTATAACAAAAAAACATAGAAAGACTATTCGATGAAATCTATGTACTACTAGCCTACATCCATTGAATCACTTTCCTTTCCAATTTTCTTGGCATTTACAAACATCGGAAAGAAAAATCAATGAAAATTGTAATTTTTCAAAGGAAAGGAAATACCAAGGAATTGATTTCCTTTCCATTCCTTTCCCGGAACCCAACAAGGCCTTAGAGAGATTCAGATCGTCGCACTGTTAATGTCTTTCACAATTAAAATTATGAATAAGAGAAGAGTCTCTCTCCAAAATCATCAAATTGGGGGAACTAATGATTGAGCAGAGCATAAAAGATAAGATCTCGTATTCCTTCCAGTAGAGATTGTTACAATTCAAATGCAGCCCCTTGAAGATCCCCATCATCAACTAGTGGATTGAGGCTCAGAGCCAGAGAATGAAGATCTGTATATAGAAGTAAACAAGCTAGGGAACATCAACTGCTGGGAATAATGCATGAACTTTAGAAAGAATTAGAGATTTCAAACAAAACTTAAGATATGATATAAAAACAGGAGATAATCAACATTGAGAAATGTTCAGAAATCCATTCGCAAACTATGCACAAAAAATTGTTGGAGTGGGTGGGGTTCCCAACCTATGTGGAGAAGACCCCGGAGTGCGACGAGCGCCGTCCGAAGTCGGAGAAGCTCGGGAAGTAGGCGACGTTGCTGCTGCTGCTGCTGCTGGAGCTTCTGGGAGCAGAGGATCCGAGTTCGGCCCGAACTCGGTCCCAGGCCGAGTTCTGGCCGAACTCGGTCTGGTTGTTCCAGCGTTTGGCCAGTAGGTGCTGGCTGCCCCGCACAGAGTTCTGGCCGAACTCTGTGTTGTCGGGGGCTGAAGCGGGATTTTGGATGAGTTTTCATCATTGGATCTAATCCAACGGTCCAGGTTGGTTGCGGGATTAGGGAGATATATATTGAGTTTTCTCAACCCTAATTCACAAGTGCAACATAACACAAGTTCGAGAGAGAAGGAGGCAAGAGTGCCATTGCAACTTCGGAGAAGAAGGCGGAGGATTGAAGGTTGATATTCGGAGGAGATCGTGTTCGGGTAATCTCTACTCGTCGTTCTCGTTCTTCGTAGCCTTGTAATCATTGTTCTTATCTCTGAGTGTTGTGGGGATCCGATTTGGATCGGAGGAGTTTGTAGAGGGTGTAATTCTTCTATTCCATTAGTGGAGGCTTCTCAGGGTTGGACTCCGATCGTCCCGTGGTTTTTTCCCGCAAGGGTTTCCACGTCAAAAATTCTCTGTGTCTGCGTGGATTGTTTTTGTGTGTTTGTTTTTTGGTTCGTGCGTTGTTTGCTCGGTCCTCTCGCAGGTACTCTCCGGTTTGGGGAAAGGTTTCCGCGCTTCTTTCCCAACAGAGTGGTATCAGAGCTTTGGGTTCAAAGGGTGTCAGGAGTTGACAGAGGAACCAGAGAGGAGAGATGGACGCGAAGCCGGTGCGCATGGTGAACCTCAATGGCACAAACTATCATTATTGGCGGAGCAAGATGAAGGATTTGCTATTTGTCAAGAAGCTGCATCTACCTGTGTTTGCATCCGAGAGGTCCAGTGATAAATCCGAGGAGGACTGGAAGTTCGAGCACATACAGGTGTGTGGGTACATACGGCAGTTTGTTGATGAGAACGTGTACAACCACGTTGCCAATATTGAGCACGCGAAGACGTTGTGGGATAAGCTGGAATCCTTGTATGCGAAGAAGACCGGGGGTAAACAAGTTGTTCCTGATCCGAACGATGATGGGTCTGCGGTACAAGGATGGGGCGTCTATTACGGATCACTTGAGTGATTTCCAGGGCGTGGTTGACCAGTTATCTTCTATGGGAGTCAAGTTCGACGACGAAGTTCAGGGACTGTGGCTGCTGTGTACCTTGCCAGACTCGTGGGAGACCGTACGAGTATCTATGATCGCTTCTGCTCCAGAGGGCGTGGTCAGTCTGGAGTTTGCTAAGAGCGGGGTGTTGAATGAAGAGATGCGGAGACGTTCTCAGGGCACTTCATCCACATCCCACCACTCAGAGGCATTGGTTTCAGAGAGCCGCGGAAGGGGCAAAAGCAGGGGTCCAGGTGGTGGCAGAGACAAGAGCAGGGGAAAGTCCAAGGGTCGGTACGAGGACTCAGAGTGTTATCATTGCGGTAAGAAGGGCCATATCAAGCGGAACTGTTTCGCTTGGAAGAGAGAGAAGAAGGGCGACAAGGGGAAGCAAGAAGAGAACACTACAGCGGCGGCCTCGACGCATGGAGGCGATGTGATCGTCGTAGGTGATGAGGTCATTACTAACCTCGCCTGCGATGACAATTCTTGGCTGGTGGACTCAGGGGCTTCAGCACATGTATCTCACAATAGGGCACTGTTTGCCACTTACACGACAGGCGACTGTGGCGTGTTGAAGATGGGCAACGGAGATGTGTCGAAGGCGGTTGCCATTGGAGATGTGCATTTGAGAACGAAGACGGGTGCGGTTCTTGTTCTCAAGGATGTTCGTCATGTCCCTGATATCCGTTTCAACCTGGTGTCGGTTGGAAGGTTGGATGACGAGGGATTCTTCAGTCTCTTCGGGAATAGTCAGTGGAAGCTTTCCAGAGGTTCGTTGGTGATTGCCAGAGGAAGCAAGAAGTCCGGTCTCTACTATATGGAGGGGAGCGCACAGGGGGCACAGGAGGTGAACGCAGTCAGTGATGCGTCTACCGAGTTGTGGCACAGGCGGCTCGGCCATATCAGCGAGAAGGGGATGAGCTACTTGGTGAACAGGAAGGTGATTCCGGGGCTCAAGTCTACAAAGTTGGAGAAATGCACGCACTGTTTGGCTGGGAAGCAAAGTAGGGTGTCTTTCCAGAGTCACCCAAGTTCGAGGAAGCCGGCGTTGCTCGAGTTGATTCACTCGGATGTCTGCGGTCCTATGAAGGTAAAATCTCTTGGTGGTGCTTCTTACTTTGTGACTTTCATTGATGACTGTTCCAGGAAGGTTTGGGTCTATGCCTTAAAGACCAAGGATCAGGTGCTGCCTACTTTCAAGGAGTTTCAGGCCTCCGTTGAAAGGGAGACGGGCAAGAAGTTGTTGTGTGTTCGGTCCGACAATGGCGGCGAATACATCGGTCCCTTTGATGCGTATTGCAGAGAGCAAGGGATACGACACCAGAAGACTCCGCCAAAGACACCTCAGCTCAATGGTGTAGCGGAGCGCATGAACAGGACACTGATGGAGAGGGTGCGGTGTTTGCTGTCAGAAGCAAACTTGCCGGGCAGTTATTGGGGTGAGGCTCTTCTCACAGCTGCTTATATTATTAATTTGTCTCCTAGTGCTCCTTTGCAGGGTGATGTGCCTGACAAAGTATGGTACGGCAAAGAGCCGTCATACAGTCACCTGCGGGCGTTTGGTTGTAAAGCCTTCGTGCATGTACCGAAGGACGAAAGGACCAAACTTGAGCCGAAGACGAGGCGATGCGTCTTTGTCGGCTACGGTCGGGATGAGTTTGGCTATAGACTCTACGACCCAGTGGAAGGAAAGCTCTACAGAAGCAGGGACGTGGTGTTCGTCGAGGATCAGACCATGACCAACACTCAGGACTCCGAGACGCCTTCTGAGGCTGAGGAATTGCCTGAGTTAGAGTCATTTCGCTTCGAGCAGTTTCCAGAGGACATCGCGGAGGATCCAGTTATGGGGGAGCCGGTACATGGAGTTGCTCCCAACCTTGATCATCAGCCTGCTGATGGTGGTCAGGGTGTCCCTCAGGAGGATGAGCATGCCGGAGAGGTAGTTCCTGAAGGGGAGGAGGCTGTCGGTATACAGCCAGCACCAGTGGCTCCACTGAGAAGGAGCAACAGGGATCGTCGACCATCTACGAGATACTCGCCGGATGAGTATGTGCTACTGACTGACGGGGGAGAGCCCGAAAGTTTCGCAGAGGCTATGGAAGACGAACACAGGCAGGAGTGGATGGTGGCTATGCAGGAGGAGATGAGTTCCTTGTACACCAATTCTACTTATGATCTGGTGCGGTTGCCAAAGGGCAAGAAGGCTTTGAAGAATCGATGGGTGTTCAGAGTGAAGCAGACGGATGATGCTACTCGCCCTCGATACAAAGCGAGGCTGGTAGTCAAGGGCTACGGTCAGCGGAAAGGCGTGGATTATGATGAAATCTTTTCGCCTGTCGTCAAGCATTCGTCTATTCGGGTGGTGCTAGCATTAGCAGCCAGTTTTGACTTGGAGGTCGAGCAGATGGATGTGAAGACGGCGTTCCTCCACGGTGATCTTGAGGAGGAGTTGTACATGGAGCAGCCGGAGGGATTCTGTGAGAAGGGCAAGTCACATTTGGTCTGCCGGTTGAGGAAGAGCTTGTATGGTCTGAAGCAGGCTCCGAGGCAGTGGTACAGAAAGTTCGAGTCGTTTATGGGGGAGCATGGTTATGCACGGACGACGTCGGACCATTGTGCATTTGTGAGGTATTTTGCCGAGGATGATTTCATCATTTTATTGCTCTATGTAGATGATATGCTATTAGTGGGTCGAAATGCCACTAGGATAGCGGAGTTGAAGCGCCAACTGGGCGCGGCCTTCTCTATGAAGGATTTGGGCGCAGCGAAGACTATTCTTGGGATGGAGATCAGCCGAGAGAGAGAGTCCAAGCTGCTACACTTGTCCCAAACGAAGTACATTCACCGGGTACTTCAGCGTTTCGGGATGGACGGGTCGAAGAAAGTGAGTTCCCCCCTCGCGGCTCACTTTAAGTTCACTGAGGAGCAGTGTCCATCTACCGAGGACGAAAAGGAAGATATGGAGCGGGTTCCATATGCTTCAGCTGTGGGAAGCCTGATGTATGCTATGGTGTGTACGAGGCCAGATATTGCTCATGCAGTTGGTACGGTTAGCAGGTATCTTTCGAATCCTGGAAGGGTACACTGGAGTGCGGTCAAGTGGATTCTACGATACCTTCAGGGCACTGCCGGTTGGAGACTTTCCTTTGGTGGTGACGAGCCGAAGCTGGTCGGGTATACCGATGCTGATATGGCTGGAGATGTAGACACGAGGCGGTCGACTTCGGGCTACGTGATGATGTTTGCGGGAGGAGCAGTGTCGTGGCAGTCGCGGTTGCAGAAGTGTGTTGCCTTGTCGACGACGGAGGCGGAATACATTGCGGCGACGGAGGCTTGCAAGGAGCTGTTGTGGATGAAGAAGCTGTTGCAGGAAATGGGACTGAAGCAAGAGCAGTATACTTTGCTTTGCGACAGTCAGAGTGCTATCCACCTTGTGAAGAATCAGACGTTTCATAGCCGGTCCAAGCACATCGAGACTCGGTATCATTGGATACGGGATGTGGTTGAGAAGAAGGACGCGGCGCTTGAGAAGGTGCATACAGACGACAACGGAGCTGATATGTTTACGAAGATTCTACCAAGGGGGAAGTTCGAGTACTGCAGGCAGATCGTCGGGATGACGACGTCCTCCCCATAGTTGTGAAGGGGGAGATTTGTTGGAGTGGGTGGGGTTCCCAACCTATGTGGAGAAGACCCCGGAGTGCGACGAGCGCCGTCCGAAGTCGGAGAAGCTCGGGAAGTAGGCGACGTTGCTGCTGCTGCTGCTGCTGGAGCTTCTGGGAGCAGAGGATCCGAGTTCGGCCCGAACTCGGTCCCAGGCCGAGTTCTGGCCGAACTCGGTCTGGTTGTTCCAGCGTTTGGCCAGTAGGTGCTGGCTGCCCCGCACAGAGTTCTGGCCGAACTCTGTGTTGTCGGGGGCTGAAGCGGGATTTTGGATGAGTTTTCATCATTGGATCTAATCCAACGGTCCAGGTTGGTTGCGGGATTAGGGAGATATATATTGAGTTTTCTCAACCCTAATTCACAAGTGCAACATAACACAAGTTCGAGAGAGAAGGAGGCAAGAGTGCCATTGCAACTTCGGAGAAGAAGGCGGAGGATTGAAGGTTGATATTCGGAGGAGATCGTGTTCGGGTAATCTCTACTCGTCGTTCTCGTTCTTCGTAGCCTTGTAATCATTGTTCTTATCTCTGAGTGTTGTGGGGATCCGATTTGGATCGGAGGAGTTTGTAGAGGGTGTAATTCTTCTATTCCATTAGTGGAGGCTTCTCAGGGTTGGACTCCGATCGTCCCGTGGTTTTTTCCCGCAAGGGTTTCCACGTCAAAAATTCTCTGTGTCTGCGTGGATTGTTTTTGTGTGTTTGTTTTTTGGTTCGTGCGTTGTTTGCTCGGTCCTCTCGCAGGTACTCTCCGGTTTGGGGAAAGGTTTCCGCGCTTCTTTCCCAACAAAAATAACTTTTACGACTTCGCTTTAAAATGAGTAATCAATTTATCACTTTGTACAAGAAAACAAAACAAAGTTCATTATCTATACAACATATTGCCGCCTCCTTCCCATTATTAAGAAACCATTTGGATATGTATTAAATCTTGTCAAATACTATTTTGGCACACCCAGGAATTATTTTTTTTTTCATTTTTTTTCTTTTTTGCTCTCTGTTAATTTCTATAGACTAGGTGAGGGTTGAGTTGGAGGATTAAAGCTTGGAACTCCCAATTTACAATTTTTACATTAGCTCTACTGGCAAAGTGTTATTCCTAATTCCTGAGTCAAGACAGAAGTAAGACGATATCAATTTGTGAACAAGGAATTGCATTCATCTCCATGGCGCATTAAGCTAATGAGGGAAAAGGAATGTCACTTTATATTAATGGTATATTTGGTCAATTCTTTTCCGTAATCTTATCGTACAAGGAAATGAGGATCCCATTTGACGAGACAACACTTATAATCATGGTTGTGATGCAGGATTAAAATTTGTAAGATCACAAAACATGTCCCCAAAATAAATAAGAATTCAAAATGTTTGTACTTAATTTGTCACAAGTAACTCAATCGGAAAATAAGAATACAATGAGACAAAGAAATATATATACCCTGGGCTCAGAAGCGACTTCTATGTGCTGATGGAACTTGCAGATGATGTTAAGCTAAATGAGGGCAGCTGTCAACTACTTTGACACTATTAATTCCAAGTACACATGAACATCGCCATGTTGGAACTTTTCCTTAAACCCTAGTTATTTGGCTCTTAAAGAAGCCTGAAAGTTAAATCACAAGAAAAACCATTAGCAACTCACTCATCATGATGGCACTTCATCTAATTATGAAAAATATGAGGAATCATGCTATACTAAAATCATATAAAGTGAAGGAATTTATTAAGAAACAATAAGGGTTAGTTGTATTGACTGGGAAAAACATCCTAAACATAGTTCCTAAAAAAAGGGTCACCAAACACTACAGTCGACACAAACATGATTTACACAACAAAGCCTTTATCAAAAGTTTTGGGGTAGACTAGTAAAAGAACGAAGTACTAACTTCCCAAAAAGAAAAGTAAGCTATGTTGTTATCATGCTCGAGTTATGATATTTTGAGATTTGTGAGATGAAAACTCAAAGATAAATTGATCTCTAAATATTTATTACCTTCACACCCTTCCTAATCCTCAAGTAAAAACGAGAAACCATTGTCAGAACACAAAATAGTTATAAATCTGACAGGCGTTGAGGAACCAAACACTAAATGCACTTCAGTCACCAGGATGTTAAACAGTTTGACACTTAAAGACCAAAATACAGGTTTGACAGCTCTAGACTTCACAGTCTCAGAAACTGTCCCACTGGACTGAATTGTGATGACATGGAAAAGTTCAAGGAGGTCCCCCCAAGCATTTGAAAATATTGCTTCAAAACAAGAGAAGGTGAGGATCAGAGACTCGAGCTCCTTAAGTTTTAAACATTGCTGTAAGAAATATGAAGTGATGTAGGATAAGAGCCCTCAATTGTTCTTCAAATGAAAATTTTCAAAATGAATAGCTTCCTTTCGGCTCACTATGTACAAGTCAATACAATCTCCCTCCACTCCGCGAGTGCAACCACGACAACCACCACCAATCCCAAATCAAAAAGGAAAATGTTTCTGTTGAGAAGTGTTTCCTTGCAGCAGTGGAAGATTTGAAGCATGCATCTTCATGCCCAGACCAGCAACTTCACTTGGGAGCTGCCACCTAGTTGCCTAGGACAGAAATCATAATCATACATATTATTAAACTATCTACTAGAAGTGTAACCATATTGCAAATGGTCCATGGACCCCAAGGAATTCTTATCTTTCAAGTTTTTGCTTGCGAGGCATTTAGTTTATTTCAGGTTTAGAGATCAAACAAAGACTTTTCGCTTGATCATATCTTAGTTGTACTGTGGGCATATCATTGGCACAAACAAGAACATAAAAGGGAAGACTTGATTTTGGAACATTTGTTTTGCACTTGATCTACATATGGCACTTGCAAACAATACAATAGAAGGCAACTTTTTCTATCATTAAAAGAGTACTCCTACCTTATGTTTGTGATGACCTGCAGTGGAGGAATCGACAAGAAACGCTTTCAAATGCTTGCAGACCTCCTTGGGCTTCTCCAAGTTGACAGCATGACCTGCATTCTTGATGATTACAAGTTGGGAGTTCTCCTCAATATGCCTGCAAGTTTACTCTGAGCTTTAGAAAACGATATCTTAAAGAGCTACATATATTCACGTGTCCAACAAACCTCTTTAATCTGCGACCCAGTTCCAACGGAAATACTCTATCATACTCTCCCCAAATTAGCAAGGTGGGCTGCGTGAAGAGAACTACAGTTATAAGCTTGCCAAATATAACAAATAAATTGGAATCTACTCTAACAGAAATGATAAAAGAAGCATGGTGAGGAAGTCCAAACGTTTTTTTTACTCTCATTATGCCTAGAAAAAGCTTGAAAAGCATAGTCTCGTCTCGTCATTGGATGCTACACAGATACTAATGAGGCTGCCAGAGTCCTCTATATTTTCATTGAGAATATTCCGACGGTTGAGATAACAAAAAGAAAAAGAAAAAAAAAGAGTCACCTGAGTAATCTTCGGAAGATCTGAAAGTTTCCTGTCCTTGATTAAGGCAAAGATCAAGTCCGTTTTCTCTACAACATTATCTGAGCACATCACCTGCCAAAGGTACAAGTTTAAAATGAGAATTACTTTAGTACACTGTATTCCTATGAGGCGTAACTTAATCTGCTTAATCTGTTATTACATACAAATCTGTGTTTTCAAATGAATGGTTTGTAAAAGCTTAAGCAGTTGCTGGCAGAACTGTTATGCCGAATAGATCCAGGTAAACTAGAAACATTCCTTCTAAGCAAGGATACAAAATACAGACATAAGGATTGACATAATTCTAGTACCAAAATAATCAGCATTGAGACATCGACATGGATTTCACAAGGAAGAAGATGATTTTTTCTCATATGTGGCTTTGATAGTTCTTTGTCTTTGCCGATCGTATCTTGGGAGTAATCATGACAGCATCAGTCCTTTTTCGGCTCACTTAAATCACCTAATTGTTTATTAAATCACCCATATACCATTGAACTTCCTTGCTCATTGGAACTTAAGTCAGTTTCTCCATTAAGATTTCCAAATATAGAGTTGTGAGCATAGCCTGTGCCATGTTTATGCAACAGACTTTCCTTTTGCATATCAAATTTGTTACAAAACCTGATTTTTCATAGTTACTCATAATATTCTGAGAACTTCAGCTCATCTCCCAGAGTCTCTAATAAATTTTGAACTAGAAATATCTTTCAGTAACTTTTTCTTTTTGTCTTTTATCCTCAATCAATCAGCAGATATACCTGCAATATAGATATGTTGTACGAGTATTGAGACCCCTCAGGTATATCAATACCTTTTGATACTAGAATTTGGGTGATAAATTAGGATCGTGCTATTTCTTGTCAAATGCTCCCTTTGTTACAGTACCGAGACTGCAGGGGACCATCGATTCAGAAAACCACCAAAACCCCTGAAACTGATACACAATATGAAGGGTGTCAAATCAATTACGCAAACTGATTGAAGAATTAGACCTAATTCCTCAATTGTCAAACCTTGCGATCATGTATCAGTGTCGCTAGTTCAGTTATTCTCGAAACTCTTTTTACCAATTAAGATGCTATTGTCCTAAGCAAGGTTTGTAGTATCGGACGACAAAGATACTAGTGGCAATAC
Organism: Iris pallida; assembly: GCA_029216955.1. NCBI lineage: Eukaryota > Viridiplantae > Streptophyta > Magnoliopsida > Asparagales > Iridaceae > Iris > Iris pallida. The sequence continues at coordinate 16,808,441 of JANAVB010031417.1, read as the reverse complement.
CTTTGGTACAGTACCGAGACTGCAGGGGACCATCGATTCAGAAAACCGCCAAAGCCCATGAAACTGATACACAATATGAAGGGTGTCGAACCAATTACGCAAACTGATTGAAGAATTAGACCTAATTCCTCAATTGTCAAAACTTCTGATCATGTATCAATGTCGCTAGTTCAATTATTCTCGAAACTCTTTTACCAATTAAGATCCTATTGTCGTAAGCAAGGTTTGTAGTATCGGACAACAAAGATACTAGTGGCAATACCCATACTGAAAATGCCGAAACTACCGAAACCGGTCATTTCAAAACCATCAAGACCTGCAAAAACTGCCGAAATCGATACTCAATGGTTGAAAACAGAGACCGAAATCGATAACTGTAGATCTTGCTCCTAACCAAAGTATCAACTATCAAGTGCGTAGTGGTAGTGCGGGGGCAGCCCAAGCACGGGTCTTGGGTTCGAATCTTCCCTCGAGCGGCTGGGTGGCTTATATAGCGACGGTCCGGCTTGAGAAAGGACATCTCAAAAAAAAAAAAAAAAAGTGTGTAAAGTCTAAACCCAAGGAAACTCACATCGATATAGTCCTTGAGGAAGCAACCGAACAAACCAGGCGGCGGCCGGTGATGGGTTATCCTGACGAGCTCCCTTACCTTTTCCGGCGTCTGGGGGAGCAACAGGCTCGCCGCCTCCGCCACGTCGGACAGGATGAAGAGCCCAGCCTCCAGGTCCCGCTCCTCGAGGCACACTCCGGCGCACAGTAGCACCACCCTCTCCACTGCGTCAGGGAACATCGACGCGATCCTGTACCCCACGAACCCGCCGTAGCTGACCCCGACCAGGCCGGCGAACCGGCGAACACCGATCTTTTCCATTGCCGCCATAATGCTTTTTGCCTTAATTTGGAATCTCAAAAAGTAAAAAAAATCAGACTCCATAAACAGTACGACATATAATTAAAATTCTCATAAATTAGATATAAATATAAATCGTCATACGGCTACCAGGTTCTGCTTAGTAGCTGCTTAATATTAGTAATATGCCAATAAAATACACGAAAAAACTCCAATTTTCGAGCAAAACCAATAAAATCGAGAGTCAAATAATATGGAGGTTAAGAATACTGGTTTTCCATCGCCACCACAATGATCGTTAAAATATCAGAGTTATAGAAAATAAGAATCGGCTTCCACGAATAATTATATATACTATAAATTTTCAGGAGTTACAAAAAAAAAATGATTTCCACGAGTAATAATATGTACTATAAATTTTCAGAAATTTAAAAAAAAACAGTGTTATACTTACTCATCAGCCTATTAAGTTGTACTTAATTGCTGCTTAATACTAGTAATATTTCACAAAAAGAAAGAAAAAAAACAATCCTGATTACAAAAAAAAGTATTGAAATTAACAAAATCAGCAAAAGACTATTTAGTTTAAGTTTTTTTTTTTCTATTCCCACACAATTGGAATTGGAAGGAATAATCGGATTCCCCGTGGGATCGAGCCCACCAAGCCAGGATGGGTTATGTCTCTACGGAAAAACAGATGTCCACCCAGGGGCACTGTTCGTTCACTCCAAAATCCTCGTCGTGTCGGACACGTACGGGACACGACTAGGATACTCCAAAAATACAGCTGGACACGCCAAAATAGATTCCGTGTCAGTGAGCCGTGTGTTCGGAACAATGTGCCTCTTAGGTTCCGTTGCCAACAACAAATTCTTGCAACAACAAAAAAAAAAAATCGGCTGCTGACCTGGAACGTCTCCGACCGGTCCGACTGGGCCGTGTACGAGCCGCCGAAGAAGAGGAGGTCGGGGACGTAGACGTTGAACCCGGCGTCGATCATCGGCCGGACGTAGTCGGCCCACTGCCACGTGGCGTTGGCGCCGTAGCCGTGGATGAGGAGCAGCGACGGGAGGGAGGGGTCCGGCGAGCGCGGGACCCAGCAGCGCACGGTGGTCCCGTCGCACAGGTCGGTGGAGGCGGGGAGGAGGCCGGCGCAGACGAAGGAGCGGTACAGGCACCGGTCGCGGAGGGCGGTGAAGCTGAAGCAGGAGAGGGACGCGGTGGAGGGGAGGGAGGTGTTGGGGTGGAGCCTCGGGGGTTGGGGGACCGTGCGGTGACCGGACTCGAGGTCCGAGTTGTTTGCCATTCTGATTGGTCGAGTCGGTCCGGAGTTGGTGGAGAGGGTGATAATAGCGCTTTTGTAGGCCTGGCCCAACTCTTTGATGTATTTTTAATCTCCACTTTGTCGCTTTGTTGGCTTCTGCCTGTCCAAATGGTATGGTACAATAATGGGAATTATCTAGTTTATTACCGAGTTTTTTTTAGATAAGTGTATTTTCTCATCTTTATATAAATACTTTAACGTACATTACTATAATAATAATAAACTCTCTAAGCTGATGAATTTTTCTTCTTTTTATTAATGAGTCCATTTTTGTTCACCTACTAAAATTAGAATATTTATTCATCCTCTAAAAAAAAAAATTGACACGAGTCAAATTTTTTTAAGTCAAAATTATTATTAATATTTACAAAATCACTTTTAAAGTGATTTATGTTAATAACTCAATGATTAGTGATATAGACTTGCGTTTTCGTGAAGTCCACTTTCTCTTCCATATGTCGTCCTAATCATTATTAGGGAATTAGGATGTATTTGGTAAAAGTAAAAGTGTGGAGGAAAATTACTATAATCTAGATTTTGCTTAGAATTCTGGAGCGGGTTAATTAGTTGTCCCCCCCTAAGTTTTGTCCATATTTTGGTAACTGTTCCCGTTCTTTTAAAATTAAAGTATACCCCCCTGGGTTCTTAACGACCGTCAAACCCGTCAACATATTAATTATTTCTTTTAATTATTTCAGTTTCTTTTTTACTGAAAGACGGAAATGCCCTCATCCCTTGAACGCGGGTGGGATGTGATTCGACACTTGCATAACTTCCAATGAAGGAAAAAAATCCCTTCAATCCCTTCAGAAAAAAAAAATTCCGTCAGAAAAAAAATCCCCAATCTAAACCCTAGGTGAAGAATCGGCTGCAAGGACGGAGCGATCTCGCCTCCAGCGGTGGTGAGGGACGGAGAAGAATCGTCTGCAAGGTGTTCGACTCTTGAGTGTGATTTCAATCGTGTCTCCAACCGCTCGAACTGGTACGAACAGTGTAGACAAATGTTTCCTGTTCCATTATCATCCATGGTCAGGAAGGGGGAGGTTTGATGAGTTCGTTTGTGACTGTTTTTTCTCTTGGTTGCAGATGGATAGTCTGTACGTCGACTTCACAGTACATTGGAATGGGACATGGAAGACTGTTAGAGGTCAGGGAAGGGGTAAAGTGACATTAAAAAATTATAGTGGTGGTATGTGTGCTCCTATTGTAAATGTTGAAGTAGATAGGTTATGCTACTTTGATATTCTGAGAAATTGCCAGTACCTTGCTAGTGTACCTCCAGGGAATATGATATCTAATTGTTACTAATTGTTATGTTTGCAGCCAGGAGGAAGCCTTATGAGGAGTAAGTAGTTACTAATTGTTACTAATTTTATTTTCTTGCTTATTTCTATGTTATGCATTTAACTAATCATCCCCTCTTATGCATACAGCAACATCAGTCCATATTTCTACCTTAGCAACCACAGAGTGCTATACAATGAAAATATCAGAATGATTCCAGATAGGTTAACTTGGAAGAAGGTATGTTCCTTATGTTTGCAGCCTTCAGTTGGTGCATTTAACTAATCATCCCCTGTTATGCATACAGCAACATCAGTCCATGTTTTTACTCAATTTTTCCTTTTATTACCCTTATTTTTGCAGCCTACAGAGTTGGTTTTGCCCCCACCAACCAAGAGGACCCCTGGAAGACCCAAAATCAATAGAGCACGGGGAGCTGATGAGAGGGGAGAAGTTCAAGGACAAAGCCAAACAGGTGTGGAAGATGTAAGGAGTATGGACACAACAGTAGAACCTGTAAGAATGAGGCTTATGTGAGACCACCTAGGAGGGGTAGAGGCAATGGGAGAGGGGTTTCTAGAGGTGGTGTTGGCAATGCAGGTGATGGTGTTGGTGTTTCTGGTGTTGAGAATGAGTCTAGTTGGAGAGGGAGAGTCAGAGCTGGAAGAAGACCAAGAGGGAGAGCTGGAAGAGGTGGTGGTGTTGGTGTTCCTGGTGATGGTGTTGGAAGAGCTGCCAATGCAGGTGATGGTGTTGGTGTTCCTGGTGTTCCTGGCAGTACCATTGGTGTTCCTGGCAGTAGCATTGGTGTTCCTGGCAGTAGCAATGCATACGATGGTGCTGGTGTAGGCTTCTTTGGGGATTTCTCATCCCAGGCTACTGGAATGACTAGTGCAGCATGTTTCCAGCCCAGGTTTGCCCTTGGGACTCAAGAAAGCACCAATGCAGCTGGGAGGTGCAATGAGTAGATGATGGTGTGCATCTACTCAGTCATATTTTGGGTTTTTTGGGTCTTCTGTCAAATGGTTATGTCAATGTTTATGTGAATGTTTAGGGTTCCTTAGGTTTGCAGCCTACAGAATGTTTTGTGAATGTTAATGTCAAATATTTCTGTCAAATGTTTATGTAAAATATGAAATGGAAGGTAGATGTCAATGTTTATGTGAAATATTTATGTGGCAGAATGGTTGATTGTGTTTATGTGAAATATTTCACAAATGTAGATGTCAAATGGTTATTTGTGTGAATGTTTATGTCAAATATTTTTGGGTCTTCTGTCAATGTTTATGTCAAATGGTTTATTGTGTGAATATGCAATGGATGGTAGATTGCTCAGGTTCATTGTGTGAATATGCAATGAAATGGCTGCATTGATCCGAGCCTGGTTGCATTGCAGGTTTTTTGTGTGAAATGTATTTCCAGGTTTTCCTCTGCATTGAATAGCTCAGGTTGCATTGGCAGGTTTTTTGTGTGAAATGGTGTTCCAGGTTTTCCTCAGCTTGGCATTGAATTGCATGTGAAATGGTTGCTCAGGTTGGCATTGACCTTTGTGTGAAATGGTTGGTTTTCCTCAGGTTGAAAGCTCAATGACCTGCATTGAACTGCATTAAAGTTTTTCTCAGGTTGCATTGAACTGCATTGAACTCCAGGGAGCTCCATTGAACTACATTAAAGATTGAACTACTTTGCATTTTTCTATGTATTGACCCATTGAAAGCTGAGTGAACTCCATTAAAGATTGAACTACTTTTGAAAGCTTACAGGTTGCATTCCATTTAAGATTGAACTACATTTGCATTACAATGAACTCCATTACACTACTGAACTCATTACAATACTGCACTCCATTACAAATACTGGAACCTGATTACAATACTAAACTAGCTTACAAGTTAACCCTCTCCATCTCCTTCATAACATCACCAATATACAGCTTCACCTCCACAGATGAGGTCCCTTCGACATGAATTTTCAAATCAATGGAGCCTTTGGATGATGAAGAACCTAAGCCAGAGCTACCTGAACCAACTTCAACAGTGGCAGAACTACCAGAACCAACTTCAACAATGCTACAATTTCCTGAACCAACGTCTACATTGCTCTTAACTGGGGTGCATACCTCAAGCCACTGAAAATAACCACACCCAGGTCTGTTGCAAGCAAAGAACTTCTTCCCATAGCTGTGTGGTTTCTTGCTTGTGAAGATCTTCAATTTGCCAGCACAATTAGCAGATTTGCATTCAACAGAAGCACCATTTTTTTCAGGGCAATCCCTTACAAAATGTGACTTATCACCACAACAGTAGCACGCCTCTCGATTTGAAGTAATTAGGATTTTCTGTCCTTGGGTTTCTTCATCTATCCACACAAACGATTTGCAGGAAATCGCGTTACAGCGCAAGAATCGTCTGTTTAGGCTGTGTGGGCGTGTTGAAATTCTGACTTTCCGAGTTCCATTACATCCCCTAAAGTTACAGGGGGAGTTTGGGAGGGGACATTCATCATCTATGTGGCTCTCATCCTTGCAAATCGAACACTGCAAAAAGAGGGAAAGAAAAAGGATTTAGGGCTTCTAATTTGGGGGTTTTCAGTACACGTACAGGAGGAAGAGAGAGGGTTTTGTTTAGATCATACCTGAACCACCATCTTCGTTTCCATGGAAGAGGGAGGGCTTGATCGATCTGGCCACCTTCGTCTGGTTTGGGACTTTCGGTTTTGGCGGGTTGAAGAAGAAGAAGAAGAAAAGGGAGGGAAGTCCAGGGGTATCCATGTCCAAAACATATAACCGTTGACGGGTTTGACGGTCGTTAAGAACCCAGGGGGGTATACTTTAATTTTAAAAGAACGGGGACAGTTACCAAAATATGGACAAAACTTAGGGGGGGACAACTAATTAACCCTTCTGGAGCTTTGAAAAGTAAGAAGGAAAGTGCAAGCATCTCGTTTGGTTCGCGGAATTATCGGATTGGAAAAGGAAAGTGATTACTTTTCTATGTTTGGGTGCCTAAGAAATTGAGGAGGAAAGGAAAGTGATTTTCAATAGAAAAAAATTAGGAGGAAAAGTAATTACATCCATCCAAGCAAAGAATCACTTTTCCACATTGAAGTATTTATTTTCCTTTCCAAATTTCTTGACATTTCCAAACATCGTAAAGAAAAATCAATGAAAATTATAATTTTTCAAAGAAAAGGAATTGATTTCATTTCCCTTCCATTCCGCGAACCAAACGTGGTGCGTTTGATTTCTTCCATGGAATTATTTTTCTAGAAAAAAAAAATTTCACAAAATTTTAAAAAATTTACATAGAGAACTTAATAGGTGTTTGATTGTCATTATTTTCCACGGTAAATAGTTATTTTTCATGAAAAATAATATTTTTCTATGGATTTGGCAAGTTTTATTTTTTACCATTTTAGAAGAAAATATGGAAAATAATTCCATGGAAAACATAAGCTGTCAAACACTACAATTGGTGGAAAATTTGTGATGGAAATATTTTACATGGAAAAAAAAAAATCCCAATCAAACACAGGCTAAATGTTTGCAGTTTTTGTCTCTACTTTTGAGCCCACTCAAACACAGCCTAAATGTTTGCAGTTTTTGTCTCTACGTTTGAGCCCAAGCAAAATCCTATTTTCCTACTTGGACGTGGGGTAAATTTTTTGAATTTTATATTTTGTTTAAATTTTTTATAATCTAAAATATTATTTATTTAATGATATATTTTCTAATAATAAAATCTTATTCTTAATTATGATAATTGTTGGACATAATGAATTACAAATATATAATACAAATAATTAAGCATGGAGCTGTCAAATCCACATGGGCCCACTATTTTATTTCTTTCTGATAACTATAATAATTGTCTAAAATTATATAAATAATTAGTTAAAATAATTAATTAGTAGGTAGGTAGTACATTTATTTTCATCAATATTAATTTTGATTTTAGATTTCGATGCACGAATATGATACTATACGGTAAATATAACAATACGATGGTCATGACATATTTTGATGTCCATGAAGTATTCTATACGTATTAAATGAGTTTTTGATACATGCCCAGAATAAGTTAGACGCAACGGAATGCATGTCGTCTCGTATAATGTCCAAAACAACATAGTTTCCATGTTTATTAAACCGTACAACTGTTCTACTGCACATTATATTTTCATGATTACTACTAGCTTGCAACAAAAGGTTTAAGTTATGATTGATGCTCTCTCTATATAAGTTCTGGATTGGGAAGTGTAAATAGTATATCTTTTGAGATGTCAGTAGTATACTAGTATGAACTCAATAGCGCTACTCTACCCATATACTTATAAAATAGAATCCTTCAACTTATAGTTCCCACAATTTTGCAAGTAAATTGATTAAATTGACTAAAATAAATAATGGAAATATTATTGATGCTCTCTCTCTCTCTCTTATATATATATATATATATATATATATATATATATATATATATATATATATATATATATATATATATATATATATATATATATTAATGTCCTGATGAGGGACAGTAATTGGGACATTACCTCTCGTCGGGAGGGAAGATGGTTCGCGGAAGAGATCCAGGCCGTAGAGATTGACCAGGATGGCAACAGAGATAGGTGGGAATGGGAGGATTGTCCGGAGGGGAAGTTCCATACTCGTGTAATATACAAGCAGATCAGAGAGCATCTGTAATGCCTGTGGTTCATATTACGTATTCTTGGAATACGTGTACGTATTTTATTCTTGTATTGCATGATTTCCTTCTTGGCTTGGTCTATTCCTGGTTCGGGTTGGTTGGTTCGGCTTGGCTTGGTTTTGATTGGGTTCATGATGAACCCAAGGTGAACCCCTACCTACCACCACCATTTGTATTTATTAGCCCTCTTCATTCTCTCTCTTCATTATTCATCTTCTTCTTCCTCATTTACTCCCTTCACCTACCAAAGAGAGAAGAGAGAGGTCTAGGCAAGTGCAACTTGCTTCCATAAGAGAGCTCATTTTATTGTTCCATTAGCTTCTCCTCATGTTTCTAAGACACATTAGAACTTGTCATTTTTTATTTTGAGGCTTTAATTTTTGTAGATCTAGAAATTAGTTACTTTCGGATTTTGGTGGTTTGGATCTATTAAACTTCTTTGTTTTCAAGTTTTGATGGTTCCATGTTGTAGAGAATTTTATTCTACCCAATTTTGACCTTTGAAAAGTTGGATTTGGACTTATTTTGACCAAGTTATGGACTTCTGAAGCTTTGGGTTCAACCATGGAATTCCTGCTGATTTGGAGAAGACAGTGAGCAGTGCACGAGCTTTTTAGCTTGTGCCACTGAGCTGCGCGTGCTCTTTAGCACAGCGCAGTCGACCCCATACGCTGCCTTTTGGGAGCGTATGACTCGCATACGCTCGCTTGTTTGACAAGGAGTCGTATGGACCCCATATGCTGCCTTTTGGGAGCGTATGACTCGCATACGCTCGCTTGCTTGACAAGTCATACGCTCGCTTGCTTGACAAGGAGTCGTATGGACCCCATACGCTGTCTTTTGGAGGCGTATGACTCACATACGCTCGCTTGCTTGACAAGGAGTCGTATGGACCCCATACGCTGCCTTTTGGAGGCGTATGACTCGCATACGCTCGCTTGCTTGACGAGGAGTCGTATTGAGTATATACGCTGCCTTTTGGAAGCGTATGACTTGCGTACGCTGACTTGAGCGTATGCCGACCTGAGCGTATGCTGGCCTGAGCGTATGTCGACCTGAGCGTAGCCTGACTTGAGCGTAGCCTGATTACCTTGGATCTTCTGTAGCCTTGTATATTGATATTTTATTAGATATTTAACGTCCATTTTATATCCTTACGCCTTTTGTCCTGAACTTGATAATCACGAATTTACTTGATATGTTTGTAATTGATAATTGAGCATGACGTGATAGTGACCCATAGTGGTGCACTCCTGACATAATAACCTGACATGACCTGATAGTGGCCCGTCGTGGCGCACTCCTGACAAGTACACTTGGCATGATAACCTGATATGACATGACCTGTATATTTAATCCTGGACACCGTGGGCGATTGTGCTTGTACAAATAATCCAGTCCTGTCTTGCATCATGTCTAGGAGGGGACTCCTGAGTACCACGATCAGGAGTACCTACTAAAATGGACTAAGGCTAATAACTAGATTAATACATTAGTCATGACAAGATTTCCCAGCTACAGGCAATCCCGTTACCTGGGCACGCCTTGGGATCTGTAGCCTGCCGTCGAGTAGGGCATATTTCCAGCACACTGTCATGTGTTGCACCCTTCAAGTTACCTAAGGGTACATTCGTTTCCTGGACGATGTACCCACCTGAATTCAACTCTAATCTTTTAACCCGGGTAACCTGGATGGTCTGCAGGACTTGTGGCTGTGGAGTAATCTCACTGCATCTTGTTAGTAATTAGGCTTGTGACAACCCTAGTTAGTTAAAGTATCAAGCCGTAATTCTTGCTTGGCCGTGAAGTGATTGGACGGAGTCTAACCAGTCTAGTCTTGCCCTGATCCTGTTCCAGATTATTGAATGACCAGAATGCTTGTATTTATTTTACCGATAAATGGTGAGAACTCCAATTTCTGTTCAGACGAAAGGTTACAACCCCGGTCCTTGTTTGGTTTACGGGTTGTAACCTGGATATCTGAATAGTTCCATGGTTATCTCGTCGTATATCCTCCTGGTGTATTTTCTTTATTTCCAGTTCTTACTTTTATTTATATCTTGTGCTGATTGCTGGTTTTAGCTCTTAAGTGAAGCCTCCTTTGTGGTACTTGCTCTTTCTGGGGTCTGACCCAGATGGTTTTGTATGGCCAGATTTCGGAGCAGCTCCAGAGGATCTACCAACCTTTCGGCCAGATGGTGAACACTAGAAGGAATCCTGGCAACGAGTGGGTTATTTTTGGCTCTCCCACTCTATTGTAAAAATATTCTTTTGAGGCGTTTAGCCGACGAGCACCTGTTTAGCTCGATTGTACTTTACTTATTGTCTGCCTACGGGCTGTAACATGATTAACAGATCCTAGGGTTGATCATGTATGACTAAACTCTTGCTAGTCCTGACATTTTGTAATGACTAGCTTCATGATCAACTGAATATGTAATGTTTGGGACGCCTTACTATTGTATATTTAATGATCATACATCTTGTGACTTTTACTTACTTGCTTGTGATTGAGACACTAGGCTTGTTCATGACCTTAAGAGACCGTTGGCTTGTAGATAAACCCTCATGTATCTAGACAGCCGTGACCGTATAGCGAGATGGATTCCATTTCATATACGTAGCTGGCTATGTCTGCCCCCGCTCTCCAGTATTCTGGTTCTGGGGCGTAACATGGTTTAAGTGGTGGCCCATACAGGTCTTGTAAATCAAGATATGTGATGGGTTACCGAATAGATATCTCAATCAGTATTCGTCCTTGATCTCTGCTCGTATCTTCTGAATCCCTGGATTCTTGTCCTGATCATATGCTTGTATCGTTGATCTGTCATGGTCCTTCCTTATTGTTCCCTATGTCGTCTTCTTCAGCGGCATTGTTCGTGGTCATACTGACCAGCAAGGAGAAGCACCTCCCGTGGACCAGCAACAACCTGGAGATCAAGCCCAGCATTCCGGAGTAGCCTCCAGAGTCGTGCCTTCTGGCGGAGAGCCACCAGTCCAGCCAGTTCAACCTGTAGAACATGATGACGGCACTTTGGTAGGGCTCGTCAGGACCTTAATAGCTTCCCAAGACCGGCGTGGAGATGCCTTGCACCAGGCAGTGACGGATGCTTTGACCCGGGGTGGTCATCAGGGTAACAGCGCGGCCAACAGCTTCAAGCGCTTGAACCCTCCATTCTTCGACGGTAGTGAAGATGCTATCGCGGCAGATGCATGGCTTCAGGACACAGAGGTGATTCTCGAAGCAGCCAGGACCACAGAGAACGAGAAGGTAGCCGTGGTGCGCCTGCAGTTGTTAGATCTTGCCCGCAGCTGGTGGACAGCGCAGGCCGTTGGATTAGCAGCACCCATTACTTGGACAGTATTCAGAGAGAGATTCCAGACCAAGTATTTCGATGCCGTGGCTCGGTATGATCTGCAGACGAGGTTTACCAATCTGAAGCAAGGAGGTAGGACGGTCGACGGATATACGGCCGAGTTTTCCAGACTCAGTCGGTTTGCTCCCACTTTGGTGGCAACCGAGTATGATAGAGCCGCATCAGTATCTATTGCCGAGGCCCTTGCCGCCTCAGACCCAAGTATTCCAGCAGCAGAACCCCCAGCAGCATGTACAAGTCCAAGCCCAGAGTCAGAACAGGCAGCAAGGATTTCAGCAGAGGGGGCCAGCACCCCGAGGGCACGGTCAGGCTATGGTGATGACCGTGGAGGAAGGATTGGCACCAGGAGAGGTAGTGGCAGGTACTATTCTCGTCAACTCCTTTCTAGCTTCAGCTTTATTTGATTCTGGTGCATCGCATTCATTTATGTCTGCACGATTCGCGACATGGGTAGGATTGGAGCCCGAGTCATTATCAGTAAGGCTTAATATACTTACTGGTAACGGACTTGTGGGTGTAGATAGAGTGTTTTTCTCGTGTCGGATCGTAGTTAGCGGTAGAGAATTCCCCGCTAGATTGATAGAGTTCCCGATGGCCGATTATGATGTGGTCCTAGGGATGGATTGGTTGAGGAACCAGTATGCTAGGATAGACTGCCATATTGGCAGGGTTGTTTTTAGCATTCCAGGCGAGCCGAAGTTTTCTTTCTCCCGAGGCGAAGTTGAGTCAACTCCTCCAGTGTTGCGGATGGCAGTAGCAGCAGTTCAGTTGCCCAGGATAGTCGAGGAGTTCCCAGATGTTTTTTCAGAAGAACTTCCAGGTATGCCTCCGGAGCGGGAGATCGAGTTCACTATAGACTTGATTCCCGGGACAGCCCCAGTGTCAGAGAGAGTCTACAGGATGGCGCCGTCAGAGTTGGAGATACTGTACAAGATGATTGAAGAACTCAGAACCAAGGGATTCATTCGTGCTAGTGGATCGCCTTGGGGAGCCCCGATGCTTCTTGTGAAAAAGAAGGATGGTACGTCCAGGTTATGTGTTGATTATCGTACCTTGAACTCAGTGACAATCAAGAACAGATACCCTCTTCCGAGGATAGATGACTTGTTTGATCAACTCAAGGGGGCTTCAGTATTCTCGAAGATTGATTTACGCTCAGGTTATCATCAGATCAGAGTCAGAGAGCAGGACATCCCGAAGACAGCTTTTAGATCGAGATACGGGCATTGGAAATTCCTTGTTATGCCTTTTGGAGCAACCAATGCGCCGGCAGTATTCATGGACCTCATGAATCGCATCTTCATGCCTTACTTGGATCAGTTTGTGATTGTGTTCTTGGATGACATTCTGGTCTACAGCAAGAGTGAGGCGGAGCATGAGCAACATCTCCGTATAGTTCTTCAGATCCTCAGAGAGCACCAGTTATATGCCAAGTTCAGTAAATGCGAGTTCTGGCTCGATCGCATTTCGTACTTGGGTCATATCATCACTCGAGGAGGATTAGAAGTGGATCCCCAGAAGATTGTGGCTATTGAGTCATGGCCAGTACCCAGCACAGTTGCAGAGGTTCGTAGTTTTCTCGGATTGGCCGGCTACTACCGGCGGTTTGTTCCGGATTTTGCTCTAATTTCAGCACCATTGACGCAGTTGACCCGCAAGGATGCGCAGTTTGCTTGGACAGCAGAGTGTCAGAGTTCTTTTGAGCAGTTGAAGCGAGGCATGATAACAGCTCCTATTCTCACGCTTCCAGATGGGACCGGAGGATTCTCAGTGTACTGTGATGCTTCAGGCAGAGGTTTAGGATGTGTTCTGGTGCAGCATGGGAAGGTAATAGCTTATGCATCACGACAGCTTCGTGATCATGAGAGGAATTACCCAACCCATGACTTGGAGCTGGCAGCAGTGGTGTTTGCACTTAAGTTGTGGAGGCACTACTTGTATGGAGACAGGGTGGAGATTTTCAACAACCACAAGAGCCTGAAGTATGTTTTCACCCAGAAGAATCTTAACATGCGTCAGAGAAGGTGGCTGAAACTTCTTGTGGATTATGATGTCAACCTGCAGTATCATCCTGGGAAGGCCAATGTTGTTGCGGATGCATTGAGCAGGAGAGCGGGAGTTTATTTTCTAACAGCGCAACCAGAGCTGTTAGCAGATCTTCAGAAGATGGATATTGAAGTTGTTCTCCCTTCCAGTGTGGCCTTGATGGCCAGTATGCAAGTTCAGTCCACTATAGTCGAGAGGATCCGGATGGCGCAGTCGACAGATTCCAAGCTTCAGCGACTCAGAGCAGAGTGTGAGGCAGGACGAAGATCAGAGTTATGCATTCATGAGGATGGTACACTTCGACATGGTAAGCGTCTTTGTGTACCCAGCGGAGATATCCGGCAGGAGATTATGTCAGGAGCGCACAGTTCGCAGTATTCCATCCATCCCTGCAGTACGAAGATGTACCGTGATATCCGGCAGCATTTCTGGTGGATTGGCATGAAGCGGGAGATAGCTCGATTTGTCTTTCGGTGTTTGGTTTGCCAACAAGTTAAAGCCGAACATCAGAGACCGGCTGGACTTCTTCAGCCCTTACCGATTCCAGAATGGAAGTGGGAGCATGTGACCATGGATTTTGTGACTGGACTTGTCACGACCCGCACCCGGATATACGGGTACGAATACGTGGGCCACGCCCAGTCTACGCCGCAGTATCGGCGGTAGAACGCTGTCAAGTATACTATACTAACTACAACATCTAAGAATCCATAACTAGAAATGTACTCATGTCACATCACGAACTAAGGAAGATAAGACAAGAATAAATAACAATATCACTAGAACAACTAGAATCTACAGTAATCATAAGACATGAAAGATAAAGAAGGAACAACAAGACTAACTAAGGATAACTACCAGGCAACTCCCATAGAAGAATAGTGAGATCCACCTCAGCTAGCAACATCATGAAGTCCAATAATGAGGGCACAACTACTCCTAAAATTTATCAACATATCCGGTCAGGATGGAACGAGTACATATATCTCATAACAGATCTCAAGATAGAATAAAAGCTATAAGACTGTAAATAGAGCATATACAATGAATCATGGAGTGTACATGTATGTATCATGGCATGATAAGCTGTAGAGCTAAGCTAGAACAAGAAAGTAGAACTGAAATCATGGTATGTACACAAATCAAGGTAAGCCATATATCCAATGTGTGTGAGTAGTAGTTTCAGCTTGTGATCGGCTTAGGTACCTGTCAAGAATCGGCCTGGCAAGTCATAAGTGCGGTATATGACTCACACTGTTCGGGAATCGGGATGGATCTGATCACAGGCATACGCTACTACTCCCCCTACCCCAACTGGTAGAATGGATCCAAACAGGACACGTCACTGCACGGGATTCTAATGAGAAGGTCGCGAACCTTCTCTAGAATCAGTGACCACATATCAAACAAGAGCTACAAGGGTGCTTGCACAATACATCCCAACCTAAGAAGGAGAAACATCTCTCGTCGGGATCCAAGAATACCAATCCGTGAGAACCATGTGTCAGGAATAAGCATATCAACACTAAGTACATGAATCATAACAGTTATCATAAATTGGGAATAAGTTATCAGAGAATGTACTCGCCTGGGGTCCTGCTGTCAATATGAATCAGGGTTCAGAGTAAAGCCACAGACCTAAAGATGAAATAATACAAGAGCTGATCAGGGTCAAAAGATATACCAACATCTAGGTCAAACTAAGACAAACTGGATCAAGGTTGACGTACAGTTGACTTTGGTCAACTGGTCAACTCCGGTCAATTCTAAGTCTAATCTAGGTTAAATAGGTCAATGGTTGACCTACAGTTGACTTGGTCAAAAAGTCAACGTTGGTCAAGTCTGATCAAACCTAGGTCAACTGTTGACTCTACTTCGACGTCTAGTCAAAGTAGTCAACCATGGTCAAGCTAGTCTCTATAAACCTCTACAAGGTTAACTTATGAATTTCAGTGATTTAGAAATCACTGAAATCGACGGGTCTCTAAAACAACCAGAAGGAGAAAATATTATAATAATAGGGTGACACAAAAAGGGAAAAAATCTACAGATGTTGTCGGATGATGAAACTAACATCACCAACGTGTCCAGAATGGTCAAATCAGCTAGGATAGCCTGTCCAAAAGTCCAATTTGGACACAGGAGCAAAATGGTAATTTCGGGCCAAAATGATGTCCGCCGTTGGACATACTTTGCACCGAAAAACGTGCCAAAATAAAAGTGCACAAAACCTAACAAATTATATGTCCATGAATCCAGAATGACGATGCGAACCCAACGGTATATCCAGAATTAGATTCCGTTGACCCGATCTCAAATTGGTCCGTTGACCCGGACATTTGGAATCCGGTTTGCACGAAAATACGTGCCGGAGCAAATGTCTTCAAAACTCAGCAAATTATATGTCAACGAGTCCAAAATGACGATACAAACTCAACGGTATATCCGGAATTGGATTCCGATGAGCCGATCTCAAAATGACCCGTTGGCCCGGATATTGGTATCCGACTTGCACCGAAATGCGTGTCGGAACCAATGTCCACTAAAATCTAGCAAATTATATGTTAACGAGTCCAGAATGATGATACGAACTCAACGGTATATCCGGAATTGGATTCCGATAAGCCGGCGTCAAAAGTCCCGTTGACTCAGAAAGTGGGACCCGCTTTGCACCGAAATGCGTGCCAGGGCCCACGTTCTCCAAATCAAGCAAACTTTATATGAAAACATACCAGAACGACGCCACGAGTCTACTGGTGGTGTCAGAAATTGAATCCGGAGTCCCGGGTTCAAAAATGGAATTTAACAACTGTAAAACTAAGAATTCGAACGGCCAACTTTGGCGTCGAATTCGACCGACCTAACAAGCTCAAACTGAAATGAAATCTAAAGGGGGCAGGAAGAGGGTTATACCAGCTGTGTACCGGAACTGGTAGCGCGCAAAACGGAGCTACGATGACGAAGATACGAACCCACGAAGTTGGCGTCACGAAACTGTACAAAAACAGTTCAAATTAAAACGTCAACTTGGTGGCCGGTTTTGATGTATCAAACGACGAAATTAACGGATGAAATTTGAGAGGGATGAAGGGGTATATACCAAGATTGAGACGGAGTGAAGAAATCGCCGATCTAACGGTCGGATTGTCCAGAAAATTGGTGCGAAGTTGCTGCCTTGAGACGCGTATTCTTCCGCTCCAATACGCGCGTCACGACGGGATTTCGATCCCGAAGTCGAAATCGACTTTTCGTCGAACTGGTCGCTGCCAGGGAAGGAGCAGCGGACCCAGGGGGGTCGTCGGAGAAGGCCCAGCCATGGGGGTCGGCCACGGCCGGCGGCGGTGGCCGGGGCGGCGCGCGGCCAGCCATGCGCGCGGGGCATATGCTGCCGCTGCAGCTGCTGTTCCTAGCTGCTGTTGCGCAGCTGCGGGCCGCACGGGGGTGCTCGTCGGCCTGGTGTGGCGACGTAGCCGTGGGTACGACGGCGACGACCGGCCGTGGGCACGGCGACGGCGTTTGATGGAGGTGAAGTTGGGGATGGTGGTTTGGAGTGGAGGTGGTGGTAGTAGTGGTTTATGGTGATGATGAAGAAGGAGGAGGAGGAGGTGAAGTCGGGGAGATTGCTCGGCCAGGGGCTGGGCTGGGCCGTGGGGAAGCTCGGGGAGCTCAGCCATGGGGGGGTGGCATTGTGTAGTGTAAGGAGAGTGGGAGAGAGAGATTTGTATGGGTGTGTGTGTTTAAAATAAAGAGAGAGAGAGAGAGTGTTGTGTGATATTTGAAAGAGGGAGAGAGAGAGATATTGAATGAGAGGGAGAGAGGTCGGCTAGATGATGGGAGGGGGTGTGCTGTCTTGTACGTGAAGGGGAGGGGGAGTGTTGAGTGTGATGTGGGGAGTTAATGTGGAGAGAGGGATTATATGTATATAATATATATGTATGTATATATATTATATAAAGAGAGAGAGAGAGAGAGAGAGAGATTAAGAAGATATTTAGGGAGAGAGAATGAGAGAGGGGGGGATTTGTTCGGCTGATAGAGGGGGTTTCCTTGTGTGGAAAGTGAGAGAGTAGGAGAGAGAGAGTTACACTATATATATATATATATGTATATATATATACACATGAGATATTTAAGATATTTAATAAGTAGAGAGAGAAAAAAATATTTTCAAAATAGGAAAAATAGAAAAATCTTGTGGGGTAATTGAGCAGTCATGAGAGGGCAACATGGATCGTGGGTTCGGGTTCGGTAGAGCCGGGTTGGGCCAAAACGGACAAAGTCGAAGCCAAGATTTAATTAATTTATAAATTAAACCAAATTAAAATCACGGGTGGAATGGGAGCACAAGGGAGATCGAAATTGTGGCACGCAAGTGGCACCTGCATAGTTGGCTCAAAACAGGCCAGGGCCATATTTTGGGTCGACTGGATTGGACCGATGTCGGACCCGGAAATTAAATGGGAAATTAAATCAGGTTTTACGGCAGATAATTAATTGGCCTAAATTGAACCGAAAGTTGTGCGAAGGAAATGGAGCACAAGAGGGTGTGTCTGAGTGGGACACGAAGGTCATGGGTGAAGAGTGTCTCGAGTAGATCAGGCATGACAAGTTGGTTTCGAGGGAATGACTAGTCTGGTGCTCCTACATTAAAAGCCACGGTAACGTGCTTATGGGGATCAAGAAAAAGAGTAGGAAATCAATTAATAATTTAAATGGTCTAATTTGACCCGAACTTGCGCGAAGCAAAAAGCGTACAAGGGAACAAGTTCAAGTGGGACAGGATATATCAAAATGAAGACAATCTCGCCTACTACAAACTCCAATAAGGAAGTTTCCAGAGACTGGCATCCCTGATGCTCTAGAATTCCAAGTCACGGTAAAGAGCATTAAATCAAATAATAATCAAATAATAATATTCTAATTAATTGATTATTAAAATTAAAAAAATAAGCCCTAAATTCAGGGGCTTACAATCCTACCCACCTTATAAAAATTTCGTCCACGAAATTAAAGGTTGGTAGTGGGGTTAAAATATGATAGAAGGTTTAGGCAATATTTAGGCACGATCCAAGAATGATGAGTTTGCACAATCAAGAAAATCGATTTACAATTGTTCAGGCACGATGAGAGATTTGGCACGATAGAATCATGATATGAACAAAATTATATGTGCATTATTTCAGAAATAAGCCAAGTCATTGGGGCACAATTTTAGAGACGATTAGAGGAATCGACGATATGAATGATCGATCAAAGATTAAGGAGGATGATTGATAAAATCATGAAATACGATCCAAGTTCGAACGCGATTAAAATCGAAAATAGTCTAAGTTCACTTGGCACGATTTGAAGGTTAAGATTATCAAGATCATGAAAATTAAAGTTGGATAGTCATGATCTAAAATAGGGCTAAGAGAAGCAAATGGAGAGAAAAAAATTTGAGAATAGCACGATTGAGAGATAGATTTGATAGAAATCGGATTATAGGTTACATAAGCACGATCAAGATCCAAGTTCAGCTATGAAAGACGGTAAAATCATGAATTCGAAATCAAGGTCCTAAAAGCACAATTTAGAAAGGAACCCAAGTCACAAAGGAATTTGAAGTCATCTAGAGTCTAGTCAGCAATCAAGACTCTTTGGCACGATAAACAAGACGACCAAAATTGATTGGTCATGGACAGAAGGAAATCAAAATTTTTAACAGTATCGAAATTTAAGAAACAATTGAGATATGAAATTTCAAAAAAAATTCAGAATTTCCAAGTGTAGATGACAGAAGTAGATACGGGATAGTTGATTGGTGTAATCAAGACATAGCTAAACAAGTCAAAGGAAATGATGGCAAGATGAGGAAATCATCATATGATGGGAGAGAAAATAATGATAAACAAGAAATAATGGTAGAAATTATCTTGCTCAATTGGTAAAAGAAGTGAATCAATTTAAGATATGACCTGATAACCATACACGTCTATCCCAAATCATGTTGCCAGAATTCTCGCCACGCCAGTAAGCATAGCGGTAATAAACAATAAAGTCCATAACTATGGTATACACCCTATAATTATGTCATCTAGATTCCTTACCACGCCACCCGGTATGGCTGCAAGAGAACCTAAATGACATAACTAGGATAGTATATCCAAAATCAGGCTCCATGTCCATGTCTCGCTAGCTAATATGACTGCGATGAATTCTAAACTCCATAAATAAAGTAGACACTTACCGTTCTCATCGTCCTCGTCCAAAATATGTTTATCAGGATATCTTAACTCAATTCTTAAAAGAATTTTCCGAAACAAAATCAAAGGTCAACAACGAATATTAAGATTTAAAATTCAACAAAAAGTCAAGGGTAAGTTAATAGAAACAACGAAAACAACTTCCGAGATAGGGTTCAGAGGAAATCTCAGGGAAAGTCCCGAGGGTACTACCTAGGTCAAGATAGAAAATGGTAGAATATAATCTAAAACAAACCTCGACCATGATACGAGGTTGGTAAATCATATTCTCTACCCAACCTAGATGATATACAAGTCCAACTTATAACTTCCCTCTGGGGTCCACAAACTCATCCCAAGAAGGAATAAAGTTTGATACGGACAGATATTTCAGAAATTATGACGAATGGAAACAAGTGGGAAAAGATTTGAAAGCCTTCGAAACAAGATTCCCAGGGGTCATCCCTGGAATCTACCAAGAGTTCCTAATATGTGACTGAGTATAAAATCCTAAATTATTC
Source organism: Iris pallida (assembly GCA_029216955.1). Taxonomy (NCBI): domain Eukaryota; kingdom Viridiplantae; phylum Streptophyta; class Magnoliopsida; order Asparagales; family Iridaceae; genus Iris; species Iris pallida. The sequence goes on along the minus strand of JANAVB010031417.1, from coordinate 16,788,103 downwards.
CATGACTCAACCTTAATCCTAGGGCAGGCTCGCAGTAGTACAGATAAACTCAAGTACTACCACGACTTTGCATTATTTGCAAAGACTGACCTGCATGGGCCACCACTAAAAATGTGTCACGACCCGCACCAGGATATACGGGTACGAATACGTGGGCCACGCCCAGTCTACGCCGCAGTATCGGCGGTAGAACGCTGTCAAGTATACTATACTAACTACAACATCTAAGAATCCATAACTAGAAATGTACTCATGTCACATCACGAGAACTAAGGAAGATAAGACAAGAATAAATAACAATATCACTAGAACAACTAGAATCTACAGTAATCATAAGACATGAAAGATAAAGAAGGAACAACAAGACTAACTAAGGATAACTACCAGGCAACTCCCATAGAAGAATAGTGAGATCCACCTCAGCTAACAACATCATGAAGTCCAATAATGAGGGCACAACTACTCCTAAAATTTATCAACATATCCGGTCAGGATGGAACGAGTACATATATCTCATAACAGATCTCAAGATAGAATAAAAGCTATAAGACTGTAAATAGAGCATATACAATGAATCATGGAGTGTACATGTATGTATCATGGCATGGTAAGCTGTAGAGCTAAGCTAGAACAAGAAAGTAGAACTGAAATCATGGTATGTACACAAATCAAGGTAAGCCATATATCCAATGTGTGTGAGTAGTAGTTTCAGCTTGTGATCGGCTTAGGTACCTGTCAAGAATCGGCCTGGCAAGTCATAAGTGCGGTATATGACTCACACTGTTCGGGAATCGGAATGGATCTGATCACAGGCATACGCTACTACTCCCCCTACCCCAACTGGTAGAATGGATCCAAACAGGACACGTCACTGCACGGGATTCTAATGAGAAGGTCGCGAACCTTCTCTAGAATCAGTGACCACATATCGAACAAGAGCTACAAGGGTGCTTGCACAATACATCCCAACCTAAGAAGGAGAAACATCTCTCGTCGGGATCCAAGAATACCAATCCGTGAGAACCATGTGTCAGGAATAAGCATATCAACACTAAGTACATGAATCATAACAGTTATCATAAATTGGGAATAAGTTATCAGAGAATGTACTCGCCTGGGGTCCTGCTGTCAATATGAATCAGGGTTCAGAGTAAAGCCACAGACCTAAAGATGAAATAATACAAGAGCTGATCAGGGTCAAAAGATATACCAACATCTAGGTCAAACTAAGACAAACTGGATCAAGGTTGACGTACAGTTGACTTTGGTCAACTGGTCAACTCCGGTCAATTCTAAGTCTAATCTAGGTTAAATAGGTCAATGGTTGACCTACAGTTGACTTGGTCAAAAAGTCAACGTTGGTCAAGTCTGATCAAACCTAGGTCAACTGTTGACTCTACTTCGACGTCTAGTCAAAGTAGTCAACCATGGTCAAGCTAGTCTCTATAAACCTCTACAAGGTCAACTTATGAATTTCAGTGATTTAGAAATCACTGAAATCGACGGGTCTCTAAAACAACCAGAAGGAGAAAATATTATAATAATAGGGTGACACAAAAAGGGATGAAATCTACAGATGTTGTCGGATGATGAAACTAACATCACCAACGTGTCCAAAATGGTCAAATCAGCTAAGATAGCCTGTCCAAAAGTCCAATTTGGACACAGGAGCAAAATGGTAATTTCGGGCCAAAATGATGTCCGCCGTTGGACACACTTTACACCGAAAAATGTGCCAAAATAAAAGTGCACAAAATCTAACAAATTATATGTCCACGAATCCAGAATGACGATGCGAACCCAACGGTATATCCAGAATTAGATTCCGTTGACCCGATCTCAAATTGGTCCGTTGATCCGGACATTTGGAATCCGGTTTGCACGGAAATACGTGCCGGAGCAAATGTTTTCAAAACTCAGCAAATTATATGTCAACGAGTCCAGAATGACGATACGAACTCAACGGTATATCCGGAATTGGATTCCGATGAGCCGATCTCAAAATGACCCGTTGGCCCGGATATTGGTATCCGACTTGCACCGAAATGCGTGTCGGAACCAATGTCCACTAAAACCTAGCAAATTATATGTCAACGAGTCCAGAATGACGATACGAACTCAACGGTATATCCGGAATTGGATTCCGATGAGCCGGCGTCAAAAGTTCCGTTGACTCAGAAAGTGGGACCCGCTTTGCACCAAAATGCGTGCCAGGGCCCACGTTCTCCAAATCAAGCAAACTTTATATGAAAACATACCAGAACGATGCCACGAGTCTACTGGTGGTGTCAGAAATTGAATCCGGAGTCCCGGGTTCAAAAATGGAATTTAACAACTGCAAAACTAAGAATTCGAACGGCCAACTTTGGCGTCGAATTCGACCGACCTAACAAGCTCAAACTGAAATGAAATATAAAGGGGGCAGGAAGAGGGTTATACCAGCTGTGCACCGGAACTGGTAGCGCGCAAAACGGAGCTACGACGACGAAGATACGAACCCGCGAAGTTGGCGTCACGAAACTGTGCAAAAACAGTTCAAATTAAAACGTCAACTTGGTGGCCGGTTTTGATGTATCAAACGATGAAATTAACGGATAAAATTTGAGAGGGATGAAAGGGTATATACCAAGATTGAGACGGAGTGAAGAAATCGCCGATCCAACGGTCGGATTGTCCAAAAAATCGGTGCGAAGTTGCTGCCTCGAGACGCATATTCTTCCTCTCCAATACGCGCGTCATGACGGGATTTCGATCCCGAAGTCGAAATCGACTTTCCGTCGAACTGGTCGCTGCCGGGGAAGGAGCAGCGGACCCAGGGGGGTCGCCGGAGAAGGCCCAGCCATGGGGGTCGGCCACGGCCGGCGGCGGTGGCCGGGGCGGCGCGCGGCCAGCCATGCGCGCGGGGCATATGCTGCCGCTGCAGCTGCTGTTGCGCAGCTGCGGGCCGCACGGGGGTGCTCGCCGGCCTGGCGTGGCAGCGTAGCCATGGGTACAGCGGCGACGACCGGCCGTGGGCACGGCGACGGCGGTTGATGGAGGTGAAGTTGGGGATGGTGGTTTGGAGTGGAGGTGGTGGTAGTAGTGGTTTATGGTGATGATGAAGAAGGAGGAGGAGGAGGAGGTGAAGTCGGGGAGATTGCTCGGCCAGGGGCTGGGCTGGGCCGTGGGGAAGCTCGAGGAGCTCAGCCATGGGGAGGGTGGCATTGTGTAGTGTAAGGAGAGTGGGAGAGAGAGATTTGTATGGGTGTGTGTGTTTAAAATAAAGAGAGAGAGAGAGAGAGTTGTGTGATATTTGAAAGAGGGAGAGAGAGAGATATTGAATGAGAGGGAGAGAGGTCGGCTGGATGATGGGAGGGGGTGTGCTGTCTTGTACGTGAAGGGGAGGGGGAGTGTTGAGTGTGATGTGGGGAGTTAATGTGGAGAGAGGGATTATATGTATATAATATATATGTATGTATATATATTATATAAAGAGAGAGAGAGAGTGAGAGAGAGAGTGAGAGATTAAGAAGATATTTAGGGAGAGAGAATGAGAGAGGGGGGGATTTGTTCGGCTGATAGAGGGGGTTTCCTTGTGTGGAAAGTGAGAGAGTAGGAGAGAGAGAGTTACACTATATATATACACATGAGATATTTAAGATATTTAATAAGTAGAGAGAGAAAAAAATATTTTCAAAATAGGAAAAATAGAAAAATCTTGTGGGGTAATTGAGCAGTCATGAGAGGGCAACATGGAGCGTAGGTTCGGGTTCGGTAGAGCCGGGTTGGGCCAAAACGGACAAAGTCGAAGCCAAGATTTAATTAATTTATAAATTAAACCAAATTAAAATCACGGGTGGAATGGGAGCACAAGGGAGATCAAAATTGTGGCACGCAAGTGGCACCTGCATAGTTGGCTCAAAACAGGCCAGGGCCATATTTTGGGTCGACTGGATTGGACCGATGTCGGACCCGAAAATTAAATGGGAAATTAAATCAGGTTTTACGGCAGATAATTAATTGGCCTAAATTGAACCGAAAGTTGTGCGAAGGAAATGGAGCACAAAAGGGTATGTCTGAGTGGGACACGAAGGTCATGGATGAAGAGTGTCTCGAGTAGATCAGGCATGACAAGTTGGTTTCGAGGGAATGACTAGTCTGGTGCTCCTACATTAAAAGCCACGGTAACGTGCTTATGGGGATCAAGAAAAAGAGTGGGAAATCAATTAATAATTTAAATGGTCTAATTTGACCCGAACTTGTGCGAAGCAAAAAGAGTACAAGGGAACAAGTTCGAGTGGGACAAGATATATCAAAATGAAGACAATCTCGCCTACTACAAACTCCAAGAAGGAAGTTTCCAGAGACTGGCATCCCTGATGCTCTAGAATTCCAAGTCACGGTAAAGAGCATTAAATCAAATAATAATCAAATAATAATATTCTAATTAATTGATTATTAAAATTAAAAAAATAAGCCCTAAATTCAGGGGCTTACAGGACTACCTAGATCCCCAGCTGGTAGAGATGCTATCTGGGTTATAGTTGACAAGCTCACGAAGGTGGCTCACTTTCTTCCATTCAGAGTTGGTCAGTCGACGGCTCAGTTAGCAGAGATGTACCTCAGGCAGATTGGCAGATTGTACGGTGTGCCAGTCAGTATCACCTCGGACCGAGATTCAAGATTTACGTCGCACTTTTGGCATAGCTTGCAAGAGAGTTTGGGAACTCATCTCCAGTTCAGTTCAGCATATCACCCGCAGATAGATGGCCAGTCAGAGCGCACGATCTAGACTCTTGAAGACATGTTGCGGTCTTGCACACTTGACTTCGGTGGTTCATGGGAAGATCACTTGCACCTGGTAGAATTCTCGTACAACAACAGTTTCCAGGCCAGTATCCAGATGGCACCGTTCGAGGCACTGTATGGTAAGAAGTACAGATCTCCGCTAGCCTGGGATGATGTTGGAGAGAGACAGATGCTCGGTCCAGAAATGATTGCCCAGACAGTTGAAGTGGTCAGGCGAGTCAGAGATCATCTTCGAGTTGTCCAAGATCGCCAGCGCCATTGGGCCGATTCTCATCGGCACCCTCTCGAGTTTTCGGTCGGCGATCATGTATTCCTGAGGATTTCGCCTAACCGTAGCGTCATTCGATTCGACGTACGGGGAAAGCTTAGTCCTAGGTATATAGGACCGTTTGACATTCTGGAGCGAGTAGGAGATGTGTCCTATCGTCTCGCTCTTCCGTCGTTGCTAAGCGAGGTGCATGACGAGTTCTATGTATCCCAATTACGACGGTATATCCCGGACCCGAGCCACATCCTGGATCATTCAGAATTGGTTGTTGGTACCAACCTTTCGTATGAGGAGAGGCCCGTGTCTATATTGGATCGAAGAGAGAAGATCCTCAAGAACAAGACTATCAAGTTAGTCCGAGTTGCTTGGGGTCATCACTCTTTGGGGGAGTCAACGTGGGAGCGTGAGGATAATATCCGATCGTGATATCCCGACTTGTTTGACTCGTGAGGTATAATGTCTTTCTTATGCCTCATGCCTTCGATTCCTTGCTTGCGTGATTGATTGATTGCCTAGTATAGCTTGTTTGTTATTTGTATAGCTTGTTCTCGTCTCTCTAGCCTCTTAATTAAATTCCGAGGACGGAATTCTTTTAAGGTGCGTAGAGTTGTAATGCCTGTGGTTCGTATTACGTATTCTTGGAATACGTGTACGTATTTTATTCTTGTATTGCATGATTTCCTTCTTGGCTTGGTCTATTCCTGGTTTGGGTTGGTTGGTTCGGCTTGGCTTGGTTTTGATTGGGTTCATGATGAACCCAAGGTGAACCCCTACCTACCACCACCATTTGTATTTATTAGCCCTCTTCATTCTCTCTCTTCATTATTTATCTTCTTCTTTCTCATTTACTCCCTTCACCTACCAAAGAGAGAAGAGAGAGGTCTAGGCAAGTGCAACTTGCTTCCACAAGAGAGCTCATTTTATTGTTCTATTAGCTTCTCCTCATGTTTCTAAGACACATTAGAACTTGTCATTTTCTATTTTGAGGCTTTAATTTTTGTAGATATAGAAATTAGTTACTTTCGGATTTTGGTGGTTTGGATCTATTAAACTTCTTTGTTTTCAAGTTTTGATGGTTTCATGTTGTAGAGAATTTTATTCTATCCAATTTTGACCTTTGAAAAGTTGGATTTGGACTTATTTTGACCAAGTTATGGACTTCTGAAGCTTTGGGTTCAACCATGGAGTTTCTGCTGATTTGGAGAAGACAGTGAGCAGTGCACGAGCTTTTTAGCTTGTGCCACTGAGCTGCGCGTGCTCTTTAGCGCAGCGCAGTCGACCCCATACGCTGCCTTTTGGGAGCGTATGACTCGCATACGCTCGCTTGCTTGACAAGGAGTCGTATGGACCCCATACGCTGTCTTTTGGGAGCGTATGACTCGCATACGCTCGCTTGCTTGACAAGGAGTCGTATGGACCCCATACGCTGCCTTTTGGAGGCGTATGACTCGCATACGCTAGCTTGCTTGACAAGGAGTCGTATGGACCCCATACGCTGCCTTTTGGAGGCGTATGACTCGCATACGCTCGCTTGCTTGACGAGGAGTCGTATTGAGTACATATGCTGCCTTTTGGAAGCGTATGACTTGCGTACGCTGACTTGAGCGTATGCCGAAATGAGCGTAGCCTGACTTGAGCGTAGCCTGATTACCTTGGATCTTCTATAGCCTTGTATATTGATATTTTATTAGATATTTAACGTCCATTTTATATCCTTACGCCTTTTGTCCTGAACTTGATAATCACGAATTTACTTGATATGTTTGTAATTGATAATTGAGCATGACGTGATAGTGACCCGTAGTGTTGCACTCCTGACATAATAACCTGACATGACCTGATAGTGGCCCGTCGTGGCGCACTCCTGACAAGTACACTTGGCATGATAACCTGACATGACATGACCTGTATAATTAATCCTGGATACCGTGGGCGATTGTGCTTGTACAAATAATCCAGTCCTATCTTGCATCATGTCTAGGAGGGGACTCCTGAGTACCACGGTCAGGAGTACCTACTAAAATGGACTAAGGCTAATAACTAGATTAATACATTAGTCATGACGAGATTTTCTAGCTATAAGCAATTCCGTTACCTGGGCACGCCTTGGGATCTGTAGCCTGCCGTCGAGTAGGGCACATTTCCAGCACACTGTCATGTGTTGCACCCTTCAAGCTACCTAAGGGTATATTCGTTTCTTGGACGATGTACCCACCTGAATTCAACTCTAATCTTTTAACCCGGGTAACCTGGATGGTCTGCAGGGCTTGTGGCTGTGGAGTAATCTCACTGCATCTTGTTAGTAATTAGGCTTGTGACAACCCTAGTTAGTTAAAGTATCAAGCCGTAATTCTTGCTTGGCCGTGAAGTGATTGGACGGAGTCTAACCAGTCTAGTCTTGCCCTGATCCTGTTCCAAATTATTGAATGACCAGAATGCTTGTATTTATTTTACCGATAAATGGTGAGAACTTCCAGTTCTGTTCAGACGAAGGGTTACAACCTCGGTCCTTATTTGGTTTACGGGTTGTAACCTGGATATCTGAATAGTTCCATGGTTATCTCGTCGTATATCCTCATGGTGTATTTTTTTTATTTCCAGTTCTTACTTTTATTTATATCTTGTGCTGATTGCTGGTTTTAGCTCTTAAGTGAAGCCTCCTTTGTGGCACTTGCTCTTTCTGGGGTCTGACCCAGCTGGTTTTGTGTGGCCAGATTTCGGAGCAGCTCCAGAGGATCTACCAACCTTTCGGCCAGATGGTGAACACTAGAAGGAATCCTGGCAACGAGTGGGTTATTTTTGGCTCTCCCACTCTATTGTAAAAATATTCTTTTGAGGCATTTAGCCGACGAGCACCTGTTTAGCTCGATTGCACTCTACTTATTGTCTGCCTACGGGCTGTAACATGATTAACAGATCCTAGGGTTGATCATGTATGACTAAACTCTTGCTAGTCCTGACATTTTGTAATGACTAGCTTCATGATCAACTGAATATGTAATGTTTGGGATGCCTTACTATTGTATATTTAATGATCATACATCTTGTGACTTTTACTTACTTGCTTGTGATTGAGACACTAGGCTTGTTCATGACCTTAAGAGACTGTTGGCTTGTAGATAAACCCTCATGTATCTAGACAGCCGTGACCGTATAGCGAGATGGATTCCATTTTATATACGTAGCTGGCTAAGTCTGCCCCCGCTCTCCAGTATTCTGGTTCTGGGGCGTGACAGCATCGGCCTAAGGTGGGATGGGCGGACACCATTTGGGTTAAGGGGGCAGCGGTCAAGACGAAGCTATGTGCATACAAGGCAATCCGTAATAGATTGCTCACTAGAGAAAGGCTACATAACTTCGGGATATCAATCCCGTCCATTGGATGCACCCTCTGCGGAGATGGTATGAGTGCAGAAACTCGAGACCACATATTTTTCCAATGTACTTTTTCCAGTAGAGTATGGCAACACCATAGGAATATGCTGGGTATCACAACCAGAGATCGAGCTGGATTGGAGAGTATATTTGAGGAGATAGCTGGCTGCAAGGCAAAAGGATCAGACATATACAGGAAGGCCAGAGTTCGGCTTCTCTTTGCCATCTGGCATGTCTGGAGAGAATGTAATAAAAGGATCTTTGAAGACAAGGCGACTACTATATCGAGGGTCATCCACAATATAAAATATGATCTAGAATGTGTAGAGAAGTAATTGTCACTGGCTTGGTTGAGTCTCTGTATCTTCTGTAATTTGAGTTTGCTCGGTGTCCATGAGATAGTAGAACTGAGTGGTTATCAACTCAGTGTAGTTGTAATTGCAACTGGGAGGCTTTTTCCCAGCTCTCCTCAATGAAGTACCCTTTTGCTTCAATATATATATATATATATATATATATATATATATATATATATATATATATATATATATAGTCTAGTGGTTAAGAGATCTATAGCAAATGACCTATAGCCTAGTGGTTAAGAGAGATACATGCGGCCCAAGTGGTCGGGAGTGCCTCCAGTGGAGGCGAGTTCGCCACAATTACCCATTGCTTCAATATATATATATATATATATATATATATATATATATATATATATATATATATATATATTCTGGATTGGGTAGTAGAAAGAATATATTTCGAGATGTCAGTAGTAATAATGCTTCAATATATTTCGAGCCTCCAGTGGAGGCGAGTTCGCCACAATTATCCATTGCTTCAAAATATATATATATATATATATATATATATATATATATATATATATATATATATATATATATATATATATATTCTGGATTGGGTAGTAGAAAGAATATATTTCGAGATGTCAGTAGTAATAATGCTACTCTACCCTTATACATATAATTATAAAATAAATATATATACATATAATTACCCATTGTTTATATATATATATATATATATATATATATATATATATATATATATATATATATATATATAATATTCTGGATTGGGTAGTAGAAAGAATATATTTCGAGATGTCAGTAGCAATAATGCTACTCTACCCTTATACATATAATTATAAAATAAAATCCTTCAACTTATAGGTCCCAAAAAATTGCAAGTAAATTGATTAAATTGACTACAAAACATTTTGGAAATATTATGTGCAAATAAAAAAATTTATCAGAGCCAGGTTTCGATCCTGGGACCTGTGGGTTAGCCCACCACGCTTCCGCTACGCCACTCTGATATTTGATTAAATATGTCATTTTAATGCTATCTGATTGAGAACATTATACCACAAGTCAGTTGACAGTTGTGACTGATGATAGTAACCTAATGAAAGAGAGACTATGGCCTTTTTTCTTATGGGGTCGGAAAAGGTGTAAGGTGAGCTGCTCTGAAAGCCTAGGAGCAAAAACTACAACCTGATAAGAAATACGGAAAAATTGTGAGCCCAAAAAGAGAGGCAGCCAAAATTTTACCAACAATCACTTATGAAGAATGACCTAAACAATGGAAGGAAACTCAACGAGCCTTGAAACCATCTGCATTTCATTTGGATCCTAAATTCAAACCTTCCTGGGACCCATGCTGTCTCATATAGGACTTGCAGGGGGCGTATGATATGAAAGAAACGATATGAGAAATGATATGAATGAAAGAAAGATGCAGGTCCTATCGGTATAAATGAAATGATGCAGGTCCTATCGGTATATGAATGAAATGATGCAGGTCCTATCGGTATAAATGAAATGTTATTTATTCCTCTTAGAAAGGAACGATATGAGAAATGTTGCAATGATTGATGCAATGAGAAATGATGAGGCTTGGGATCATTGAGATCACCAAGTGAACAGGTGGAAATATTAGAAAGAGGAGATGATGAACTGTTGCCTTTTCTTATCTTATTATTATATCATGCGACTTCGAACACGATCGGGTCGGACACGCATTCGCATGACCATAGACGTACTTGTATACAAGGATTTCCTCGAATGGTACCCGCGGCGGTGGGATCGAGTCGGCCTAGGAGGAATTGGTGCTTTGGTAGCACGGTATTGGGATCCTCATTCGGGCTCGCAACCTGGTGAAGGGTACATCCCATACCCTATGAAGTCCTATATGGCACGTCGACATGGTGCACAATCACCAGTGGTCATGTAGTCAGGATGCATGCTAATGAATGTTTTGTGCAGACAGAGTAAGAATATCATATTATCCTGTATTTTATGCAGGTACGAGGGAGTCGGCTATCGGTAAGAAATCACTTAATGTGATAATTCAATATACGTATTGGTTTAACTTGCGTGCATACGTTCCAAATAAGTAAATGATGCTGTATGTAGCCTTTCAGTATGAGATCCTGCTTAACATGTTAAATTGAGTATGCTAGAAAGATGCCATGCTATAATCATTGCTCAAAACACAACATACATGCAAAGTGATGCTTGAAGTGAGAACTGTCATAACATGTTTAAAATGATAATGTTAACGATGCCTCAATGATGCCTTTTCATGATAATACCTAGTATGCCTCAATGATGCCTTTGCATGATAACACCAAGAATGATAAATGATATGTCCACATGAATGCTACTAAGAATATGTTTACATGCTTCACTCTGATTATTGCCCATGAACTGTAAACTGATGCTAGGCCCCAAATAGAAAGATCACTCTAATAGATGCATGCTTAAATGATCACTTAAATGTTGGTTTATGCGAGTGGGTTGGATTCTGCTCGCCAGTACATAGATGATGTGCTGACCCACGTTTTGTGGGCAGGTGCTTGTGCTTGGAATATTCTACACACGAAGTTTAGCTGGATTGGTCCCGCGGCATCGAAGATTTGTTGGGCATACAGAAGCTCTCCTTGCACAAGATGATGTCTTCTGTTTATAAAGGGCATAATGTATGGAACATTGTAATCAGTTGTACCAGTGAGATTGTAAGCCAAGTCGGTATATCGAGTTGTAATCCATTGTATCCAAATATCAAATGTAAGCTGTATAGCATTGTTCAGTTGGTTTCCAATGTAAAGTGAGATGTGCTGTAATCATTGTACTTCAATACAAGTCTTGTACTCTTCTTCAATGCTTAATAAAAAGAATAAAGTTCTACATATCTCTGTGTGGCTTCAAGTTACTCTTTTTCTCCACTGCTATAAAGAAGTGATGTACTTCTATTCAATAAGAAAGATTGTCCTCATTAAATTCAATTTATCTGCTTCTGCCGCTGCGATGTATTCCTATTTGAAGAATAATCAATTTCGTACCATCTTTGTCTTGTACAAGTGCAATACTAGACTTGTACGGCATCACGCCCAAGCGAGGACGATCGATTCCAAGAGATAAAATATATGAATAAATGACTCTATGAATCGGGGCGTGACAAATTGGTATCAAAGTACGGCTTTACGTCCTTGGTCTCTTCTTTGATTCATTTCAAATCAAAGTTGCATCGATGATTGACTAAAGTTGCTTCCGCGATCACTCAACGTTGCTTCCGTGATTAAATCAAAGATTGCTTCCGTGATTATGCTATTGTTGTTCGGTAATCATCCTTATGTTATCTGTGCTTGAAAGTTTATTGACCCTCTTGGCTGCTCACTGGATGTTCCATACAATAAGTCTATATACATTGTGATGCCCCTAAATGAATGATTGTTGTTGGTTTGGACACAAATAACCTAACAATGACTCGATGCCATAGTATGCTATATTGTGAATGTTGTTTGGAATGCGGGAATAAAAGAAAGGTGGCTATGTATGCTGCGACAAGATGAGAATTGCATGTGATGTGGAAAAGAATTATGAATGAAATAATTGATGGATGAGTTCGACATAACTGATGAGTCGACTCAGGGGTGACGGCTAGTACCTTTGAGATCCTAAGAATGTTGGCTTGTGATATGAAGACCCCGAGTTATTGGTTAAGTATTATGATCATTGTAGATCATGAATGTCCGGAATAGAATTGGGTTGGTATTGTTTAAGGATGGCTTCGTTTCTGAGTGGTATATTGCCTCTACCACCTCAGAACGAGATGTATATTGACCCTTTCCATAGAATAGCAATGAGATTATCTGTGGGTACTGGGTAGTGCCGAGACTTAGCTGGGAGTCATGTATTGTGGCTAGATGACTCGAGTGTCCCTTGACGGTGATGTTATGTTGGATAACGAGATTGTCGAAAATTGTAATCGGTGGCATGGTTAGAAATTGTTTAGTCGAGTGCTGACTCAGACTAGTAAGACCGTTAGTATGCTATGAGTAAATGGATTTGGCTAGAGAATGTTGTGGCTTAGAATATCTGAATGTTGATTTCGATTGGTTGGATGCAAATTATTTGTCGCTAATACAATGTTGATTGCTAAGATGAAAGTTTTGGAAAAAGTTGTCGGTGACCAAAGAAATATTAGAGATTTGTGCCTTGACCCTAAGGTGTAATAGATGTTAACCCATCTAGATCACCAAAGGATATTCGTTGCTTATGCGCATATATGCTCAAGAATTGAATTGTACCAGAAAAGTGACAAGTAGCAACCCTGAATCCTTGTGTTGCATAGAGGATGGTTAATTGATACATGAATTATCAGATTGAACAGAATGAACTACTCGACCCTTGAGGTAGAGAATTTTAAAGAATGTCCATATAAGATTTTGACGGCTGGAAAAGGAACGAAATTTAAGAATGCCCGTAAGAAAGTTTGATGATTGAGAAACGAATGGGAACAAGAAATTGCAAACGTGTTGGATAATATCGGTATAAGTGATTGTTGGTTGGGATATAGATTGTTGGCTTACGACTTAGTGGTGTGACTCTGTCATACGAACCAAATAGTATGATTCCATAGTTATGTTAAAAACTATCGGGATCGATGACCCTTGAATAGTTAACCTTGGTTTATGGGTTTATGTGGGTACAAAGGAATTGGAATAGAAATTTGGATCATTGAGAATTTACTTGATGGATTATTAGAACGATGAAGATCGTATGTCGGATTGGGATTGACCGTAATGTTGATAGATCGATCTTAGTCGATCGTCGGGTAAGTCTAGAATGAGCCTCTGTGGGAATTATTTCCTTGAGGAAGACCCTGGATAGATAGACTTGGCCCTAGCGACCAATTGAGGACTTACCAATTGTTGGCATAGCCGACAATAGAGATTAGTATTCAGACTGAGTTGATACCCATAGGTTTGGGTAGAGTTCCTTAGAGCTGTCGGTTGCTTGTTGGCCCTAAGAAAGAAACTAGCATGATCCCTAGTAGCCGTCCACTCTAGGGAAGTCACCTGAATGATTAGGTATAGCTGTCGACATAGCTAACCATTGAGACTGGACCGAATAATAGCTGGCCGTTGGCGACCCATAGAATAACCTTGTGGCATTAAACGAGAGATGGTGATGAGTACGACCTAAGAGTGATATGTTATATATATGCTCCAATATGAACCTTAGAGATGTTTGACCTTGAGAATTATGTGCCGGCCTATAGCGGGAAATGGAATCGTGGGATGAGACTTGATTTGTATGTATCGAATAGTGAATTATTATTATGAGATGGAATTGACTGCTCATGACGGAAATGTTGGATAGGTATCTATAGTCGGGTAGCTGGGTTAACCTTGACTGTTGCATAGAATTATACCCTGACTCGGATAATCGATAGTTGGTGATGTTGAATTGTATCTTTTAGAAAAGATGAATTGCCTCGGTGAAAAATGTTGTTGGATTTGGGAGGGAAAATGATTGTTGTTGTGAAACCTTGATATGATTGGCTCTAAGTTAGACCCTTGATCGAATGTTAGAAATGTTATGCTTGGATGGAGATTGTCCCTGATGTTAAGTGGTGGCCTGGAAAATAGTGATTGTGGCAAAGTGAATAAAGTGATAAGTCAATTGAAAGGATACTAAGTCTGATTTGGAAAAGAGAGTTATATCGTGGCTGATCGAATTATACTATCATGGAAGTTGGTTGAAGTACATATGTTTTGGGGACGCCTAAATTATGTGTATGGATACAGCCGAAGTGATAGGTTGCGACTGAGATAATATTGTTGGAAGAATTTATCGCACTAGCGCAGACTTTGGCTGAAATACATATATTTTGGGGACGCCTGAAATATGTGTATGGATCCAAATGAAGTGATATGTTGCGACCAAGATAGAATGCAAGAAAAATGTTGGTGAATCAATGAGAAGTTGCAAGTATTTGGAAAAAGAGATAGATGGATTGAATCGTTGATTGATTAAAATGATACTGTTGGACAACTATTTTGAAATGACCGAGTGGGCTGAAATGAATATTGAATTGAAGCTGAATGAGTAACTCATTGTGATTAAGTGAATCTAGTAGATGAGTTGTTTTCTTAAGTTTCGAGGACGAAACTTCTTCTGAGTGGTATATTATGTAATGCTCCGCTCTGCACGAGGCATTTGGTTGGCTTGTTGGATGGGATCAGAATGTTGGACCGTGACTTATGTTGGAGATCAGGAGAATTGAGACTGATGCAGTCTTTCTGAGCTGGCTAAATGGAATGGGTATTGGAATGTGGCTCGCTGGTGGAGCTACGCTTGATGAGATTGGAGCAGGAAGACCCTTATATAAGGCAAGTGGAACTGTCCTCCTTCTTCCTTATTCCTGCATGCTTAATAAAATAAATAATGTGATGCTATGAATCTTCCCTAAATGTTCCATGTCTTAGTTGCTGAATAATAGAGATGCCTATGTTGTGGATTATTGAAATGAATAAGACATGAATATTGAATTGCTGATGGAATCACACTCGAACTGCTAATGTAACTTGATGCCTGAGAATGAATCGATAATGTCTCTTATGCTTAATCTTGATGAAATGAATAAATCACTTGAGTAATGAGATGCTACGAGAATGATACATGAGTAATGAACTGGCTATGCTATTAACACAAAGAATTGAATGAATCACTAGAATCATGTATATTCTGTATAACTGTTGCTGTTGCTTGCTTCCTTCTAAGCAATGAAAGAAAGATTATCGTCCCTATGATATGAATGAAATGATGCAGGTCCTATCGGTATAAATGAAATGTTATTTGTTCCTCTTAGAAAGGAACGATATGAGAAATGTTGCAATGATTGATGCAATGAGAAATGATGAGGCTTGGGATCATTGAGATCACCAAGTGAACAGGTGGAAATATTAGAAAGAGGAGATGATGAACTGTTGCCTTTTCTTATCTTATTATTATATCATGCGACTTCGAACACGATCGGGTCGGACACGCATTCGCATGACCATAGACGTACTTGTATACAAGGATTTCCTCGAACGGTACCCGCGGCGGTGGGATCAAGTCGGCCTAGGAGGAATTGGTGCTTTGGTAGCACGGTATTGGGATCCTCATTCGGGCTCGCAACCTGGTGAAGGGTACATCCCATACCCTATGAAGTCCTATATGGCACGTCGACATGGTGCACAATCACGAGTGGTCATGTAGTCAGGATGCATGCTAATGAATGTTTTGTGCAGACAGAGTAAGAATATCATATTATCCTGTATTTTATGCAGGTACGAGGGAGTCGGCTATCGGTAAGAAATCACTTAATGTGATAATTCAATATACGTGTTGGTTTAACTTGCGTGCTTACGTTCCAAATAAGTAAATGATGCTGTATGTAGCCTTTCAGTATGAGATCCTGCTTAACATGTTAAATTGAGTATGCTAGAAAGATGCCATGCTATAATCATTGCTCAAAACACAACATACATGCAAAGTGATGCTTGAAGTGAGAACTGTCATAACATGTTTAAAATGATAATGTTAACGATGCCTCAATGATGCCTTTTCATGATAATACCTAGTATGCCTCAATGATGCCTTTGCATGATAACACCAAGAATGATAAATGATATGTCCACATGAATGCTACTAAGAATATGTTTACATGCTTCACTCTGATTATTGCCCATGAACTGTAAACTGATGCTAGGCCCCAAATAGAAAGATCACTCTAATAGATGCATGCTTAAATGATCACTTAAATGTTGGTTTATGCGAGTGGGTTGGATTCTGCTCGCCAGTACATAGATGATGTGCTGACCCACGTTTTGTGGGCAGGTGCTTGTGCTTGGAATGTTCTACACACGAAGTTTAGCTGGATTGGTCCCGCGGCATCGAAGATTTGTTGGGCATACAGAAGCTCTCCTTGCACAAGATAATGTCTTCTGTTTATAAAGGGCATAATGTATGGAACATTGTAATCAGTTGTACCAGTGAGATTGTAAGCCAAGTCGGTATATCGAGTTGTAATCCATTGTATCCAAATATCAAATGTAAGCTGTATAGCATTGTTCAGTTGGTTTCCAATGTAAAGTGAGATGTGCTGTAATCATTGTACTTCAATACAAGTCTTGTACTCTTCTTCAATGCTCAATAAAAAGAATAAAGTTCTACATATCTCTGTGTGGCTTCAAGTTACTCTTTTTCTCTACTGCTATAAAGAAGTGATGTACTTCTATTCAATAAGAAAGATTGTCCTCATTAAATTCAATTTATCTGCTTCTGCCGCTGCGATGTATTCCTATTTGAAGAATAATCAATTTCGTACCATCTTTGCCTTGTACAAGTGCAATACTAGACTTGTACGGCATCACGTCCAAGCGAGGACGATCGATTCCAAGAGATAAAATATATGAATAAATGACTCTATGAATCGGGGCGTGACAGGCGTAACTCAGTGGAGGTTCCAAAACTACTTCGCACCCAACCCATAACTTAGACGAGTCTGGATCTGCTGTCCAGAAAATTCTGTTCACTTTCCTGTCGTTTTTCTACTTTTATAGTTTTTTTTTACTGGTGAGCCCCACGAAACAAATAGGGAGGGAGGACATGAAATAGACAGAATTTTTCGGACAGCAGATCCAGACTCAACTTAGACAGGCTGCAATAGTTTAGCACGCAAACCTTGCCATCGACTAGAATCAGTAGCAATTTACTCATCAGCCATCCATGTAACTCCTCGGACTGCAAAGACATGACTTGTCCCTTCGAGCTCCAATGTGCTCCAACCAGCTCTCTTCCTCAACCCAGGGGCGGCGGATCCACATTTATGGTGGGGTGGGCTAGGAGCCCATCCAAAAAAAAAAACTCTTTTTTTTCTTCTTCTTTTTTTGGACTTTTTATATAGGTTAGCCACCTCTGGCCCATCCGAATCTGCTGTAGTCCATCCCACTTTCAGTTTTTGGATCCACACCTACTCAACCCCCTCTCCTTCTGTTAGTCCCTTGGCGAACAATCGATGGAAAACCACGAATTCAGAAACTATTGTAAAGACAATGTTTCCAGCAACAACACCTTAAAGAAGGTGATGTTGTATTACGGGAATCTAAAAAGATTTCGTAATATTTCTCGAAGGCAACTGAACCGTATAACTTCTAAAGAGAAGCGACGGTATTCTCGAAAGCAACAGAGCCGTATAACTTCTAAAGAGAAGCGACGGTATTCTCGAAAGCAACAGAGCCGTATAACTTCTAAAGAGAAGCGACGGTATTCTCGAAGGCAACAAAGGAAGAAGAAAGCCTGCTGGGGTGAAAGATCACCGGCGCTCAAAGCTATATCCGCCTTACGGACAAGCCTCCAGGAACCAACAAGTTCGAAGAGAACTTTAGAACGCTGGCCAAAAAATTTCGACGACTCCTCGGAATAGCAGCAGCACTTCTCTCTCTCTTTGGAAATTCTCTGATTATTTTCTGTAACCCTGGAGAGAGGAGATGCTCCTGATATTATAGGCACGAGGTGGGCTTTTCAAATTCTGAACGCACGCCCTGGTTTAATGCCAGATCCGGATTTTCTGGATCTGAGCCCACAAGACCCGCGGACGTTACATAATTTGAACGGCCCACTCGACCCGCTCGACCCGTACGTCCCGTACGCTCCGTACGCCTCGCAAGCCACGCAGGGCCGCGCAGAGGCTCGCGCACGAGCGTAACTAAAGCGCACAATGCGCCTTGCGACGAGCTGTCGTGCTAAGTGCAAAGTGCCATAAAAAAGCCACAATAAGCCTCAAAAGCCCATTAGCCCAAGCCCAAGCCCAAGCCCAAGCCCAAGCCCGAGTCCGAGTCCGAGTCCGAGTCGCTAAGCCCCTTCGGGGCTTAGCTCCAATCTATTTTCATTTTGGCCAAAAGTTGGTTTCTTATTCTCACCTCTATGTAAAATCCTCCCACATGGCACCCTCCATTGGGCCTCAACCCATGTGCATCTCTCTATTCCTTCATAAGTAATATATAGAGATACATATTGGTGTGATTTTCCGATGTGGGACTATCTTTTAACAATAGAATGTTGTGAACACACACAACACATAGAATAAAAC
Source organism: Iris pallida (assembly GCA_029216955.1). Taxonomy (NCBI): domain Eukaryota; kingdom Viridiplantae; phylum Streptophyta; class Magnoliopsida; order Asparagales; family Iridaceae; genus Iris; species Iris pallida. The sequence goes on along the minus strand of JANAVB010031417.1, from coordinate 16,769,217 downwards.
ACCAACAATCCCCCACATATTTTTATATATATGAGTTAAGCGTTCCATATAATAACTGTCTATTATGCATTAGGATAGATGTCGCTGACGACTTGAATCTTCCCGCATGGGTTGAACAACAGTATGATACAAGAATGGACTACGCCTTGAATTCTGTACCACAACTGTAATTTTTCCCACTCACATAATGTAGTTATCTGTGCTTCTGGCTGCACATTAAAGGCCTTATGCCAGCCTGGATTTCAATGTATTTATTTTGGGCGTCTACAAATTTACCCTCAAGAAATGGCCTATTTTTCTGTCCATACATTATAGGTGAGTTCTTTATTAAAGAGACATGGCATGAAGCGTCCAACGCTTCCTTTGCGGTGCTACGCCGCTATGACATGGCCTTAAGCCGAGGACCTTACCCCGAATCACCGGGAACCTCATCGTAGTGTCATACTACCCGTAGCATGAGGTCTAGTCCCTTTGTAGTGCCAAACTACCCAGCATGAAGCCTTACGCTTCTGTGCGGTGTTACGCCGCTACGACATGGCTTGCAAGGCCGAGGCTTTATCCCTAGCCGGGTTTACCTCATTGTGGTGTCGTGCCACCCGTAACATGAGGAACACCTCCTCTTTGTAGTGCTGACTACATCCCTCTTTAATTCAATATACAGCATTAGGCCAACTGCCTATTTGCGGTGCTACGCCGCTGTGACTTGGCTCACATAGCCGAGGATTTACCTCTTTCGAGAACCTCATGGTGGAGTCACCGCCACACATAGCATGGAGTCACACTCCTTGTAGTGCTGTGCTACCATGCTTCCTGTAAAGCATAACAGACCTTCACTCAGTCTGAGAACTCATTAAGGCATTATGCCATCCTTCCCACAGGATCAATTTTCCGTAGAAAATTCATAGTAGACAACAGTGGTTCTGGGTCCGAAACCCTTCCATGTTCCGCAGAACAAGTACCCACTGTTAACTAATATTTTTCCAGTCAATAGTCCTCCCTTGAATCAAAAAATTAGATATCTGGTAGATTTCTCTTTGAACCAATAACATAAAATTTATTGATAGGATTATAATGACACAATATTAGAATGCCTTCAAACCCATCTTCCTTGCTGTATCCTCGACCAGCTGTCGTTTGAGGCCTTTCGTGAACGGATCCGCCAGGTTCTCCTGACTCCGAACATCGATCACTGCAATGACGCCTCGTTTGATGAGATCGTTCACTGCTCTGTGCTTTAACCGCACAGTCCTCTTCTTCCCGTTAAAGAGTTCATTTGATGCTACTGCTGCTGCCGCCTGGTTGTCACAGTATATCGGGATTGCCGGTATCTGAGCTCCAACCACTGGAAGATCATACATGAGCTCCCGAAGCCACTCTGCTTCATCTGCAGCAGCATCCAATGCAAATAATTCAGATTCCATGGAGGAGCGAGATAACATTGTCTGCCTTTTCGATTTCCACGATATAGCAGCTCCGCCCAAGGCGAATATGAATCCACCTGTAGAATACTCGCTCTCCACCTCTGAACACCAGCTAGCATCACTGAAGCCTTCCACTACTGACGGATCTCCGCTGTAGTATAGTGCAAATGTCTGAGTCTTTTTTAGATATCTCATAACACGCTTCACAGCGTTCCAGTGTTCAATGCCTGGGTTGCTAGTGAACCGACTCAGCATTCCCACCGCAAAAGCTATGTCAGGCCTTGTGGCAGTAGTAGCGTACATCAAGCTTCCGATGACGCTGGCGTACTCCAATTGCTTGACGCTTTCTCTCGAATTTGGCTCCAGCTTCTGATCACTCCGGTACGGTGTATCAATTATAGGAAGATCTTGATACCCGTATCGAGTGAGCATTTTCTCAATGTAATGAGATTGTGACAGTGCTATTCCCGTGCCTGTCCGGATGATCTTGAGCCCCAAGATAACATCGGCATCCCCCAAGTCCTTTATACTGAACTTGGTCGAGAGAAATTTCTTTGTCTCTGTGACACAGCTTAAATCCGTACCTAGGATTAGCATGTCGTCAACGTATAGACAAACGATAACTCCTCTTCCGTCAGCAAACTTAGTATAGACACACTTGTCTGTTTCACTGATCTTGTAGCCATTTGACCTTATCACTTTGTCAAACTTCTCATGCCACATTTTGGGAGCTTGTTTCAAACCATACAGAGACTTCATCAACTTGCAGACTTTGTCTTCCAGACCTCTGACGACAAAACCTTCTGGTTGTTGTATGTAGATCTCTTCTGTCAGCTCGCCATTAAGGAATGCCGTTTTCACATCCATCTGATGTATCACTAGTTTGTGTATTGCTGCTAGAGCAATTAACAATCTGATGGTTGTCATCCGAGCTACTGGAGCATAAGTATCAAAATAGTCGATCCCCTGTTTCTGAGCAAACCCTTTGGCCACTAGCCTAGCCTTGAATTTGTCGATGGTTCCATCTGCTTTCATCTTCTTCTTGAAGATCCATTTGCATCCGATGGGTCTTGCTCCTTCTGGCAGGTCAACTAACACCCATGTATTATTGGAGGTGATTGAGTCAATCTCATTGTCTATCGTCTCCTTCCAGAATACAACATCTCTGGTCTTCATCGCTTCATCATAGGTAAGCGGATCTGCTTCCACATGATAAGTGACGAAGTCATCTCCCAAGTCTTTCGGCCTCCTTACTCGCTTAGTTGACGGCTCAGCGAGTTCTGGTTCAACTGGTGTCTCTTCGACAATAGCTTCTTCTTGGACTACTGGTTCTTTAAGGACTTCTGTCTGCTTTGCACTCTCATCATTCTCCGGAAGATCCGCGAGAACAATATTTTTGTGCCTTGTAAACTTGTCTTCAAAATATTCAGCATCGCGAGATTCAATGATATGATTTGATTCTATATCAAGGAATCTCTGAGCATCACTCTTCTCGGCATAACCCAAGAAGATAGCCTTAGTGGTCCTAGTCCCCAGCTTCTGAATCTTCAGATCTGGGAGCTTCACGTAAGCCAGACACCCCCACACTCGAATGACATTCAAGTTAGGTCTGACTTTGAACCAGAGTTCATGAGGTGTTATGTCCGAAGTTGCATACGGTACTCTATTGAGAATGAAAGTAGCCGTTAATGCAGCTTCTCCCCAGAAGCTCTTTGGAAGACCCGCAGTCAACAGCATAGAGTTCATCATCTCTGTCAACGTTCTGTTCTTCCTTTCTGCTACTCTGTTGGATTGAGGAGAGTACGGAGCCGTCGTCTCATTTATGATTCCATGTTCTTTACAGAATGATGAGAAATCATGAGACCGATACTCCCCGCCTCGATCACTCCTTAGCCTTTTGAGTTGTTGTCCAATTTGCCGTTCAGCCTCGGCCCTGAACTCCTTGAACTTCTCGAATGCTTCGTCTTTAGACTTGAGCAGGTAGACAAAAGCATACTTTGAGAAGTCATCGATGAAAGTAATAAAATACTTCATCTCGGCTTTTGTAGAGAATTGCTTGAAATCACAGATATCTGAGTGAACCAACTCCAGAAGATCTGTGCTTCGATGGACCCTGTGAAAGGGTTTCCTTATGATCTTCGTCTGAGCACACACTTCACATTTCTCTACCTTACCCCCACACTTAGAGATAAGTCCTAGGCTAGACATCTTGTTAATCCTTTTACAATGAACATGTCCTAGCCTATTATGCCACAACTCAAAAGAATAGTTCAAAGTAGAAATAGCATTAATATCATTTTTCTGGGTTACAACAAGCTGAATTTTGTACATTCCTTCAGTCTGGAAAGCTTTTTCGAAGAATGTACCCTTCTTGGACATCACCATCTGGCCAGCATTGATGTCCATCCTCAAGCCTGCATTACATAGCAGGCTTCCAGAGATCAGGTTCTTAGCAATTGCAGGAACATGCTTCACTCCTTGAAGCGTCAGAGTGTTCCCCGATGTGAGTTTCAGCTCCACCGTCCCGATCCCCAGTACTTCAGCTTGTGCCTGGTTTGCCATTATGACTTTCTCGGAAGTTGGCTCATAGGAGTCGAACCATTCCTTGTCTGAGCAGACATGACATGTCGCACCAGTGTCTATCCATCAGTCCGAGTCAACCCCCACATTTGCAACCTGCGCTATCATTGCAACCAGATTAGTAACCAAAGAAACCTTACTAGGCTCCCCTTTTTCTGGTTCCTTGCAGTCACTTTTGTAGTGGCCCTTCTTGCCACATTTGTAACAAGTCACATGGGACTTGGACTTCTGATTCTTGAATGAATGACTCTTCACTTTCAGATTAGTGAAGTCCTTCTTCTTCTTGTGAGGAGAAGCCGCCTGCTTCCCCTTGTACTCTCTGGTTTGGACCAGATTTGCTTTCGCCAGTTGTTTGGACAGAGAATCCATCTTCTGTTGAGAGCGCATCTCGTCCTCAACATGGATCTCTTGCAGGAGATCTTCCATACATATGTCCAGCTTCTTGCGGTGCATCCTTGCATAGAAGTTGCTCCAACCAGCAGGAAGTTTAGAGACGATTCCTCCAACGACAAACTTGTCGACAAGAGGTATCTTCTCGTCATCCAACTTTTGGCGCAGCTTCAGAAACTCCTTTACTTGGGGCAGCATAGCCTTCTCATCTTCGAAGGTCCACTTGTGGTATCTTTCAACCAAGAAGATCTTGGACCGATTCTTGTCATCTTCGTACAATTTTCCCAAGGAGTCCCAAATCTCTTTGGCAGAATTCTTCTTGGAATAGGACTCTGCCAGAGAGTCTTCCATGCTATTGAGAATCAACAGTTTACAGATACTGTTTTCTCTAATCCATTTTGCCTGCTTGGACTTAGCAGCTGCAATAACTTCTGCGGTTCCGGTTGTTGGAACGATCGGTTCTTTCTCATTCAGCACGTGATCAACTTCCACGAGTTGAATGTTTAAGGTTACTTTCCGTTTCCAAATTTGGAAATGTTCGCCGTCGAATTTCTCCAACTTGTTAAAGTCGGTATTGACGAGCGATGCACGTGAGTTATCCATCTTTTCGATATAGCTTTGAGATTGTTAGTCCCTTGGCGAACAATCGATGGAAAACCACGAATTCAGAAACTATTGTAAAGACAATGTTTCCAGCAACAACACCTTAAAGAATGTGATGTTGTATTACGGGAATCTAAAAAGATTTCGTAATATTTCTCGAAGGCAACTGAACCGTATAACTTCTAAAGAGAAGCGACGGTATTCTCGAAAGCAACAGAGCCGTATAACTTCTAAAGAGAAGCGACGGTATTCTCGAAAGCAACAGAGCCGTATAACTTCTAAAGAGAAGCGACGGTATTCTCGAAGGCAACAGAGGAAGAAGAAAGCCTGCTGGGGTGAAAGATCACCGGCGCTCAAAGCTATATCCGCCTTACGGACAAGCCTCCAGGAACCAGCAAGTTCGAAGAGAACTTTAGAACGCTGGCCAAAAAATTTCGACGACTCCTCGGAATAGCAGCAGCACTTCTCTCTCTCTCTGAAAATTCTCTGATTATTTTCTGTAACCCTGGAGAGAGGAGATGCTCCTGATATTAAGTGCCATCAAAAAGCCACAATAAGCCTCAAAAGCCCATTAGCCCAAGCCCGAGTCCGAGTCCGAGTCGCTAAGCCCCGAAGGGGCTTAGCTCCAATCTATTTTTATTTTGGCCAAAAGTTGGTTTCTTATTCTCACCTCTATGTAAAATCCCCCCACATGGCACCCTCCATTGGGCCTCAACCCATGTGCATCTCTCTATTCCTTCATAAGTAATATATAGAGATACATATTGGTGTGATTTTCCGATGTGGGACTATCTTTTAACAATAGAATGTTGTGAACACACACAACACATAGAATAAAACACCAACACCTTCGTCACCCCTCTCAACCTCTGCGCCTCCTCCCACTTTCCAATACAACCATATGTATTTGACATCAGAACATGTAGCACCATACATTGCATAATGCTTCAATGTGAGACTGACAGAGTAGTCTCCTATTCTATAATAGGGGTGAGCATTCGGTTTATTCGGTTTAAACCGAACCGAATAACCCAAAATCGAATTGGACCGAAACCGAATAAGCAAAACCGAACCGAATTAAATCGGTTCGGTTTTCGGTTTATTCGGTTTATTCATATATTTTTTGATTTTTTTGAGTTTTTTTTGTTAATATATATAGTAACTAAATACACATAGACATATTTAGTATATACCTATATATATTTAGTATATACCTATATATATTAATACTTATATATATAGTACACACACATATATATATAAATTAATTAATTAAATTTTCTTATTCGATTTTCGGTTTTGGACCGAAACCGAAATCCAAAATCGAAACCGAAACCGAATAAGAAAATTTAGTATTTTTAAAACCGAAACCGAACCGAATTTTTTTAAAACTAAACCGAACCTCTTATTCGGTTCGGTTCGATTTTCGGTTCAAAACCGAATAATGCTCACCCCTATTCTAGAAAACAAACTCTCCCTTCTCTTCTTCTCTGACCGACCCTCCATGCAAGTACAAAGCAGAAAGAAGAGCAAGGAGTGTGACCCCGTTACGCTTCAAGTCTCTTCTCTGCATTTCTTCAAAGATTCATCACTTTATAAGTAACAACCCCTCTTCCAAGCATAGAATCACAGAGCACTCCTGAGGTTTCAAGCTGACAAAGCACTATCAGAGCAATTTGCAACTCGTTTGGTACATTGTAGTGTAATCGTAATCGCAATATAATCAAATAAAAATGACTAAATTGTAACTTGATATTCTCAATTATCACTGTTTTCAATTTTATATCCCCAACTTTTATAACTACTAAATTAATACCATATTTCAACTTATATTTCTAACTTTATACAAAAAAAAAAAAAAAAAAAAAATCCTAAACTATCCTCCCCTCCCCTCCCCTCCCGACTGCTACTTCCTCCACCCCTCCCCTCTCCCGGCGGCTATCCCCCCCCACCAAGGAACGAAGCTAGGATTCTGCAATGGGGTGGGATAGATTAAGATAGGATGGACTGGCTATAGATAAATTCATACAAAAAAATAAATACAAAAAAATATATATGAAAAAAAATCAAAAAGAAATTTCTTAGGGGGCCGGCGACCACCCCCACTACCCGCTCCTGACCACCCCTCCCCCCCTACTCGCCCCCGACCACCTCCCCCCCCCCCACCCGCCCCCCTCCCCCCACTGACGATTTTTGGTCCATTTTTTTTTTCTTTTCAGGGTATCAAGTTAGTATCTATAAAAGTTGAAGATATCAAGTTGAAAAATCGTGATAGTTGAGGGTATCAAATTGTAATTTAGCCTAAAAATAATAATATATTTTTATTTGATTATATTGCGATTATGATTACATTACAACGGATCAAACGAGGTCTGACCAAAGAGTGACAAAGCATTATCAGAGTGCTCCATATGCCGAGATCAAAGTGTTCCAGCTACCAATCTATTTGTCCATTTGATCAAAGATACTTGAAAGATCTAGCCACCCGCATCTACCGTGCATCGCCACAGGACAATTGGCGACTGATTGATCTCCATCAACGCTACTCGTTGTCGCATAACAATGTACACATTCGCCTAATGCCAATGCTCCTTCCTATTTGCGAACAAGAAAAAATATTGCACTGACCCAGCTATTGACATCAGTCTCCAAGCCCAAAGTGCAACATTGCATTTTCCTAGAGAGATTCGAACCAAGGTTCAAAGTATCGGTATCGAAATCGGTATCGGACCATTTCTATGAGTATCGGGATCGGCGGTATCGTCAGTATCTGAGGTTTCGGATCGGAGCATCAAATTTTTGGTATCGAAAAACAAATATTTATTAATAAACTATTAACAGAAAATATATTTTATATATTTAGGCATAATTTTAATATTTTCAGTGTTGTTTCTTAGTAGTTTTGAAATTAAATGAAGTAGTAGTCCCTTACCGATTGATTTACATACGATAGATAAGTTTTCTTCTTTTACATAATTACATGCTTTTATAACCTTTCTATACTTTTACACCTTGTTGATTGGTCTTTTCGTTCTTTTTTTGTTGCCAAATTGACCGAAAAAGAGACCCCCAATGTCGGTATCGGTCAGTATCGGATCGGGACATGCCAAACTGTATCGAATCGGTATCGGCCATATCGGATCGGTATCGGCTGATACTGCGAACTATGATTCAAACACTTGGTTTCCGATCCCTTGGTTTCCGAGTTCACACTTCTCATTCTTCACACAACCAACGACGGGAGCAGTCCAAGAAACCACGTCTCGTTCGGTCATTTCACCAAACACCTTAAACGCGTGAACAGGGCCGGCCCTGAGCTGTTGGGGGCCCAAGGCGAAACTTCAAAAATGGGCCCTCATACAAAATGTAAAAAAAAATATAAATAAAACAAAATTTTGTTGTAGTCAAAATTTGAACCAAAGACCTCTTAAATGTAAGTCTAGCATTATAACCACTACACCACAATGCTTTTTGTTAAAAAAAGACACATAATACATACTAGTTCTATTATAGATAAGTCCATGTTGATGTCCCCTTTCGTCAGGGGACCCTGGGCCGTCGTCCGGCCTGTCCTGGGCCAGGGCTGCCCCTGCGCGTGAATCACGAACTCCGCACTTGACGTGCTGGAAAGACCGGACAATGATCGAATTGCGAAAGAGGCCGAGCTTGAGGGAAGTAGAGTGCACGGAGGAGCATAGACCGACGAGGAAGGCGTCGTGGCGATGTCGGGACGGCAGAGGGAGGAGAGGAGAAAGGGAGATGAGGGAGGGTATAATAGAAAGAAATAATAATAATAATAAATTATAGTTTAAATTTGACAATTGAACATGTCGTAACTAAAACATATCATCCTTCCATATGTAAGGTGGAAGGAAGAAGAAAAAAATAAGATATATTTTTCTTCCATATGGAAAGGAAAAATCATTTATTTCATTTGTATTTGCTTGGAGAGATGGAAAATAGAAGAGATGCATTATTCTTTGTTTGGTATGGAAAAAAAAGTGAAAGAAAATAAAATTAAAAATATAAGTTTTACCAATTCTATCCTCAATTAAAACACATATTTACCATTTGATTTATTAATAATTTTTAAATAACACAATTCATATAGAGATACAATTGTTAATTAATATAAGTCTTCACTTTTTCTTCCATTTTTTTAGTGATTAGATTTCTTAGGTTACGAAGGAAAAGCAATCCCTTCACTTTTCCTTCCCTCTACCTTTCATTCCATATTAAACAATAAAAAATGAATCATTTCCTCCACTTTTTCCTCCTCTATTTTTCTTCCTCTCACTTTTTCCTCCTACCAAACACACTCTTAAACTCTAAACTCTATAAAATCTTGGATCTAAACACTGTTACACTAATTAGTCCTTATTATTATGACTAGCATATGTGCACGTGCAAGTTTTAACATTCTTCTAATTAACTTAGGAAGAAATTTTAGGAGATCAAGGGGACGTTTGGTTCAAGTTTTTGAGGCTTGGGAATGGAATTTGAATTCCTTACCCATATTTGGTAAGTTTAGGATTGGGAATGAGGAGGGAATAGGAGGGGGTTAGGTGGGAAAGCTATTCCCATGCATATGGGAAAGCTATTCCCGAGCCCCCCTTGGGAATAGATTTGCTTTCCTAGAAATGATGTTTGACTATTTTGTTTGGACGGTTATACCCTCGCTTTATTTTCAAATTTTCAACTCTCATCCCAAACATGTGAATCATCATAAAATTAGTGAAAGGGTATTAAAGTAAAACTAAATAAATTAAGATTTCTATCCATTTGTAAACCAAACATGAAAATAAATTTTTTTTAAATTTTGAACTATCTATTTCCAACCTAACCAAACATGGGTATGGGAATGTTGAATTCCTTTCCCATGGGAAAGGAATTGAAAATATATTCCTAGGAATCCAAAAACTTGATCCAAACGAACCCCAAAGGATATTATTCGTAATTACTAAGTTGTCCTAATTAAAATTAATGAACCATTTTTAATTGGTATAGATACGCAAAGGTATTTTGGAAGAAATCTTTTACGATAAAGTTTAAATTTTACCATTATATAGTAGAATATATAATAATTATTATTATTGGACTATAATTTCCTATTTTGATTTATTATGATTTTTTTATCAGAAATTTTCATATAGAGTGAAGAATTTTAACGATATTATAAAAAAAGTAATAAGTTTGGGAAAATTGCAATTGGGATAACGAAACGACATCACTGGTGGCGTGTGTTGCGCGAGCAGCCTATTCCTCCATCACACGCCATCACTCATGGAGTGTGGTGTGCCCCGCTCACACTATTCCCCATCACACGCCATCACGCCATCACTCATGGAGTGGTGTGCCCCACTCATTCCCCATCACACGCCATCACTCATGGAGTGTGGTGTGCCGCACTCAACCCACAAGCCATCACTCATGGAGTGTGGTGTGCCCCACTCAACCCACAAGCCATCACTCATGGAGTGTGGTGTGCCAAACGCCATCACTCATGGAGTGTGGTGTGGCCCACTCAAGCCACCACTATTAGTTATAATTATTAATTTATAAAAGTAATAGCTAACTATTAGTTATAAAAAAAAATTAAAATAATAATAATGACTAATTTTTAGTTAACTATTATTTAATTTTTAATTAACTATAAATTAAATATAAAAAAATAATATAAAAAAACTGATAATTAATATATTGATTAATTAATTATCTAATAGAACAACGAAATTATTTAAAAATAACTAACTTTGTCCTAAATCCAACTCTTTTTTTTTTCCAAATCCAAATTTTTGTTTGGAATACTTTTCATATCCAAATCATTCTCCGACCAAACATTGAATTTCATAGATTTTGTTCCAAAACCATAAAATCTTAAAATCCAGTTTCAAATACGATTTACCAAATGGGCCAATGTAACTAAAATGAAATTTAGTAGTAGGCGGCACAAACGTTACAAAATTTCATTAACTAATTTTTTTTTTAGAAATTGCTAAGGGATAACACAAATTAAAGTATAAAATGTACTCTCTTTTTTGTCTTACTCTTTCTTTCCAAAATTTGGAATCTTTATTCATATTTTTTTGGAGTTGTTATTGACACTCTTAAAATATTATTCTGTACTCTTCTTTAAATTTCTATCATTCTAATTCCAAATATATCCATTCATTAAATATGACACTAATTTGTGCCTGCATGGGGGGATGAGTGAATGATGATATTTAGTAGTGCTAATAGTATTAATACAGGGACAAATTTAAATTTTGAATGTTAAAAATTAAAGAGGAGTGCAGGATGACAATTTAGGAGTGCCAATAACGTTCTCTCTTTTTTTGCATAGTTTTTTTCTAGTAGATAATCCATGAGTAGGAAATCCTACAATATGGTCCAATAACGTTCTCTCTTTTTTGCATAGTTTCATGTTTGTTGGCAAACCAAAAAAGGTGTTGCGTTGAGTGGTGGCGTGTCCATGAGTGGTGGCTTGAGTGGGCTACACCACACTCCATGAGTGATGGCGTGTGGCACACCACACTCCATGAGTGATGGCTTGTGGGTTGAGTGGGGCACACCACACTCCATGAGTGATGGCGTGTGATGGAGAATGAGTGGGGCACACCACACCACACTCCATGAGTGATGGCGTGTGATGGAGAATAGTGTGAGCGGGACACACCACACTCCATGAGTGATGGCGTGTGATGGAGGAATAGGCTGCTCGCGCAACACACGCCACCAGTGATGTCGTTTCGTTACCCCAATTGCTATTTTCCCAAACTTATTACTTTTTTTACAATATCGTTAAATTCTTCACTCTATATGAAAATTTCTGTTTTTTTATTGTTGGGAGGCAGATTCCACGTAGGTTAGGTACAGTACAGTACAGATCCATTTTGGCCACTACCCGCATGAAACAAATAGTTTTCGGAAGGTTTTGTAATTATTATTTTTGGTCTCAATTTTCCGAAAATAGTCAAGCCGGCCTACTTTAATTATTCCATTCTTTGGAGTAATTTGACCATTGTATTAGCTCATGTATTTTTTCTGTTTATTTATGTCTTTTTCCTCATAATACTTCCAAAAAAAATTATATTAAGACTTTTGGCTGAGAGAAGAACTTTAAATTATTTGCTTTGTGCGTCCTACTTCTACAATTATAATGAGATTGTCAGCTCAAAATGAATCGTCTTAAGTCTTATGTATATTATCATTTATAAATTTGTTATATCTAACAACGTGAGAATCAAATTCAATTAACTAAAAATATACCTCTTATCTTAACTACATAACTTAAAAATATATTTAACTATAATTAAATGAATATTTTATGTACAAACGTATGTGTATTTGCTAGTTCGTTATAAAGTCTTAATTGAAAACCATTGATAACAACCATCACAGTCACAGCGTTTAATAAGAGCATTTCCAACCCTATTGTGAGTTTGGAAAAAATGGTTGCCACATAGGAATGACAAACATTTTTTTAAAGTACATCTCCAATGCAAATGTGAAATAAATTGTGAAGTTGACATGGCAATGACATGGCAAGGAGAATGTGAAGTTGGTTGTCTAGATCTAGACAATGCACTTCACAATAACTTTATGTCCACATCATCAATTATGAATAAAAATATAGAAGTAAAAAAATTGTCTTGGAAGTTGAAAAAAAAAGTAATTTTATTGTCTTCTCAAACTTTTGCATCGGAGAACACATTTTTATCTCATTGTCTTGTGTGAATATCATCTTGCCACATAGAAAAGACATTGCCTTGTGCCTCGTGTCACATAGGATTCACAACACAAAACAAGACAATAGAGTTGGAGATGCTCTAATTAAATAGGTAGACATTAGATGATGTGTCCAAGGACGTGGACTTTATGCGCAAAATGGGTCCCCAACTAAAAACAAAACCGTCTCAATTGGTAAATCAAATCGAGAAGAAAGAAAAATATGGACTTCTTTTGAAGGTTTGACTGAAAAAAAAAGAAAAAGAAAAAAAAAAGAGTGATTTTGTTTGAGACTTTGAGTAACCTGCGAAATATTTAAACCCGAGTATTTTTTTAACTAGTACTACTTAAATAGAGGATGTAACTTGTACTACTTAAATAAAGCAGGCTTTCAAGTTTGAGCTTGGACTATACGCGAAACTAAAACTATTGACATTATTTTTTTGTCTGTCATGTGTCGCATGACCATAAACATATAACATATAACCAGCCTCCTCCAGTTTGGGTCCAACATATATATATGCAAAACAAAAAGATTATGAAGTTTTTGAAATGTCTACTTGGTTTAGTAAGTTTGAACAACACAGAACGCTGTTGAGGTTTGGTTTGGAAATGGTCTCCAAGAATCCGATCCCACACTCTAGAATGTGTCGAACTTTTTTTTTTTAAGATGTCCGGCAATACGCACGGGACTCAGTGCACGCTGCATTGCATGTCTGTTGGGTCCATTGTTTCCACCTTCCATCAAATAAATGGAAAGAATAATACGTTCCCGTGGCTCGATCCACTGATCTTCTGTCATCCAGCCGGGATATTATACCTCTCCTCGGTAACCACAAGAGCCACTCGAGTTCGGTAGAATGTGTCGAACTTCAAATATATATTTCAATACATGTTTCACCGTTTGTTGTCTTGTAGGCATCGACAGTCCATGTGGTTTATATAGTGAATTTTTTTACTATAAGCCAAGGTTCATATCCTCATATGGACAATCATTTTTGTCATCCAATTATTGAAAATTTTCTTTGGAGCTAGCCGCAACTCGGACACTGACGTAAGCGAATGATACAAAGTGACGCTTATATTGCATATTTTGCACTTTGCACGTAAGTATCGTGCGCGTGCGAAACGTGTCATCAACTGTTCCCTCGAGCCCAATGAGCTCCAACAAATCTACACGCTCGGCATGTGTCACGCCCCAGAACCAGAATACTGGAGAGCGGGGGCAGACATAGCCAGCTACGTATAACGGAATGGAATCCACACCGCTATACAGTCACGGCTGTCTAGATATGTGAGGGTTTCACTACAATCCATCAGTCTCTTAAGGTCATAAAATAGCCTATTGTCTCAATCTCAACCAACTAATAATAATTACAAGATATCAGACCACCAAATATACAATTGTAAGGCGTCCCAAACATTACATATCCAGATGATCATGAAGCTAGTCGTACAAAATGTAAGGACTAGCAAGAGTTAAGTCATACATGATCAACCTCGAGTTGCCAATCATGATTACAGCCCGTAGGCAGACAGTAAGTAAAAATGTACACGAGCTAACACTGGCTTGGCGGCAAAACGCCTCAAAAGAATAATTTTACAATAAAGTGGGAGGACAAAAAGAAACCCACTCGTTGCCCTGGTTACGCCTGGCGGTCACCATCGGACTGAAAAGCAGGTAGATCCTTTGCTGCTGCTCCGGTATCTGGCCATACAAAACCAGCTGGGTCAGACCCCAGAAAGAGCAAGTGCCACAAAGGAGGCTTCACTTAGGAACTAAAACCAGCAATTAGCACAATAATAATAAGGTAATAACACTACAACAAAAAGACCTATTAATGACGCTTGATAAGTGGATTTCATGACGGCTGATAAAGAAGCGTCATCAAAGTTCGAAATACCTTTTTTCTATGACGGTTAAGGCTAATTCTGGGCATTTTATAACGTTTATAAAACAAAGCGTTATTAATAATTTAGAGCGGTGGCAAACTTGTAATATTTTTTAAGTTTAATTGTTGGCAAATTCCTTGCTATAGCCCGCCTCTCCCCCAAAATATTCTGGTCTTCTCCTTCTCCTCCTTTCTTCTCCCTCCTCTCCCCCAACTCCAAAACCCTAACCCTAGATCCAAAATCTTCGAGGAGGGCCTCACGCTCCTCGTCGCCCTCCAGGACAAGCTCGAGGCCGTCGTGCACGCGATCGACAAGAACACGAAGGAGGAGCGTTAGGGTTCTGCTCGTCCTCTTCTCCGCGCTCTCCCTCTCCTTCCTCCGGCGTCGTCGATGTCGTGGGTCCGCAACCTCTGCCGCTTCATCGGTTCCGGCGCCGACCTCGGATCCGAAGCCCTCATGGGTCAGTTCCTCTTCCTTACACCCTCCTCTCCTCTTCTTCTCCTTCCTTCTTGTCGATCGACATCAATTTTTGTCTAGCCAAGCATTTGTTTTCTTTCTACCCGTCCATCGTCACTTTACCAACCATAACCCTTTATTTGCAACAAAGTGACTGAATCATGCAACCAAAACTGAGAAAATTTTCTTTTTGAAAAAATTTTCATCAGAGTACTGAATCATGCAACCAAAACTGAAGATTTAAGTCAAACTTTTGCTTAAAGATGTTTGTGTCCAGACTCTTGATGCAAGCAGTCGTAAGCAAAGGATATTTCTATGATGGCAATAAAAGTGATCTTTGGGGCAAGAATTGTTGAAAAATCTCGAACTGCAAGTCAATTCTTCATATTTGGTTGCAAAATTCAGAAGGTCACACCACATATGTCTGGGTTCCAGAAGATCAGCAAATATTACATTAAATTCCTGAAATTTGTTTCGCATGTTTTGCAAGCAAAATTCCCCTTTTGCATAGAAAAGTTGGAAATCGGAATTCGTGATGGAATTGCAATCCTAACCAAAACCAGCCTCAGATCCAAGTTGTTGAACAGACCTGGTACAAGTTGTAAAAATTGTTGGATACTTCAGAGCATCCGTACATTAACTTGCTTTGAATGTAGATTCCTTGTGTACTTGATTTTTAACCTAAATCAACCTCATTCTTTTAAAACCTATTTCTTATTCGGACATATAAAGTCCTTGTTAAATTTCTGATCCAACCATATTTTGAATCTGGATTCATATATTGAGTTTGCAAACTCATCCACCTGATACCAGCTCGAAGAAAACAAAAAGTAAATATTCTATTAGATTGCTTGAGAATTGTGTAGCTTTTAGAGAAGTTAGAATTTGTGTGGGCATTAATTTCACTAGAAAAGTATTATTATTTCTGAACCTAATTTGATGTACTTCTCATTACAGGAAGTTGATGTGGGATGGTATAGGAATCTTAACTTCTTTATTTTCCATCAGGTAGCAAAATTCTTGATATGCACTAGAATATGGATGATGAGCGCCTTTGCTCAGAGATTCGAATCACGAGACCTTGGTTATAGAGGAAGGAATTTTAAAGTGGAACAGGGTCTTTTATATAGACTTACAAACTATATGTATCCATTTTAGATTTGTATATCTGTTAATAGAGCATCTATTGACTTAAAACTAATTATATAAAGATAATTTATTGATGCATATGCTAATATGCTTCAAATATTTCATGTTGTCCTCCACTTGTATGTGACATTTGCAGATAGAAAATTCAGGGGTAAGCGCGTACTTCTTTGGGTGCTGGATTCATGCTTCCGGTTGCTGTTATTTTAACTTTGTTGTATGCTTGCTTCATTGGATTAGGAACTATGGTACCTCAAGGAAGTGTTGCTTAATTTTCAAGTAATTAGTTCTGCAATCTGCCGCCAAAATTTGTACTTTGCATTTTTACGTCTTGAATTTAGCAAGAGTCTAGGCACAAAGATCACTTTTATTGCCATCATAGAAATATCCTTTGCTTACGACTGCTTGCATCAAGAGTCTGGACACAAACATCTTTAAGCAAAAGTTTGACTTAAATCTTAAGAATGAAATGAGATTGTTCCGGACTCATTGGCCACCGTCTTTTGAGAGAGTTATGGGCAAGGACTCGATATCAGTTGTGGTAGGAGGTGCACATAAGGAGTTGCGATCCATCATCGTAGAGTTCTTGAGCAATGAGAGGCTCCGGAAGCTTTTCCTGCAAAATGCCAATCGGAGTGCCTCGCTTCTCATAAGCTCTTGGAAGGAGAAAGAGGGCTCCGTCATCTCTGCTAAAGATCAAATGACCAAGGTTACTTATTATTCATACATTGACACATTGCATACAGATTACAATGTATGGAATGAACACGCACAGACACATACTCAATCGAAGTTCGTCTAGGCCTACCCTTTGAATTTGTCATTAATATTAATCAATACAATAATGACCATTTGTACTTAGTCTTGAAAGTTCAGCTCGCTTTCCATGTGGAAATGTTCTCCCAGTTGCTTCTAGCCTTCTACTAGTCATATTTATGTGAATTAGAAAATGTACTTTTCTCATCAATGTATGATTTATTTTTCGTGCATGTCATGAAGCCATTTATCCCTACCTCATCTTGGCACCTATCCTTCTTAATTTATCAGTTCCTCGAGTCAAAAGTCCCTGGTACTATAGAGTAGTCAAAGAATGTTTAAATATTTGTATTATGCAAATGACAAACATATGAAGTGTATTAACTAACTAGTCTCTTTTTTCATTTGCTACAAAAGGGATGATCTGACAGAAGATGGCTTCAGCAGCAGAGCTGGACCATGGCGTGAACAGGTTTTCTCGCGCACTTACAAGCACATATAATAGTCTTAAGTTCTTAACATTACATTTTTATATCACTTGGTCATATGTTCAGGGGTTGTGCCTTGTAGATTGGGGAAGGGGTATAGACGTGAACCTTTTCCCTGCTGGTATCGAATTCCATGGTGATTTCCGAACTTCTGGTTTTCGTTGTATTTAAATACGGGAAGATCAGACATGGACATATCAGGTCTGTTTTTCCTACATACTTTGTAGTCAATTCATCACAAAATGAATGCTTGGTATCTACTATACCTTGCTCTCTCTCATTTATTGGTTTTAAAAAGTTGAATGGGTTGTTTCATTCTTGCTTTTTCTTAAAGTACGTGACCAATATGCTTGGTCTCTCTATCGTAGAACTGGTTTTCATGGCCATTTAAAGGCTCTCTTGCCTTTAGTTTCATATTTTGAAATTTGTCATTGACTGATGAGGCGGTGATATCAGGTGAACCACCAGTTGTAAACTAATTAGTCAAAATCTCTCCAATGGCTTCTCAAGAATTATTTGTGCAGCTATTAGAACATCATAATGATGGAAGAAAGTTGATATTGATACTGATCGTGATGATAATGCTTATTAGGTCTAACATTGGAATAAATTATACAGGGATTTAATGAACATGATTATGGATAAGAGACAGCAGGGTGCCACTTTATTATGTACAACCAACAAATATAGTCCAACTTATTCTGGTATGTTTCTCACTAATTTTTTTTGTCAAAAAACTTGTCATATAAAATTTGTAAGTTGGTGAAGATTAGCTCATAGAGCTCTCTCTATTTTCAAATTTGTAAGTTGGTGTTATCTTAATGTGTTGATAATACTTGTTATAGATGCATGGTGGAATTGTAGCTAACTAGTATTAATTTTCTTTCTCAGGTGCACATGAAGATGCAACTATTATTGCAGTGGTGGGAATTGCTACACGTGATGTTGACAGTTTTGATGTGCTCAAGTTGAAGCCAAAGTAGTTATACTTGTTTTGAGGATTCATTTAAGTAGTAGTTGTAAATATATATATTTGGATACCCTATTTTGAGATAATGTAATGAAGATGGTGATATAACATTTCGATATTTTCTTGTGAATATAGTTCAAAGTTGTTTTAAAATTGAATTGAGAAGTTTTTGGAAAGTAATATATAATGTGCAGTATTGAGTGTTATAAATGTGATGAGTTCAGTAATATGAGTGTTATAAATGTGCTGCATTGAGCCTATACATATTATCTATTCATGACGTTTTAAAATTGTTCTGAATTGTGCACAATATATTAACTATTCATAACGCTTTTATAGAAACTATTCATGACGGTTATTTTATGACGCTTTTAAAAAACATTTATAACACCCGTTTTCATAACGGTTGTTGTGAAAAAAAAGCGTCATGGTTCGTCATTAATGACGCTTTTTAGCCGTCATTAAAAGGGTTTTTTGTTGTAGTGTAAAGACAGAAATTAAGGAAAAACATAACAGGTGATATACGATGAGATAACCATGGAACTATTCAGATAACCAGGTTACAACCCGTAAACCAAACAAGGACCGGGGTTGTAACCCTTCGTCTGAACGGAACTTGGATTCTCCCACCATTTATCGGCAAAATAATATGAAAAAATCATGACAGGTAGCAATTCTTGTGCAGGAATCAAGACAAGACTAGACAGGTTATTCTCATACAATCAATCACGGCCAAGCAATAAGTACGGCTTGTTACTTTAACTAACTAGGGTTATCACAGGCCTAGTTACTAGCAAGATGCAGTAAGAATTCCAGGTCCGGTTACCTGTTTGTTACTACCTGAGTGATCCCAGCAAGAAAAGAAAAAGATAGCAGGATATAGCAGACACACTGTAGTAAGATACATGTGTCCTAAGGTACCACACTCGACGGCGGGCTGGAAGTGCGCTCATCTCGACGGATAGCAACAAATCCCATGTATATATATATATATATATATATATATATATATATATATATATATATATATATATATATATATATATATATATAAGGCCGGAACCAAAGGGGCAACAGGTAACTGGGAAATTCTCCATGAACTATTTGATCCATCTAGTCATTAACCTAGCCAGATTCAGTATGAATCCCTGACCGTGGTACTCAGGGATCATGCCCTAGACATGATGCAAGACACACAGGACTCGTAGTTTATACATGCACAATCAATACAAACACCCACGGTGTCCAGGCCAATGCATTAATTAGTCGAGAGTGCGCCACGACGGGCCACTATCATTATCATTATTACTTATCAAGAGTGCGCCACGACGGGCCACTATCAAGCATGTCAGGGTACTTGTCAAGAGTGCACCACTACGGGTCACTGTCGTGTCATGTGTAGCAGGTCAAGTTATCAAGTCAGGAGTGCACCACGGCGGGCCACTATCAAGCATTTCAGTTATCATTCCAGACATAATAAATAAATTCGAGATTATCAAGTTCATGATAAAAGGCGTAAGGATATAAAATGAACGTAAAAAATATACAAAAAAAGGTTACAAGACATGGGCAATTAATAATAAAATAATAGTACACAGGGCTATAGAAAGTCATGCGGCTCAGGCTTATGCAGCCAGGAAAGAAATCCATGCGGCTAGGGAAAGAAATCCATGCGGTTGGAGGAACTAAGGGCCCGTGCGGCTCGGAACAAGCGCAGCTCATGCGGCTGGCGGGGACAGGTCTCATGCGGCTCGCAGAGATGAGGGTCCATGCGGCGGGAATATAGAAGACTTCATGCGGCTGAAGATGCAAAGCCTTATGCGGCCAGACTGGTCATGAGCCTATGCGGCCAGGAGATGAAGGGGGTGCATGCGGCTCAGTTAGGAGCTCATGCGGCCAGGGAAGGGTGGTGAGCATATGCGGTTAGAATAAATCGGGTCATACAGCCCGGACTCAGAAGCCCATGCGGCTCAGTTAGGACTGGGCCTTATGCGGCAGGGTTAAACTCATGCAGCTAGAAATGTAAGTCTCATGCGGCTAGGATTAAATCTTCATGCGGCTGGGAGAATTGAGTTCCTGCGGCATAGGCCATGCAGCCAAGTAATACAGCAAGGCTTATGCGGTCATGAATAAAACTTGCTGCATAAAGCTATGCGGCTAAGTCCATTCGGCTATGAACTGTTCTGCTTCTCCATCCTTCCGAGAAGAAGAACCCTTCAAGCCATGGCTCCCAAGCTCCATGAATCTTTCATCCAGAGTCCAAATCTAAACTTCCATAGGTCAAAATGGGGCAGAATGAAATGCTTTACAACATGGAACCATCAAAACTTAAAAATAACAAGATTAAGTAGATCAAAATCCAAGAAATCCAAAAATAATGTAAATATAGATCTACAAGAATCTAGCCATGGAAAGTGAAAATGCCAAGTACTAAAGAGTGATAGAATGTTGTAAGGAAGAGAATGGAACAATAAAATTTGGGTTCCTCCATGAAGCAAGATGCACTTGCCTAGACCTCTTCCTGGTAGGTGGAGAGTTAATGAAGGAGAAGAAGAAGAGTAATGAGGAGAGAGAAAGGAGTTGGGGTTAATAAATGGTAGTGGTGGTAGGTAGGGGTTCATGCTAGCCCAAACCAAGCCAAACCAAATCCAAGCCCAACCCGAACCAAGCCAGGCCAAACCGAGCCAATACAGGAACCCAAGACTATCTAACTAGGACAAGTCGAAATACGGGTCTGAGATACGTACACGTATACAGAATACGTAATACGAATCACGGGCATTACAGCATGTCTAACAATTCTAGTGGAACACGTCATCCGTGGGAACTTAAGTTCCCGTGGCACAACTGCAGTACTATTGTTGTGGGCGTTCCAACTATGCAACTGTCTATTTAAAGGGGAGTTACTATTGTAACTGCCCATACTATGGGTTCTTCGAATATTCGTCCACGTTGGTAATGGACAATTATGGCTATTAGTTGTGAGGCTCGCCTCAACACCGTTATTTGTATAGGGATACACATATACTTATATGTATCTTATTTTCTTGGTTTTTGTGATTTTGTTATCGCAGTCAAGGAAAATGAGTTTTGTTGACGCTTAAAAAAAAGACAGTTTCGGTCCCGTAATCTTCGACACTCTCATAAGATATCGTCCGACAGGTGGCAAGAAGCGCCCGAACGATGGCACATTTTTTTTTCTTAAGAGAAGAAAAAAGACACTCTTTCGCTGAATTAGACAAGAACTCTCACACTTAAATTATATTTTAGCGTGAATGATGTCCATGTTGAATTTTCAACGTCATCGTTTGCACCATCTACGTTTTATCTTCCGAATATTTCTAAACTCATGAAACAACCAATAAAAATCTGACTCTCTTATCATGCACAACCTGAATAGACCCTTCCAATTTTGCGTGGATAGCTATCCAGACCATTATGTTTGCTTCTTTTTCCTTTGTGAAGAAGTTCCCCACGCGTAAATGTGATCCATACGTGGTATGTGTCCATAAGGTGACATAGATGCGGATCGACGATGACAAAGGAGCATTCTGGTGGTTCATTTGAACTTGCTGGTTCATGTGAGCGGATCACGGGGAAAAAAAGTCGAATATCACTTTGAACAATGGTGATCTTCAGCACCCCGATAAGGATCGTCTTCAACAGTTTTTGGATTTATTCAAATCCGTATTCTTAGAAACTATGTTGTTTTTTTCAAAGCTTTTACTTTATTTTAGCAACTTTAAATATATATTTTTGCTTCGACACGGTTTTATAAGTTTACTTATCGTTGTAATTGCTACTTTGTGGTTGAAGTTTGTAAAAAAATTATACAAATTTTGTGTATTTTCTCGATCAAACCAACTTTTATAGCTCATATGTGAAGGGGAAATGAAAACATTATAAAGCATTTATAAAAGGTAAATTTTATAGGCACTCCAAAATTTACTTCAGGACAACCTTTACTTCAGGATAGTCCAGTTTGGTTGAACTTTTATTCATGATAGCCCCAATTTTACTTTGGGCTGTCCAACTCCCAAGTTTTCAAGGTCTGGTCGGGGATCGCGAACAGGGGGCTCTCCAGTGATGGACATCCGCGGGGACGCGGATGACGAGCATATATGACTGTGAATAAAGTTGGTAATCCTAACATGAAGAAGGACTGCCCACAAACTACTTCATGTTATGACTGCCAACTTTGTTAGCAGTCCTATATAAACTCTATGTTTGGACATAGGACTGCCAACAAAGTTGACATTCTGAAAAAAAAAATTGGACTAGTCTCAAGTAACAAATCAGAGTGGCAAACTTGTAAATTTTTTGAAAATAATTAGACTGTCCTCAAGTAAAACTTGAGGTACCTATAGAATTTACCTTATAAAATTTTACATAAATGTTACTATTTTTTAGTATTACTTTCTTTACGTCATTTCTAAAGTTATGATATAAAATGATTGAGTTGGCTTTGATTATTTTCTACAAACTCAATAAACCTTCATTAAAAAAAATGTAATTCCTCGTATCTTTGTACTATTACCCTGCTACAATCAATACTTTTTCAATCACTATCTGAACCCTTCTTCATCTCCCTCCTCTACCCCTATTTATGTTAATAACAAAAAAAAAAATCTACGGCTGTGTTTGATTGGACTTTTTTTCCATGGAAAATATTTCCATCACAAATTTTTTACCAATTGTAGTGTTTGATAGCTTATATTTTCCATGGAATTATTTTCCAAAAAACTATCATTTTCCATATTTTCTTCTAAAATGGTGGAAAATAAAACTTGTCCAACCCATAGGAAAATATTATTTTCCATGGAAAATAACTATTCCGTGGAAAATAATGACAATCAAACATCCAAATTAAGTTTTCCATGGAAAACTTTTAAAATTCTATGGAATTTTTTTCCTGGAAAAATAATTCCATAGAATTAATTTTTTTTCCACATATTTTCTGCCTTGCAATCAAACACACCCTACATGAAAAAGAAATTCGGGATAATTGGCTCCATGGAAAGATGTTTGGGAAAAAAATCTTAATAACGAAATAATTCGCAGTATGATTGACAAATTTGATGTCATCTTAAATAAAGAATTAACAGTCGACCGTTGGCTCCTCAGCGATCGATTGTAGTTCGTTAAATTTGATGCCTATAAATTGAAAGGGGTTGGTAGTAGGGCTGCAAACGAGCCAAGCCGAGCCAAGCTTTTGCAAGCTTGAGCTTGGCTTGAGTAGAATTAATCGAGCTCAAGTTCGAACTCGAGCTTGATAAATTTTTTATTTTAGAGCTTGATGTCACGAACTTAGTATTTTAGGCTATACTTCGACCCGTACGGCACACTATCTTCCTCCTCGAAGAGTCGTGCAAGCATTCCCCCAACGCTTAGCTAGATCGCTAAGACGATATTGAGAATATTATGGAGTAAAACAGAGAGAGAGAGGAAGATTAAAACTTTACTATACTATAAAAGACTATAACTTTGGGTGGTGAGGAACAAATGAACCTCCCACTTATTTATAATGGCTCATAGAGTTTTACATGAAAACTTCTGTAAGGAATATTCTAGGGATTATTATTTCTACCATACTGGAATCGGCATATTCCAGGATTATTCTCTAAGGGACATAAAAGAAAACTTCATGGGTCATCCAGAAGGATCTTGGGACATCTAGAATGATCTTGGGCCTTCCAGAGAAATTTATCGTCTTCTAGAGTTTTTTGCCATCTTCTGGAATGTTCTGGAAGCTTCCCGTATAATCCCGATCCGTAGAGAGTTATGCAAATTCGTCTCGGTGGGGCACAAACTTTTGGGCGTGACATTCTCCCCCACCTGTTTCGTCGACGCCCTCGTCGATGGGTGCAGCAAGTCTCGAGACGATGTTCACTCTCGTTGGCATGATCGTTGTGCATCGTCCCTCTTTTGTGCGTCTCATGCGGCGCTCCCCTTTGTCCATCTTTTCCTCAAGATCGGAAGCAAACTGGTTCGCCGCACCAACTCTGGCCTCGGTCTGTGCCCTCCTCGGCACATGAAGAATCTCGTGCGGGCTATCAAATCGTCGATCCCCCTTGTCTCGTGGCCGCACTTGGTTCTGCACACCTCCGCGCATGCGAATTCCATTACAAGCCTGTCGACCCAAATGTTCCCCACGAGCTTTAAGTAACTCCTTGCGCGAGCTATCCCGCCTCGTCGCTTCTGCCTCCGTATAGCTTGCGACACGCATCTCTGCACTCGTGCCTAGTCCAGTAGCACGGTCCACCTCCCTCCGCGGAAGTGGTTCCTCGGGGTGTCCTTTTGTAACACCCTTGGTCTCACAAGAAAGGCCTTCCTCCTCGAAGTCATCCTTCTTCTCGAGCACCGCTAGGTATGTCGTCCCCCTTTTGCCACCCTTCTTGAGCTGAGTAGCGGAGACAGCTTTTCCCTTCGAAGGCTTGCCTCGTGCACCTTTTACCATGCACGATGAGCCTTCCTCCATGAAGCCGACAACTCCCAAATGTGGCATCGGAATCGCCTTAGCCACGATAAGAAAATCCATGCCAAGTATCATCTTGAAGTCATCCAACGACGTAACGGTAAAATTGGCAATACCCGACCAATTTTCTACAACTATGCGGACCCCCTTATCTACCCCCTACACGGGACGTGCCTCCGCATTGGCCGCCTTCATCATGCCTGAATCTTCCTCCAAGACTAGACCCAAGCGACGGACCTCCGTGTCCGTGATGAAGTTATGAGTGGCGCCCGTGTCAACCAACTCCCGTATGCTCATGCCATTGATACTCACGTCAACGTACATGAGCTCCCTGCTCGGAGTCCTCAACACAACATACTTGAGTGAGCGCAACGCTCCCATGTGCGTTGCTCCCACTTTGCACTCTTCGTCCTCCACCTTCTCGCTTTGGACGATATTCACACGCATGCTACTCATCGGACAGTCCCGAGCAAAGTGTTTATCTCCGCATATGAAGCACGAAATAACTCGCTCGGATTGGGCCTTCTCGTGCTTCTTTCCTTCGGACGGACCCTCCTTAGGAGAGCTCTCCCGCTCTTCCCTACCATTTTCCTTGGTTGAATTTGGCTTGGCCCCAGCATCATTTTCGTCCCACATGTACTCGACGAGCCGCTCGACTGCTGCCACGATGGTGTTCAAGTCTTGCACCATCTGTCGCTGCAATTCTTGATCCGCCCACGGTTTGAGTCCATCGAAGAATAAGAACAAACGATTCTCCTCGCCCATGCTAGATATCGCGAGCATCAAGCGTGTGAACTCCACAATGTACTCCTTGATCGTCTCGGTTTGCTTGAGTTGCCGCAACCTCCGCCTGGCTGCAAACTCCATATTCTCCAGATAGAACTGAGACTTGATCTCCTTCTTGAGATCCTCCCAAGTCTCTATCGAGCACAAACCCTTTTCGGCCTCCATGCACCTTAGACGTCACCACAGCGTCGTATCGTCTGTGAAGTAGAGTGAAGCAATATCCACCTTCTCGGCGTCATCGTTGATGTGCAATGCCTTGAAGTATCGCTCTATGTTCCACAAGAAGTTCTCAACTTCTTTGGCATCCCGCACCCCGCTGAAGGATTTTGGCTCGGGAATCTTTCTTCACCTCGGTGTCTCCCTACTTGAAGGTCCACCGTTCGCAACGGCCTTCTCCAAGATGGCAACTTTGGTCTTGAGTTCTCCGCAACTCTCGACCACGGTCTTTAGCTCCTCATAGCCTTGGACCTTTCTACGCAAGTCCTCAATCTCCGCACGGTGTCCCTTGAGCTCCTCCTCAAGTGCGGATCGGATCTCTTGGAATTGCTCCCGAAAGATTACCATGGACGAAGCAACGTCGCTCTCCAATCCATCGAAGTACTTATCTAGCCTCGTATTGCTTTGCTCCACGAAGCCCATGCGCATCTCCATGTCCATCGAACCCGCCTCTAAGACTCCAACACGCTCGACAAGATCCACAAGGCTACGCTCCGTCGTAGACTCCTTGCTCTTGCCCTTCTTGTTGGTCTTGGCATGCCCCTCCCTAGGCGACATGGGTCCCTCCTGGACGTTCTCGGATGTCGACATGGCACCAACCGACCTTTGCTCTGATACCACTTATCACGGACTTAGTGTTTTAGGCTACACTTCGACCCGTGCGGCGCACTATCTTCCTCCTCGAAGAGTCGTGCAAGCCTTCCCCCAATGCTTAGCTATATCGCTAAGGCGATATTGAGAATATTGTAGAGCAAAAGAGAGAGAGAAAGGAAGATTAAAACTTTACTATACTAGAAAAGACTACAACTTTGGGTGGTGGAGAACAAATGAGCCTCCCACTTATTTATAATGGCTCATAGAGCTTTACATGGAAACTTTTTGAAGGAATATTCTAGGGATTATTCTTCCTACCATACTAGAATCGGCATATTCCAAGATTATTCTCTAAGGAACATAAAAGAAAACTTCATGGGTCATCCAGAATGATCTTGTGCCATCTAGAATGATCTTGGGCCTTCCAGAGAAATCCACCGTCTTCTAGAGTTTTCTGTCATCCTCTGGAATGTTCTGGAAGTTTTTCGCATAATCCCGATCCGTGGAGAGTTATGCAAATCCGTCTCGATAGGGCACAAAATTTTGTGCGTGACATTGAGCTTGGCTCGAGCTTGTTTATATTAAGCTTGAGCTTGGCTTGGTTTGAGTTCGAGCTTGGCTTGATAAGCAAGTTTGATTCAAGCTTGATAAGCTCAAAATGAAGCTCTTTAAGCTTAATTTCAAGCTCGCTCAACTTTATTTCAAGCTCATTAAGCTCAATTTCAATTTAGTTAGGTTTGAATTCAAGTACATGTAATATAAACAATTTATTTATAAAAAATTAATTAAAAAAGTTCCTTAATATCAATTATGAAGGACATATAAATATATAATGCATACAAATTAGAATTCAAAAAAAAAACAAATGAGCTTCTAAATAAGCTCCTAAACGAGCTTCTAAACAAGCCAACTCGCAAACTCATAAACGAGCCAGCTCGCAAGCACAAACGAGCCGAGTACTTCTAAGCTTCAGCTTGGCTCGTTTATTAAACGAGCTCAAAAATGAAGCTTGAGCTCAGCTTGTTTACTAAACGAACCGAGCTCAAACGAGCTTTTATCGAGCCGAGCTTCGAGCAGCTCACGAACGACTTGGCTCATTTGCAGCCCTAGTTGGCAGCTTTCAAACCATGCTGTAACGAGGGTATTAGTGTTAGAGTTAGGTTTATGGTTAGTAGGATTAGGGTCTTAGGCTTATGGTTAGGGTTCAAGTTTTAGTTATAATCAGGACGAGTATTAGGATTTAGTGCATAGGGTTATAATTAAATTCAATATAATTAATTAAAGAAATAAATTAAAAATTAACAATAACTAATTTATTACAATAAATAAAGTTAATTAAAAAAATGTAACCGTACTCCTCATTTCTCTTTCATCTCTTTCTTCTTTATCTGTTTAATTAAATAAATAAATTAAAAATAAACAATAACTAATTTTATTACAATAAATAAAGTTAAATAAAAAATGCAACCATACCTCATTTTCCCTATTGTTCTTTCATCTCTTTATTTTTCAACCCCCTCCCCCCCCCCCCCCCCCCCCTCCTTTCCTCCTCTATATCTCTTCTAATTTTTTACCGCCCCCCTATATATAGGTTGGGGAGGTAATCCAACCATTGGAAAGTAAACAGTTGCCTCTGTATCTACTATTATAATGCGACTTGGAAACGGCTGAAGAGTGAGTCATCCAAACCGTTTGTATATCACGCATAATGGATAATTTTTTTTAATTCTTATAATTAACTACCACAAATACGTGTCTTGTGTATATTTTCATGTAAAAATAATTTAAAATTAGTATGGCTAATTGTAAAAGTAACTTAAGATTTTTACAAGTATTTAAATATATATATCTAAAATCCTATAAACACATATATAATTCAAATTAAAATATATTAAATATTTAAACTATATCTAGACATATATACAAAGTTCTTAAAAAATAAACTTTAATTAAAATATATTCAATATTTTGACTACATTATAAAGTAAATATATGGTATTATGTAAACATATATCCAAAATTATAGAAAGAATATTTTTTACTTAAAATATATTTAATATTTAAACTAACTATATGATATTATTTATATTTATATATATCCAAAGTGCTAATTTATTATTCTAACAATTTTTTTGTGCACGTACATTGTATGTGCACGTTACTAGTTTTTAAAATATATGAAACATGCCGGTCCGAGTGACGAATTTTGAGCAATTGAAATTGACCAGCCTTTGTTTCACTAATTGGTTTTTTTTTTCAAACTTATTTCCTAAGCCAATTATTCCAAACTTTTTTTTTTCATGTATAATTTTTTAAATAAAATGGTAAATGTCGAGGATGTTACTATCATTATCTCCTCCATCATTGTCTCTCTAGCCGATAGAATGTGTGCAAAAATACATAAAATATAAGAGTCCACGTCTATCAGAGACTAATAACCTTCATCACTCACAATGATGTTAAAAGGTTAAGAAGAGTCTATACTTATCTTAAATATTTTTTTCTTGTCTACAATGACGGAATAAATTAGGATATTTTTGTCATTTGTCATCTAAACTATTGTTTTTCCACAACTACTAGAGAAGAAAAGTTAGAAAAAAAATTCAAACTATTAATATAATATCCTGTAATTATCCTATAACCTTTGAAAAATCCGAGAAAAACTTGTGAGTTCTTAAATTTAAAAACTCAACCATTATAGAGCAGGTGTTTGCACGTAAAATAATTTTTTCTTTCTAATATTATCAAAATATAATTTAAATATTTATATTTAAATTAAGATTTGTTATATATATATATATATATATATATATATATATATATATATATATATGGCTAGGTATTTTGCATCGAGCTCCGCTGGCGGCGCGGAAAAGGGAAAAGAAGATTGGGATCCAGGCTTCGATCCAGGAGGTATCTCAACGACGGAGGGGAGACAAGAGGAATGGGGCGCGGCCGGAGGATGGACCAATGTTCAAAGACGTCGGAAAGTGCAATCGAACTACAGACTCCCGACCTCAGTCGAAGGAGAAAGATCAAGCGGTCGGCGATTCCAACCACGAGTTAGAGGACCCAGTGGCGTGAAGTTCGACGAGGGGGGAAATGGAGAGGGAACTCAAATAAGCAAGGGAGTTCAAGCAGAGGTAAGTAAGCAGACAACTATGAGCAGGGACAATCAACGCTTCATGCCTCATAATAGTGGAGGCAAACCGACGAGTGGGGGATTCGGGGGAGCTGGAGAAGGAGAAAGGGCTAGGAATCTACATTCACACCCACCGTCCCAAGCAAATCCCGATCCTGCAATTGGAAGGAAGGGGAGGTCCTGGGCCGAGATGTGTCGGGCCAACTGCCCTTCGACAAGTGACGAAATGCAATACGTTGAGCCAACACTGAAGGAAGGACGAGTGATGGCAGAGTTCACCGACGAGGATCTGGAGGAAATGGAGGAATATTGGATGAACACGTTGGTTTTATACGTCATGGAAAACAAACCATTCTATGGCCAAATTAGAGCATTCGCCAATAGAGTGTGGCACCCGAAAAGAAGTATGGAGTTCTTCTCAAGGGAGGATGGTTCATTCTTCGTCAGATTTGGGATGGCAGAGGATCTGCAGAGAATTCTTCATATGGTGGGCCATGGACGTTTGACAGAAGGGCAATAATTCTAAAGAGATGGTCGACTGGGATTAGATGCAAAAGAGAGATACTCACGTCTGCCCCAATATGGATCAGATTTCCCGAGTCCCAATCAAGGCAGACAAGACTACTGCGAAAAAGAGTAGGATCTCATTTGCCCGGGTCTTTGTTGAGATAGAAGTGGGGGTCAAGTTTCCAAGAGAGATCGAATATGTGGTTCCTAACGGCCACATATTCACCCAGCGGGTTGAATACGAATGGATCCCTCCATCATGTGCGACATGTAAGTGTTTCGGACACCTTCAGGCAAGTTCCAGAAGAGCAGAGCAATCAGACACAAGGGAGGAAGCAACAGATAGCATTCCACCATCAGAGGTATGTAGTAACCCTAGAGGGGGGTGAATAGGGTCAAGCTAACTAATCAAGTGTAATGACCATGGTTCGTATTACGTATTTTGGTATACGTGTACGTATTTTGACTCGTAATGCATGTCTCCTCGCATGATTTATTTTGGCAATTCATTGCTTGGTTATTCTTGGTCTGGTTCGGCTTGGCTTGGTTTACTTTGGGTTCATCATGAACCAGAGGAAAACCCCTACCTACCACCATCATCATCATTTATTAACCCAACACTCTTTCTCTCTCCTCATTCACTCTTCTTCTTCCTCACTATTACTCTTCACCTACCAGGAAGGTTTAGGCAAGTGCATCTTGCTTCATGGAGGAATTCTATTTTTATTGTTCCACTATCTTCCTCATGTGTTTCTAACCCACTTTAGTACTTAGTATTTTTCATTTCCGTGGTTAATTTCTTGTAAATCTAGCGTTGTGGTATTTTCGATTTTCATGAGTTTTGATCTATCAAACCTGTATATTTTTGCTATTTGATGGTTCTATGTTGTAAAGAATTCCATTTTACCCAAATTTGACCTACGGGAGTCTGGATTTGGGTTTCTATTGTTGTTTGGTGGAGCATGGAGGCCATGGTATTTTCCATGGACATGTTCTCTGTGGGAGCCATTAATTGCACTTTTGGCCGCATGAGCATTTCTTAGATCTGAGCCGCATGACTATTTAATTGAATATTTAATTGAATTGGCCGCATAAGGCTCAATGCATTAGCTTGCATGCCTATATATTTAATGGCCACATGGCCTGTGCAAGCATTTACTTGCATGCTTATATATTTTTGGCCGCATATGGCCAATCCAATAGCTGGCCGCATATGTACTCATAGATGGCCGCATATGGCAGTTTATTTAATGGCCGCATAGGCCAATGGCCATTTGTTAATAGTTGGCCGCATGGCCATGGCCAATTGCATTTGCAAGCTCTGGCCGCATAAGCAATTGCATTTGCATGTATTTGCATGCTTGAGCCGCATAAGCAATTACATTTGCATGCATTTGCATGCTTGAGCCGCATAAGCATTTTGCTTGCATGTATTTGCATGCATTTTTGCATACAACCTGTTTTGGCCAAGTAGGCTACTATTAATTAATTAGTATTAAATATTTGCATGCATTTGCATTAGCATTAAATATTTAGCTGGCCGCATAGGCTCATGTATTTGCTGGCCGCATATGACCTAGTATTTGCTGGCCGTATATGGCCTAGTATTAATTGGCCGCATAGGGCCTATTATTTGCCTCGCCGCATAGACCAATTGCCTTGGCCGCATGGCCACTATTAATCAATTGTTGGCCGCATGGCCATTAGTAATTAATCGTTTTGGCTGTATGGCCATTAGCCTTAATTGCATGTGTAACGTTCCAGTCCCAAAATACGTAGGACTAAGTACGTAGACATGCCAGCTGTAGATATACGAAAAATACTCCAATGTATGGAACCCTCGTATAAATATATAAGCTGTAAAATGTAGAGAACCAAGACATGCTAATTCTCATCCACAAATATATAATAAAATAAAGATAGAATCAACTTGAATAGTTATGGTACAATCGTTGGGCGGAGACAAAGTCCACTACCAACTATCTCAATGAAAGAAATGTACAAGAATCAATCCATAAGATGACAAGACGAACCAAGTGCAATTGTCTTCGAAGGAATGGAGAAGACCACGGCCTTGGCTAGGATACCTGCGGAAGACATGAACACACACCTGGAGAAAAACCAGGTCCTCAGACGGACGTAGCAAGATACGGGAAGAACATGCTAATATGAACTGTCAGAATAAAATAATATATAAAAGACTATTCTAGACATAAATATGCAAAGGAGATTCTAACCGCCTAATGTGCAATTTAGAGGACAACTTTCATGCGCATGGGTGGGATTTTAGGATATGTGTACGTAACTGGCATCCAGTCATCTGTATCCGTCCGTAACGTCCAAAACGTCAGAGGGCATCTGCAAATATATCGCCACAGTTCCATCCGGAGACTGTGGTTTACCTGTTTGGATTCCCATACGCACTAGCGACTGTCCTCCCCCAAAATTTCCCACACTGTTCAAGTCATGTCCATGGCTCGTCCAGTTTTGTAACTGCTTGAGTCTCTAAAACCCTAGTCATAGCAGTTACGATCATCTATCCGTCACACGACTTTAGAGAGGCCAGTCCATAAGTCGTGCCCCTAGCAACATGTCTCCAACCGTGTAGTGTGTGTGTCATGGCCAAGGAAGATATAGGGATATCCCCCATCAAGAAGGTAGTCCGCTAAAACTAAGTTAACATGCATATAGTAAAGTAAAACGACTAATAGAGTCGCTTGCACCCAAGTATGGCTTGGACGCGCAATTTATAACAAAGAAAACTAACAATATAAAACAAAATAAATAATGCAGAAAATAAATAATTTGACAGTTAATTAGCAAGGTATACTTGCTTGTTGTGATGTCTGGTGAGCTGTCTGGTGTGGTACAATAAAGGTGGCATAAGATTAACTTCGGTGTTACAACTACGCAAGACGACCTCTCAGTTTGATTTAAAGTTGATCGGCGTGATATGATCACATCGGCACAGAAATAGTCATAGACGTCAAAACTATGCGAGATAATTTCAGATGATGGTACGGACCATGTCATTAAGTCCGGAATAGTCAAATTAGCAAGGGACGATATATGGTAGTCCAGAATTCGGAAGAAGATGTGAATATGACTAGCCACGAATAAGAAGAGAGATATATATATAAATATATAGCTATTTTGGAAAATATATGTTATATTAAAAACCATATTTTATTAGTCAAACTATTTTGGAGAAATACTTTGAAAATCTAAAATATCTTTTGAAACCTTAATTTTATAATATTATAGTTTTAGGTCAAAAGTCATATTAAAAATACCTCAAAAATAAGATAATATATTTTAGGCTTCATAATCTAGTTTGAAATGAAGGCCACTATACTTTTCTTACAAAATAATTTATAGAAAGTTATTTAATATACATATTTATTAAAAATAATTATAGTTAAAAAACCGGGTGATAAGATAACAAAATTAATGATAATAATAACCAAACCTTAGTAATAACAATAATAATAATAATAATAATTATTATTATTATCCTGAACTTTCAACGAAAAAAAATAATTTAAAAAAAACAGAACCACTTAAACATAAAACGACAAAATTAAAAAAAACAGAACATTAGCTGTCTCGTACAGCTATTATTAGAAATACTAACAAAAAAAAACCAACAAAGGAACAAAGAAAGAAAGAAGGGAAGAGGGAGAAGATGAAAGAGAGGGGAAGTCAGAGCGGGAGTCGGAATCGAAAAGGTCGGGAGAGACAGAGTGAGCGGCCGGTGGCTGACGCCGGCGCGGGCGGAGACTCGGCAGAGGGAGGAGAACGGTGAGCTGGTGGAGGAAGGGGTTTGGGTCTGGATGCGGCGGCTACGGGCGGGGGTTTCGGATCCGGGCGGAGCTCGCAGCCAGGCAAGGGCGGCAAGGGGGTTTTCTTGGTGGGGCGGACGCGCCGGGCGCAGCGGCCAAGGCGGTCGCGACACGGTTTGTGGAGGAGGCGCTCGGCGCACGCGACGGAGATACGCCATAGTTCGGTGAGCGGAGGCTGCGGTGAGGATCGGGAGACGTAGGCGGAGAGAGGGAGCTGAAGATGCTCGGTCGGGCATCGGCGACGCGGTGACGGTCGCGGCAGCGGAGGTCGCTGCCGCGGCGACGTATGGAGGAGCGGCGGCCTGACGCGGAGGAAGGCGAAGGTGGCACGGCGGGGCTCGGGCAACGACGACAGACAGGTAGGGTTTTTATTTCTCCTTGGTGGCAGATTGGGGGTTCCGGTAGCGGATTGGGGGTTTCCGGCCGGTGGCTGTGGCGGTGGTCTGACTTGGAGTGGGCGGAGGATCCGATTTCGTATCTGGGCTGCGCTCGGGGTTTGGGGAAGTCGCGAAAGGTGGTGGTGGTGATGATGATGTCGACGGCGATGGTGGTTTACGCCGGTGGTGGCGGGTTCGGAGTTGTCGGTGAGGCGGGTAGGTTGGGTTTTCGGCCAGTGGTCATGGCCGTGGTGTTGGTAAAGGTGGTGTAGGCGGGGCTGCCTATGGTGGTGGTGTTGGCAGTGTCGAAATCGACCGGTGGTGTTGGTGGCGGAGTCGGGAAGATGAGGTGATTGCTGGTGAAGGCTGTGGCGGGGTCGGTCAGGGATCGGGGTGAACCGGGACAGGGCTTAGGGTTAGGAATTCGTTTGTGTCGGAGTGTGTCTGACACGGAAGATGAATTTGTATGTGTAAAAATATGGAATAAGAATTTGGACGGGGAGGGATTACATGGACACGATGCAATCACGTGGGTAAGAAAATATTTGTGGAGAAGTTTGTGAACGGTAGCAATTTATGGATGAGTACCTGTCTTTTATAGGATTTGGAAATTCCCAGTTGGATAAGGAGTAGGATGAAGATTTAAATCCCATTAGAAAATTTATTATTTATTTTAAATACATTCATATCTAAATTCAAATTCAATTCAAATTTTAGATAAATATAATCTAAATTAATATAGATAAATTACATTTCCAAATAAAAGCTATTTAAAATCTTTTCAAATGTAAGCCAATAAAAATAATCTTTTCAAATATACTTCATCATATTTAATTCAATTTAAACCAAAACAATATTTTCAAATACTTTTTTGAATAATAAAATATTAATATTAAATAAATTTCAAAAATTATAATAAATATTTAAGTATTAATAGGAAATAATTTTAAACTACATTTTTAATAATTTAGATAAAACAATTT
The DNA here is from genome assembly GCA_029216955.1 of Iris pallida. NCBI lineage: Eukaryota > Viridiplantae > Streptophyta > Magnoliopsida > Asparagales > Iridaceae > Iris > Iris pallida. Next base: position 16,733,864 of record JANAVB010031417.1, on the reverse strand, counting down.
TGAAAATAAACATAAATAATCAAATCTTTAAAATACCTTCTTGCTAAATTACTTTTAATAAAAATAATTATTATATATGTTATTTTGAAACCATCATCGATAATAAAATCAAAAATATTTTTCTAAAAATGTGTACCTCGCACATATTCGCATTCGACGAGTAAATACAAAAAATGCAAATTTCCGTACGACGTACAATACGACTATGCGTCGTATAAATAAAAATAAAAAAATTAGTACTAAAAATATAGTAGAAATTTAGGGGTTTTACAGCATGGCCGCATTTTTTGCATGGCCGCATGAACATTTATTGGCTGGCCGCATAGCAAATTTTATGCGACAAGTTTTTTCTGAGCTGCATGAGTCCTCCACAGCCCTTGCCCCTGCTAATATTTAATTACTAAATGTATGCTTGTGCCATTAATTTTAAGTGTGTTCCCTGACACGATGGTGACCCGTTGTGGTGCACTTTTGACAACTGACATGACATGATTGTGGCCCGGCGTGGCGCTCTCCTGACAGTGAACATGGCATGATATATATATCTCGAAGGCTGTTGCGACGGCTAGCATGTCATGACAAGATGGAATGGCCTGGACACCGTGGATGCTTGTATTTGTACATGTCACTCCCCGATCCTGGAATACGTATTTTAATACGTAAACCGATAAATTGTATTTACCTTGTATTTATACGATATTTATTATGCTGTATCTCTTCATGCATTTTCCAAAATATTCGACAAAATATTATTTCGTAATTTATTTTCTGTATTTGGGCCTACAGTTTTGGCTCATTTGGGTAACCTATTTTTGGTTCACCAATGGTTCATCATGAACCCTTGGGTTCAAGATTCTATATATATAACTCATCTCATTCTCTCTCCTCTCATTTATTTCCTTTCATTTATTTCCTCCACCAACCAAGGCAAGTGCCAACTTGCTCAAGAAATGGATCCATAAATTTTGTTCATGTTTTCTTACAAAATTATTTGTCAAAATATGTTCTTCTCCTCATTCTATACTAGTTTAGAACTTGAAATTTTCTATTTTGAAGCTTTAATTTTTGTAGATCTAAGTTTTAACCATTTTCGGATTTTCTTGGGTTTGATCTAGCAAACTTCATTATTTTTAAGTTTTGAGTGTTTCATGTTGTAGAGAATTTTGTTCTACCCCATTTTGACCTATAGAAGTCCCAATTTGGGCTTAGGATGAGGATTTTATGGTCCTTAGAAGTTCTAGGGCTCATGGTGTTCTTACTCTCAGCCAAGAGGAAGGAGATGACCCTGTAGCAGTTGGCGCGCGCAGCCCGCTTGACCCCAGCACTTTTTAGCGATGGGCGCAGCTCTCTCGTAGCCCAGCGCCCTTTGGCGCTAGGAGCTTGGACCCCTGCGCGCTTGGACTCCTGCGCGCTTTGACCCTGCGCGCTTGGACCCCTGCGCGCTTTGACCCTGTGCGCTTGGACCCCTGCGCGCTTTGACCCTGCGCGCTTGGACTCCTGCGCGCTTTGACCCCTGCGCGCTTGGACCCCTGCGCGCTCTGACCCAGCGCGCTTGGACCCAGTACACTCTGACCCAGCGTGCTCTGACCTGGACTCCCCTATATTTCATATTTTTATATATATTATATTGTATATATATATGTAAATGTTTGTGTAAGCTATATATCCTTACGCCTTTTGTCCTGAGCATGATATGAGCACTAATGTGACCCCGGTGAACAAAGTATTCCTACCCGATACATGTGCCTTAATGTCCCAGTTCTTGTTCATGCTCGACAAATGACTCGTAACTTCACGTGGCATATTTGCAATGATGCATTACACTAAGGAGGGTAGAACATGTTGGCATACTGACTGACATGGATCCTCTCTTGGGGTACTCGTACTTGAGTATGACTTTTTAGGAGGATAATCATGCAGGCCGCAGCATGTGAGTCCAAGATTTCACTTAGGGTTAAACTAGGCAACTAAATATACTAGATACATGGGGTGGGCAGAATCCCGAGATCGTGTTACACCAGCCGCCTTGAGATATTGTCTTGACGCACCGGCTGGTCTCCACGGATACTGTGTCATCTGCATCGAGCGGACGACTGTATCCGATTAATTCCTGCTATATATTATATGTCTTGGCAAGGTGGCCTTACGAGGGACATGTGCTTAATAATATCTGTCTACGCGAACCCCTGGGTTGGCTAGCCTTGCTGGAAAGATACGATCTGAGGATTTCGAAATAACATGACGCGAGGATAACCTCGTCTCACTAGAAACTCGTAGACTTGATTGGCCGCGAAAACGACTTGCTTGTATCCTATTACCTTCCGCGAATAACTGAGGGAAGCGGACTGTTATGATACGTGATCCAACCCATGTTCTTGTTTGATTGTTGGGTTGGTTATCGTACTATGACAGGCTGTGGACCGAAGTTATGAACGGAAGACTTATTCTGGTTGTAAAGTGTCACTTCTGTGAATGACTGAGGAACATGGTCTATCATGGTACATGATCCAACCCATGTTCTTGTTTGATTGTTGGGTTGGTTATTGTGCTACGATAGGCTATCGACCGAAGTCACGATCAGGAGATTTTATTGTTTCTTCCTTTAAACTTATGTGAAAGTTATAGAGTACGACACGTCCCGATTCCATGCGGCACCTTTTGTCCTTGTTTGGTTGTAAGGGTGCCATATGGGTTCGAGGATGTTGTGCTACCCTATAATAGTAGCATAAGTATTGCTATTATCAATTATTCTATTAACTGGGTTTTTAATCTTAACTCTTGTGCCCCTTTGGCGGTACTTGCTATTCGGGGCTGACCCCGCTGGTTTTGTTTGGCCAGATCTCGTAGCAGAGCCAGAGGACACGATCTTCCTTCCTGACATCCATGGTGCATACTAGGAGCATGACGGTTCGGGGACTCGAGTGGGTTTCTTCTCCACCACTCCTGCTTATACTTTGTGCGGCGTTTAGCCACCGGCACCTGTTAGCCGAATTACTTGATATTTTGTGTCAGTACATAATTGTAATTAAACAGACTGCAGCTGTGTATAATTTTGTACTCCTGACTCTCCGAGATAGCTAAATTATAAAGCTAGTCTCTCATGACCATTTTGATAAAGCGTCGAGGACGCCTTACTGCTTTATCTTTAATGTTCATTTAATTGCTGATGTGACTTGATTGATTAAGACATAGAACTCTGGAGGACCATAGGAGACTTGATTGTAGCATGTACCCCCTAGTCTTTCGACAGCCACGATCGTCGTATGACGTTACGTACCTCATATGAAGTAGCTGGCCTAGTCCGTCTCCGTATTTCGGTACTGGAGCGTGACAGTACAATTGAACCGGTAATGTTTGCATCATGTCTAGGACAGGGATCCCTGAGTACCACGGTCAGGGGTACCTATTGTAAATGGCTAAGGCTAATAACTAGAATAATTCAGTAGTCATGAGAGATTTTCCCAGTTACAGGCGATCTCGTTATCCCGGCCACCATTGTTAGACTTGCAGCCTGCCGACGAGTAGGACACAAGTCTAGATTCACTGATATATGGAAAAGAACGAGGCACTGCTTAATGAATCCAAGTCGTCTGGATAACCTGGATTAGCTGCAGGGCTTGTGGCTGGAGGAATATCTCACTGCATATTGCTAGTAACTAAGGCTTGTGATAACCCTAGTTAGCTAATGTAGAAAGCCGTAGTCACTGATTGGCCGGGAGCGATTGTATGGTGTAGTTTCAGTGCTCGATTATTACAGGCTTGATAGCATGATTGTCACTTTTAACAATAAAGATCAGAGGCTAAGTTCTGTTCAGGTGAAGGGTTACAACCCCGGTCCTTGTTTGGTTTAAGGGTTGTAACCTGGCTCCCGGAGCAGTTCTGAGTCCTCTCTTCGTTTATTGTCTTATTGTACCCCACGTCATGCTTGTTATGTTTTACCTTACCAACAAGATTTGGAGACGGAGTTCTTTTCAGGTGAATGGTTACAACCCCAGTCCTTGTTTGGTTTAAGAGTTGTGACCTGGCTACTTGAATGGTTCACTCGTACTCTATGACTGTTGTTATTCTTTTATTACCAAGCTCTTTTGTAACTACTTTTAATATTTATTTCTGATATGCTGGTTTTAGTTCTTAAGTGAAGCCTCCTTTGTGGCACTTGCTCTTTCTGGGATCTGACCCAGCTGGTTTGTATGGCCAGATTTCGGAGCAGCTCCAGAGGATCTACCGACTTTCCAGCCCGATGGTGACCACCAGGCGTAACCAGGGCAACGAGTGGGTTTATTTTTTGCTCTCCCACTCTATTAAAAAATTCTCATTTTGAGGCGTTTATCCGGCGAGCACCTGTTAGCTCATATTGTATACCTTATTACTGTCTGCCTACAGGCTGTAACATGATTAACAGATCCTAGGGTTGATTATGTATGACTAAACTCTTGCTAGTCATCACATTTTGTAACGACTAGCTTCATGATCAGCTAAATATGTAATATTTGGGACGCCTTACTATTGTATATTTGGTGATCTTACATCTTGTAACTTTACTTGCTTGCTTGAGATTGAGATATTTAGGCTTGTGTCACGACCCGCTATCCAATTTGTTGGGCCAGGCCGAGTCATGCCCAGCCTACGTTGAGATAAAACGTAGTAAGCTGTTCTAAAGACAACAGGATAAGACTAAATGTGCTAACAGTTCTATAAGTGAAGAAGAATCATAAATGCTCCAAACACAAAAGTCGTCGTATATAGTAAAATATCCAAGTACAAGTAAACTGAAATGTAAAACTGGATACATGTCTAGTTACAAAATGATATAGTCTAATACATGTCTACTCTCAAAAGTCTAAGTAAACAAAAGACAACTAGGCGAGGTTCCCTGCAGGAACATTCTCGTAAAGCAGAGCCGGGTCCTCGGCAGTATCTCCATAGTATGTGTCACAGAGTAACTCCTCCTCAGTAAGGACACCTACAACGTTATCCTGTCAGGACGGGAGCAAGTACTAAATCTAACAAACATATAATACTGATCATGTGATAAAAAGGAAATGACATATCATGTTGGTTCAGTTTTAGGTATGTTTTAGCATGGCGATAGATATACATTTTAAAGTTTAAAACTGTAGTAGGTGAGTGATCAGTCAATAGGTAATCAGGATGTACAGTGGTACATATCAATTTTCTGATGTGCACATACGTACACATAACGGCATCGGTGTATATCCATACACAAACGCGGGACCAGACATACGACACAGATACATATAGAATGTAACGGTGCTCGGTAAATACATACGGAGAAGGGGGTCATGATCACGTACACTACTAGCAGTTTCCCCTTAACCCGTTATTTAAGCATGTGAGAGAGATTATGAGATACGGTATAAACATGGTAAAGACTGAAAGTAATACAACATGTAAAGTTCTAACTTGCTACCCCAAGGATCAGCATTTAACATGGTTGGTGATTCACAGTTTTATGGTTTATAGCAGTATGTAAAGTTCGTAGAAAGTACTTGCCTCTAGCAAAGCAAAACAAAACAAGCTGCGATAACAATGCTATGGATGTCTGGTAGCTCGTCACTGTAGAAGTAAATATAACAACTTAGTTTTACACTAAGCTAAAACACTAGGACACCAATTGGTGAAACACGACTTGTGACTGGGCACCTAGCCAAAATGATGACTTAGCATAGGAGACCAATGTGGGGTGACACACTATGTTAACTAACTTTCTAGGGTCTTTACACTAGTGAGGGATGGGGTTCAACACGACTAAAACTCCAAATAACACAAAAAAAACTACAAGTCGTAATTAATCAATAAATAAATCAAAAGATCATTGTGTTCTAACAATTTTTGAAGTAGACAAAAAGCCTAGTTTTTCTTAAAGTAAAGTACCAAGGTGATCCTTGTTAATCATAGAAATTTATTATAATTTTTCTGGAATTTATTAACCAGTACAAATATTTTATAAAAATCAATTTTCCTAAGTATACAGAAAATGAGTTTTGGTTTCATATGCCAAACTAGTGGCAAAACAGTAAATTAAATACTACAAAAATTATACTAAATTAGCTAACTTAACATAGTATCTAAAAACTATTTTTCCATAATTTTAGCAGCACTTTAAGTATTTTTAGAAAATCAAAAACAGCATTGCACACAATAATTAATTATCTGCGTATTGTGTCCATGTATATAATTTGAACCAAAGTTCAAATACAGGACCCAAGGCCATGAATCAAGTCCAATATGACTTGTACAGGTCTTGAATGTGTGAAAACACATTTGGGCCCAAATACCCATGCTAGGCTTGGACACCAAATGGTTGCAGTAATTTAAATACAATAAAAATACAATTTGGTTAATAGTCAAAATAAATATTATTATTTTAATAAGGTAAAATTTTACATGGTAACTATAAAAGTATGAACATTATTTTATATAAATAATTTACACTAAGCTAAGTAAAATACATATAGGAAATAATATATATATATATATATATATATATATAAATATAGGGATATTTATATATATAGGAAAATGCTCAACTATATATTATATATATATATATATATATATATATATATATATATATATATATATATATATATATATATATATATATATAGTTGAGTATTTTCTTTGAGTATTTTCTTATATATATATATATATATATATATATATATATATATATATATATATATATATATATATATATATATATATATATATATATATATATATATATATATATATATATACAAATATATGTATATATACATACATATAAGAAATACTCAACTATATATATATATATATATATATATATATATATATATATATATATATATATATATATATATATATATATATATATATATACATATATATGCAAATGATGTATACATATATAATAGTATATATATAATAATATATATATATACACAAGGAAATATATATATACATAAAATAATAAAGTATAAAGGATGAAGTATATATATATATATATATATATATATAAATATATATATATATATAAAAAGAAAACAGCAAGTATATATATACATAAATATAGTATATATAGTAATACATATATATATACACAAATAAATGTATATACATATATATATAAATATATATATAAAAAGAAAAAGAAAAAGGAAAAGAAAAGGGAAAGGAAACAGAAAGGCTCGAACCCGAGCCAACAGAGCGCGGGGGGGGGGGGGGGGGGTTAGGCTCTGTCGGGCTGGCCAGGGGGTCAGCCCGTGGGTCCTGTTAGGGATAGGGTTTAGTTCATTTTATTTCGTTTTAGGTTAGACATTATATAAAAAAAAAATAAACACGAGCCTGTGTCCGGACAGTTTGGGACACAGGGATCCTCGTGTCTGTGCTATGCACGACATGCACGAGCTCAGCCTCGCGTGTCCGAGCACAGCACCATGCTCGTTGTGTCCTGGCGAGTCTCGTGCGTGAAGGCGAGACACGCATGACATGATTGAGTTCTGTTACTCACGTGTCCGACTTCTCGAAGAAGTTTCGAAGGCGGAGGCGGCGGCTTGGGCCGTCGGGACGGTGGCGCTCCGGTGGCGCTGCATCCAGCTCGGCGTGGCGAAGCGGATGGCGGTGGTGGTTGGTGGTGAAGGTCGTCGGTTGGGGCGGAGCAGTGTTCGCCGGAGTAGGGTTAGGGTTTGGGGGTTCGTCGGGGAAGAAGGGGGTCGTCGGTTGCTGTGGGGAGAGTTTAGGGTTAGGGTTTAGGTCAGGGGAGAGTGGGGGTTTAAATAGGGGGGTTGAGGTCGGTGGGGTCAGCCGGGAAAGGCGGAGGCAGCGGTCGTAGTCGGTCGGGGCAGTCGTCGGGGGTGGGTGAGAGCTGGAGGAGAGAGAGTGAGTTAGTCGGGGGGGGTTGGGTAATTAGCAGTTAGGTCCCTGGGGATTAGGAAATTACACAAAGGTATTTTTTGTGAGTAAATGCAAAATAGAAATTGCAAACTGATATAAAAATAATTTGAATAATTACAAAACAGTATTAAAATAATTCTAGTAATTGCAAATTGATATTAAAACATTTTTAGAAAATTACAACTTGATATTTTTTGTATTAAAACTCATTAAAATATTAATTAAAAATTTTAGAAAAATTCCTAAAAATCCTAATAATTATTTTAAGGCTAAAATTAACATTAAAAATTAATTAGCACTAATAAAACTAAAATTGAAAAACAGGGGCTTACAAGTCTTCCCTCCTTGAAAAATTTCGTCCTCGAAATTCACAAGGATTGAAGACCCGACAATGTTCTAACATAGCAAACAATGCAACAAAATGACTAAGGCTGCGATCGAAACTAACCTCTAGGGTATCAAGCGGGAACGGGTGGTTCCCTCGCAGCGGTTGGATCGAACAAGTAAGGGTATCTCTCCCTCATGTCCGACTCCCTCTCCCAAGTAGATTCACCTGGGGAGTGACGGCTCCAAGCTACTCGCACTAGGGGTATAACCTTGTTCCTCAGCCTCTTCTCTCTCCGGTCTAATATCTCCACTGGCTGCTCAAAAACTGTAAGGCTCGGTCCGACCTCCAACTCTGAATGATCTAGCACATGACTGGGGTCTGGAACATATCTCCTCAGCTGAGATACGTGGAAGACATCGTGAACTCCTGCTAGGTTGGGTGGAAGTGCATCCCTGTAAGCTACCTCTCCGATCCTGCCAAGTACCTCGAACGGCCCGATGTATCTGGGGCTCAGCTTCCCTCCTCGTCCGAACCGGATCGTCCCTCGAGTAGGTGATATCTTCACTAGCACCATATCACCGTCTGCGAACTCCATCGGCCTGCGACTAGCATCAGCCCAGTGTTTCTGCCTGTCCTGAGCTACTCTGAGCCTGTCTCTGATCATTCCGACTTTCTCTGCTGCATCCGTGATCATCTCTGGCCCAAGCATAACTCTGTCTCCAATATTATCCCAAAATAGCGGTGTGCGGCATCGTCGTCCATATAGCACCTCGAAAGGAGACATACCAATACTGGCCTGGTAGCTGTTGTTGTATAAAAACTCTACCAAGTGCAGATGGCTCTCCCATGATCCTCCGAAGTCCAGCACGCCAAGTCCTCAGCATATCCTCCAGTGTCTGTATCGTCCTCTCGGACTGCCCATTTGTCTGTGGGTGGTACGCCGTATTGAACTTGAGTCTACTGCCCAACTCCTCCTGCAAGCTCCTCCAGTAGTGGGATGTGAATCTACTGTCTCTGTCTGACACGATGCTCACCAGCACTCCGTGTAGGCGAACTATCTGCTGCATGTATAGCTCCGCCAACTTCTCGGTGGAAAGCCCCACCTTGAAGGGTATGAAGTGCGCACACTTCGTCAGCCTGTCTACGATGACCCAGATGGCATCCTTCCCTCCTTGGGAACGAGGAAGCCCTGAAACGAAGTCCATCGTAATATGTTCCCACTTCCACTCGGGAATGGGTAACGGCTGCAACAAACCAGCTGGCCTCTGGCGCTCCGCCTTGACCTGCTGGCAAACTAGGCATCTCGAGATGAAACGTGATACATCCCTCTTCATCCCGTGCCACCAAAGATGTTTCCGCAAGTCACGGTACATCTTGTTAGCACCAGGGTGAATAGAATATCTCGATCGGTGTGCCTCCTGTAAGACTGCCTCTACCAGCTCTCCCTTCGGTACGCACAATCGGCTGCCATGCCTCAGGGATCCATCCTCTGCTATAGTGAAGTCATCCAGCAATCCAGCTAAAGCCTGGGGTCGAAGTCTGCGAAGGCTCTCATCTGTAGACTGTGCCTCCCGAATCTGCTCCATCAATCCTGACTGAATGTCAAGCGCCATCATCCGTATCACTGATCCTGGACGAACTAGCTCAATACCGAGCTTCTCCAGATCCTCCCGCAAATGCCGATCAATCATCAGATACCATGCCATCGGATGCCTGCTCAGCGCATCCGCCACCACATTTGCCTTCCCGGGATGATACTGTAAATCGATGTCAAAGTCCTTCTTCAACTCCAACCATCGTCTTTGCCTCATGTTCAGCTCTTTCTGCGTGAACACATACTTCAAGCTTTTGTGGTCAGTAAAGATTTCCACACGCTCTCCGTATAAGTAATGTTTCCATAACTTGAGTGCAAAGATCACCGCAGCTAACTCGAGGTCATGGGTAGGATAATTCCTCTCATGAGTCCGCAATTGCCTAGATGCATAAGCAATTACTTTCCCATGCTGCTGTAGAACACATCCTAGCCCCTACCCAGAAGCATCACTGTAAATGGTGAAACCTCCAGAACCTGAAGGTAAAGTCAGAACTGGAGCGGTCGTCAGCCTCCTCTTCAGCTCCTCAAATGCCGCCTGGCAGTCCTCTGACCAAAAGTACTCTGCGTCCTTCCGCGTCAGCTTCGTCATGGGTTCAGCTATCCTAGCAAAGTCCTGGACGAACTTTATGTAATAGCCTGCTAAACCCAGAAAACTCCTGATCTCTGAAACTGACGTCGGAGCCTTCCATGTCTCAACTGCAGCAATCTTCCTGGGATCCACCGAGATTCCATCTCCAGTGACTACATGGCCGAGAAACTCCACTCGTTCTAAAAAGAACTCGCACTTCGGCAATTTGGCAAACAATCTCTCCTGCCTCAGAATCCCCAAAACTATCCGCAAGTGCTCTGCATGCTCCTCCGGCGTCTTCGAGTATATCAGGATGTCGTCGATAAACACCACGACGAACTTATCTAGATACTGGTGAAATGTCTTATTCATCAAGTTCATAAAGACAACTGGCGCATTTGTGAGACCAAATGGCATCACCAGAAATTTGTACTGTCCGTACTTCGTGTTGAACGCCGTCTTCTGGATGTCTGCTGGCCTAACCTTCACTTGGTGGTACCCGGATCTCAAGTCTATCCTGGAAAACACCTTCGCTCCGCTCAACTGGTCGAACAAATCATCTATCCTGGGCAGAGGATATTTGTTCTTGATGGTGATGGCATTCAAAGCCCGATAGTCAATACACAACCGGACTGTACCATCCTTCTTAGGCACAAAGAGCATTGGTGCTCCCCATGGAGAAGCACTGGATCGAATGAAACCCTTTTTCAACAGGTCATCAATCTGCTCTTTCATCTCTATGGCCTCCTTGGGATCCACTCTATAGCAAGCCCGGGATACTGGTGATGAACCCGGCACTAAATCTATAGTGAACTTCACATCTCTGTCAGGCGGAAGTCCTGGAAGATCCTCTGGAAATACATCCATAAACTCCCTAATGATAGGGTGTGGCGGTGCTGCGTCCCCGACTGTCGCACAACAGTTCGGCTCTAGGCTGATCTTCGGCCCTGTCCTCCTGACACTGAATGGTGCTGTGCCTGGGGGACTGAACAAAATACTACCCTCATGGCAATCTATAGATGCATGGGCGTAGCTAAGCCAGTCCATCCCCAATATGATATTATAACCGGGGAGTGGCATCACAAAGAATCGCCCTCTGAACTCTCTTCCGACTATAAAAATAGAACATCTATAGATAGATCTAATAGGCACTGGTCCTCCTCCCGTCATCACTCTACTAATCTCCGCAGTAGGTGTAGCTACTAGATGATGTTTATGCATAAACTCTAATGATAGGAAGCTATGAGATGCACCAGAATCAAACAAACATACAGCTAGAAAAGTATGCAAATAAACATGACCTGTGATGACGTCAGCTAAGTAATCCGGCTTCGAAACCTGCTCCGGTTCCGGCTCAATGGCTAGACTATAAACCCTCCCCTGAGGTCCCTTCTGCTGCTGCAGATGCTGCCCGAACCTCTGCTGCTGAGTCGGGAGCGGTCCTCTAATCTTTGCTACTGGGCACTCTCGAAGCTGATGGGTGGCAGACCCACAAGCCAAACACTGCCCCAACTTCTTCTTGCAGATGGAAGCGTCGTGGCCTACCCTCTTGCAGAATGTACAAATACCTCCCTTCGGCTGCTGTCGGGGTCCCGGAGCTCTAACTGGCGGGGTCTGATGATGTGGTGTAGGGGGACGGTAAGTCTGCTGGGGTGGCGTCGGCGCTCTCTGCTGGAAAGCCTGACGCTTGGACGGTCCCTCATGATGTACAGAAGCCGGCCTCTTGCATGACAGAAGACGCTCCTCGATGCCCCGAGCTAACTCTAGGCTCTGGTAGTAGTCAGTCGTACCGTTCGCCACTATAAGAATGCCAATGTCTGGAACTAGACCATGGCAAAACCTACGGGTCATCTCCTCTGGATCAGCAACTAGACTAGGAGCGAAACGGCTCAGGCGACTAAACTCCGCCGCATACTCGTCAACAGAACGGTTTCCCTGCTGGATGTTCTGGAATCGTAGCCCATGGCTACTCTAGCAGTGGTCGAGAAAAACTTCTTCTTGAACTGGGTCTTGAACTGGTCCCAGGTGGCTCTACCTCTCGCGAACAACGGCTCATTCCTGAACCAGACTCGTGCTAAGTCTATCAGCAGAAATCCTGCTGCCTCGACCTGAAGGTCATCTGGCATCCTAACTCCCAAAAGCTTCCTCTCTACAGAATCTAGCCAGTCATCAGCTACTACTATGCCCTCAGTCCCTGAGAACTCCTTGGAATTCAGACCCGTGAAGTCCTTGACCGTCCCCGTTCTCTACCGTGGCTCTACATATGGTGTGACCACGGGACGTCCCTCAGAACGCTCCATGCTCTGGCAGAGTAGGGTAGTCTGCTCCTGATGGGTTGTTAGGAACCCCTGAATCAGTGTGAGCAGCTGGGTCCCGTCGAGTGTGACGGAAGCCTGGGTGGGTATAGTGATAGGGGGTGGTGGAGGTATTGGGTCCTGCCGGGCCTGTGATGTGGAAGGTGGTATCTGGGTCTGCGGATCTGTGGAGTGGGAGAAAGTAGTAGGTGGAGGTGTATCAGTCGACTGGTCAGCTGACTGGATAAGGAGGGCCCCATTCTCGGGGGTAACATACTGGGATGAACGAGTAAGCACCATCTAAATTACACATAAAAGACTTATAAGGACTTATTTAAAGTAAGCAATCATATGCAAGAAAATCTAATTATAATAGCAAACATGTGATGTATTTCCTATGTTACAATCCTAGCATTCCTCTAAGTGTTCTAAGCGTCTTTCCTAATGTTGTCTAATTACCTTAAGTTTCTAATTGCAGGCATGCTTGGTACAATAACGTAACCAAACAGTTTAGTCAGGACCTGCATGGGCCACCACTAAAAACATGTCACGACCCGCTACCCAAATTGCTGGGCCAGGCCGAGTCATGTCCAGCCTACGTTGAGATAAAACGTAGTAAGCTATTCTAAAGACAACAGGATAAGACTAAATGTGCTAACAGTTCTATAAGTGAAGAAGAATCATAAATGCTCCAAACACAAAAGTCGTCGTATATAGTAAAATATCCAAGTACAAGTAAACTGAAATATAAAACTGGATACATGTCTAGTTACAAAATGATATAGTCTAATACATGTCTACTCTCAAAAGTCTAAGTAAACAAAAGACAACTAGGCGAGATTCCCTGCAGGAACATCCTCGTAAAGCAGAGCCGGGTCCTCGGCAGTATCTCCATAGTATGTGTCACAGAGTAACTCCTCCTCAGTAAGGACACCTACAACGTTATCCTGTCAGGACGGGAGCAAGTACTAAATCTAACAAACATATAATAATGATCATGTGATAAAAAGGAAATGACATATCATGTTGGTTCAGTTTTAGGTATGTTTTAGCATGGCGATAGATATATATTTTAAAGTTTAAAACTGTAGTAGGTGAGTGATCAGTCAATAGATAATCAGGATGTACAGCGGTACATATCAATTTTCTGATGTGCACATACGTACACATAACGGCATCGGTGTATATCCATACACAAACGCGGGACCAGACATACGACACAGATACATATAGAATGTAATGGTGCTCGGTAAATACATACGGAGAAGGGGGTCATGATCACGTACACTACTAGCAGTTTCTCCTTAACCCGTTATTTAAGCATGTGAGAGAGATTATGAGATACGGTATAAACATGGTAAAGACTGAAAGTAATACAACATGTAAAGTTCTAACTTGCTACCCCAAGGATCAGCATTTAACATGGTTGGTGATTCACAGTTTTATGGTTTATAGCAGTATGTAAAGTTCGTAGAAAGTACTTGCCTCTAGCAAAGCAAAACAAAACAAGCTACGATAACAATGCTATGGATGTCTGGTAGCTCGTCACTGTAGAAGTAAATACAACAACTTAGTTTTACACTAAGCTAAAACACTAGGACACCAATTGGTGAAACACGACTTGTGACTGGGCACCTAGCCAAAATGATGACTTGGCATAGGAGACCAATGTGGGGTGACACACTATGTTAACTAACTTTCTAGGGTCTTTACACTAGTGAGGGATGGGGTTCAACACGACTAAAACTCCAAATAACACAAAAAAAACTACAAGTCGTAATTAATCAATAAATAAATCAAAAGATCATTGTGTTCTAACAATTTTTGAAGTAGACAAAAAGCCTAGTTTTTCTTAAAGTAAAGTACCAAGGTGATCCTTGTTAATCATAGAAATTTATTATAATTTTTCTGGAATTTATTAACCAGTACAAATATTTTATAAAAATCAGTTTTCCTAAGTATACAGAAAATGAGTTTTGGTTTCATATGCCAAACTAGTGGCAAAACAGTAAATTAAATACTACAAAAATTATACTAAATTAGCTAACTTAACATAGTATCTAAAAACTATTTTTCCATAATTTTAGCAGCACTTTAAGTATTTTTAGAAAATTAAAAACAGCATTGCACACAATAATTAATTATCTGCGTATTGTGTCCATGTATATAATTTGAACCAAAGTTCAAATACAGGACCCAAGGCCAAGAATCAAGTCCAATATGACTTGTACATGTCTTGAATGTGTGAAAACACATTTGGGCCCAAATACCCATGCTAGGCTTGGACACCAAATGGTTGCAGTAATTTAAATACAATAAAAATACAATTTGGTAAATAGTCAAAATAAATATTATTATTTTAATAAGGTAAAGTTTTACATGGTAACTATAAAAGTATGAACATTATTTTATATAAATAATTTACACTAAGCTAAGTAAAATACATATAGGAAATAATATATATATATATATAAATATAGGGATATTTATATATATATTTTTTTTATGCTCAACTATATATTATATATATATATATACATATATATATATATATATATATATATATATACAAAATGATGTATACATATATAATAGTATATATATAATAATATATATATATACACAAGGAAATATATTTATACATAAAATAATAAAGTATAAAGGATGAAGTATATATATATATATATATATATATATATATATATATATATATATATATATATATATATATATATATATATATATATATATATATATATATATATATATATATAAAAAGAAAACAACAAGTATATATATACATAAATATAGTATATATAGTAATACATATATATATACACAAATAAATGTATATACATATATATATAAATATATATATAAAAAGAAAAAGAAAAAGGAAAAGAAAAGGGAAAGGAAACAAAAAGGCTCGAACCCGAGCCAACAGAGCGCGGGGGGGGGGGGGGGGGGGGGGGGGGGGGGGGTTTTAGGCTCTGTCGGGCTGGCTAGGGGGTCAGCCCGTGGGTCGTGTTAGGGATAGGGTTTAGTTCATTTTATTTCGTTTTAGGTTAGACATTATATAAAAAAAAAATATAAACACGAGCCTGTGTCCGGACAGTTTGGGACACAGGGATCCTCGTGTCTGTGCTATGCACGACACGCACGAGCTCAGCCTCGCGTGTCCGAGCACAGCACCATGCTCGTTGTGTCCTGGCGAGTCTCGTGCGTGAAGGCGAGACACGCATGACACGATTGAGTTCTGTTACTCACGTGTCCGACTTCTCGAAGAAGTTTCGAAGGCGGAGGCGGCGGCTTGGGGCGTCGGGACGGTGGCGCTCCGGTGGCGCTGCGTCCAGCTCGGCGTGGCGAAGCGGATGGCGGTGGTGGTTGGTGGTGAAAGTCGCCGGTTGGGGCGGAGCAGTGTTGGCCGGAGTAGGGTTAGGGTTTGGGGGTTCGTCGGGGAAGAAGGGGAGTCGTCGGTTGCTGTGGGAGAGTTTAGGGTTAGGGTTTAGGTCAGGGGAGAGTGGGGGTTTAAATAGGGGGGTTGAGGTCTGTGGGGTCAGCCGGGAAAGGCGGGGGCATCGGTCGTAGTCGGTCGGGGCAGTCGTCGGGGGTGGGTGAGAGCTGGAGGAGAGAGAGTGAGTTGGTCGGGGGGGGTTGGGTAATTAGCAGTTAGGTCCTTGGGGATTAGGAAATTACACAAAGGCATTTTTTGTGAGTAAAAGCAAAATAGAAATTGCAAACTGATATAAAAATAATTTGAATAATTACAAAACAGTATTAAAACAATTCTAGTAATTGCAAATTGATATTAAAATATTTTTAGAAAATTACAACTTGATATTTTTTGTATTAAAACTCATTAAAATATTAATTAAAAATTTTAGAAAAATTCCTAAAAATCCTAATAATTATTTTAAGGCTAAAATTAACATTAAAAATTAATTAGCATTAATAAAACTAAAATTGAAAAACAGGGGCTTACAGCTTGTTATTGACCATAGCAGACTGATGGATTGGAGTTAAACCCTCATATATCTAGACACCCGTGACCGTATAGTGAGGTGGATTCCATTTTATTATACGTAGCTGGCTATGTATGCCCCCGCTCTCCGGTATTCTGGTTCTGGGGCGTTACATCAAGCACTTAGCACAAGCCAATGGACAATTTTAAAATATAAGTGCAAGAGAAGAAGCAACAACAATACCGACACACGATATATCCTGGTATCCTCCTAAGGGGGCACTCCAGTACCGGAACTCTCTCCGGCTTTAATCCACTATTTGAGTAAATAGTTACATACGAGTTTGGATCCGAAGAACTCGTCAACTTCAATACGAGTTTGGATCCGAAGAACTCGCCAACTTCTTACACGAGAGCTTTAGTCCGAAAGCCTCTCTGACTTCAACCGAGAGTTTGGATATGAAGACTCTCCAACTTCAACCGAGAGTTTGGATCCGAAGACTCTCCAACTTCAACCTTTCACAATATAGGTTTTGATCTCCTTATACAACAAGATGAAGATCTTACTTTTCAACTCAATAACTCTAACACAATTTGTGGATGACAAATGAAAGCTTTGTAGAGTTATTTATGGATAGGCTCTGGTGGTTTAGAAATTTTTAGGCTCAAAGCATCAACCTTGAATGAAGGGGTTCTATGCTATTTATAACCAAAGCATTGAAAAGAGCTCAAAGGCAATTTTTCAGTCAGCGATCGGTATACCGTCGGTACGAACCGATATACCGTCGGAATACCGGTCTGGAATTGCAACGACTAGAAATATAGCCGTTGGGATCATTAAATGTTCGAAATATAGCCGTCGGGTGGTTCAGAAAATTTTTATGGGATCCGTCGTCTTTGGCCCACCATGATTTCTTCATTGCATATGTCCACATTGATCTTGCTTATTGCTTTTCTGTATATATATATATATATATATATATATATATATATATATATATATATATATATATATATATATATATATATATATATACACACACACATACACACGAATAAAAGAGGAAATATATATATATAAATTAAGATTAATATAATTTAAATTTAATTATAATTTGTTATGGATATATGTGAATAAAAGAGAAAATATTCAGGTATGCAGAAGAAAAATAAAAAAAAGATGATATTAGGTTAAGCGGAAGAAAATGAGAGAAAGTTTACAATTATACATATTGCTTAGACGGCCCATTTTTAAGCCGTTTCGAAGCCGCATTATATAGTAGAAGATGGATTACATATATCTCATTTATTAATTTTTTTTCAAAAACCTAAATAAAAAATCAAATATGTAAATATAAAAAATATCGTTTAGTTGGAGAAAGCAGATTTCCAGTTCATCAAAGCACATTAAGGAAAGAGGTTCCACTTAACACATAAAAGTTGACCGCAATTATTACAAACACCAAGTACTTATTTGGGGGTATAAAAAAGTTGAACTTAAACTTTCGGTGCTGACAATGATTATAGAGTAAAACTCAAAAAAAGTGCAATAAGTATTTTCCAGGGTGCTATATGCATACTTATTTTTGAGTCCAGGAAGTGGGTCGCGAGTTGACAGAAGTGACGGAGAGTTTGTTTTTGTCTTCTAAAAAAAAAGGAAAAAAAAAAACTAAAAAAGAAAGAACAAAAAGGTTCTCTCTCCTTTCTCCATCACTCTCTCTCTTTCCAAAATTCCAGAATTTGCAGCGGAGCTCAACTCTGCTAATAATTCTGTGCGGAAACCCTAAAATTCTTCAATGGAGAGTTCTTCTCCGTCGCTTCTGTAATTTTCTTGGTAAAGCTCTTCTTCTTCTTCTTACAGTTCAGTCAATGATGATGTCTTTTGTATAATTATAGGGTTTGTTTTAGGAACTGGAGGACTGGAATTTGGAATTTCTGCACTTATTCCCCTAATAATTCTAATATCGGAATTGGTGAGAACTATTTTAGGTCTGTAATTGGTTGCTACTTATATTGGAATCTAATTTTAGGAAAAATATTACTGGGTTTGTTTTGTGAGGAATTGACTGCAAGAATACAAACCCGACACGAATTCAGGCACGACGACACCGACGGCAACAATTTTGGTGTGTCCTAGTATATTTTGGAGTGCCTATGTGGCGTCCGATAGTCCGACACGACACGACAAGGATACGGCACAGTTTTTGGGGTGTCTGCTTACTAGGCTACGAATTGATGACAGTACTCATGGTGTTTCTTTTGGGTCCCTTCGATGAATTTTCCTCTCCTGTAGCCCGTAGTTCATCTTTTCTGACGAGCTATATAAAAAGGATTCATGTTGTCGGTACCGCAAAATTATGTGATTGACTGCTGGTGTTTACCTACCGAATTTGTTGTTGTTGAATCAATAGTTGTCTTCTTCATGTGGCAGGCCAGCAAGAAACTGCATAATAGGACACTCCAAAATCAATCTCTGCCCGTATCATGCCATGTCAAATTAATGCTCGTGCAACATATGTTAGTCTTTTACTATGGTCAGGATCTTACCGTTTCTTATTGTAATTTGGTCACCGCTCTTGGTAGTTTTCTCCACTGTAAACATCATCTCATTCTTACATCTTGCAGTTGCTAGGCACTCTTTTCGGTTTACATGCTTCATGGTTTCGCTTACATGCTCTGTTCTTTACGCCCGTTGACCTGCCTGTTTATGATCAAGCCACAATTGGGCCCTTCTACAATAAAGGCTTAGCCTCGTTCTACAGTCAAATGATAAACCTTAGCTGCCTCAGCTAACACGGGAGTTCGAAGGTCCGGAGAATGATCCCAACATTCTTATCTTCTCGCCCACTGTCTTTTCTCACTTCTCATCCACCTTTTGCTCTCCAACCCAAATATAAATGGGCTTAAGGCCATGACACATCCACAAGGCCCACAACCTTCACAAATCACGAGGGCTGTACGGACACATCCGCAGAACAATAACACACAATTAATAAGAGACAACCAAGAGAAACAACTAAACCTAAAATCCAAGTCTACAGTCTATAAACAAATAGACTTTAGGTCATGTGAATTCTCAAGTCTAAAATAAAGAAACATACATATTACTATGAACCATATAAACAAACAATCCCCACTATAGAACTCGTGGCCCATGTCTTGGCTATTAGTGCATACTACGTTGCACTTTCACGGATTCAACACGACATGTTTCATACATGGCATCATGGATTCAGCACCTATTTTGGTGTGTCATAGTGTATTTTGGAGTGTTCTGACAAGGTTCGCAATATCGGTTCGGAATCGGTATCGGACCATTCCTATGAGTATCGGGATCGGCGGTATCGACACTATTGGCGGTTTTTTGGTATTGGAAAACAAATAACTAGTAATAAATTATTAACATTTTAGAAAATATATTTTATACATTTAGACATAATTTTAAGTATTTGCAGTATTGCTTTTGGTAGTTTTGAAATTGAATGAAATATTACTCACCATTGCCGATTGGTTTACATGCGATAGACATGTTTTCTCCTTCTTACATGCTTTTACAACCTTACTATATTTTTACACCCTTACTGATTGGTCTTTTCGTTCAATTTTCTTTGCCGAATTGACCAAAAAAGAGAGCAACAATGTCGGTATCGGTCAATATCAGGTATCGGTTGGTATTGGATCGGGACATGCCAAACCGTATCGGTATTGACCGTGTCGGATTGGTATCGGCCAATACTGCAAACTATGGTTCTACGTGTCCGATACGTGTCTGACATGACACGGACTTGACATGAATTTTGGAGTGCCCATGCTTCTTAGAGTGCATATTATGCATTAAGATACCTGGAAGGTTAATCTGAATATATATGAATATAAAAAAGATGACCCACTGTAAGCAGAAAATCATATCCAAATATGAAATAACTTCCTTCAAAACAATAACATTATGATAGTGTAGTGGCATCCACATGCCAGTGTACTTGCTCAATGCAAACTTTGGATTGTTTTTCTTTGGTTTCACAAATGTGAACTACATGGCAATGAAGTGGACTTGTATATGCCAACTAGCCTTCTATGTTCCATATTAAATTTCCTGTTGTGGTCTCTCAGTTTCCTAGGCTGAGGATTTGGTTTCAGATTGGCGATCGACTTCAGGATCCTAGTGAGGCTGTAAAATTTGATCAATCTTGAATATCTCAATCTACAGAGTTTCTGTTTGATAATATAAATTGCAATAACAAATTTTGTTCAAGATTTTATTTTGTCATATATGTTCAAGAATATTTATATCCTTCACATACATGCACCATAAGTATATAATCTGCATGCTTCCATTTTCAGTATCTAATAATTTATATGAGACAACTGTAGTCCAATACATCACCTCAACAACCTTGAAACGGCAGTTAGTCAAAATGAAAATTCTGGATGAAATCTATCATCCCTCCATAATCAGTATCATTTGTATCAAGTTTACATGACAATATATTTTCACATTATGGCCATGTCTTACTGTTACATTTCTGATATTAAATGTACTTCGTGTTTTTTTTGAGTTAATTACCTTGTCTTTCTTGATTATGTGTAGGATATGGCCTTCCTTGAAGAGTGTGTAATCATCCTTAATTACTTTTGACAAGAATCATTAGCCTGAAGATAGATGAAGTTGCTCAATGTGCTGTTTGTTATAGCCTCCATACTTTACTACACGGAAGCTAACAGTGAAGGTACTCTCACATCAAATGGGTCGGCAATTTCTTGCTGAAATATGCAAAATGCAAGTTCTTTTGTTTCTCTATGTAGGTTCATCACTAATGTAATTGTTGGACAGAGTACTGTCTAGACTATTTGCTCATGCAATCATTTTCAATATGTTCGACAGAGCATTTTCTAGATTGTTTGCTCATGCAATCATTTTTAATATGTTCGACATAGTATTTTCTAGGCGGAGTTCTGTTTCCCTTCATTTTGTATATTTTAGTTTAGACACCTTCATGATTTACTCTTATCAGCACTCTCTTGGATTCGTTCCTTTTAATTTAATAATTAGCAATGGCTAATTTGCACTTAAATACCATGAACTATCACTTTTTTTTGCAAACTCAAGCTAAGGGTGAGCTCAAACGACCATAATGTCGCTTGTAATTATACTAAGTCTAACCCTAAGCTAATTTAGTCTAAAAAATCACTATTCATTCTAATACTTTTAACCTGCAAAAGTTCACTTGAAAAAGAAAAAAAATGCTTTCCTAAATAATTGATTCTAACCCAATCTAAAAGGGCGTCATAGTGCCAGAAGGCTCCTGCTTACGTAGTGTCTGGGGAGAGTCAACATGTACGCAAGCTTACCCTCATATATATGGAGATAATGTTTCCTAACTCAAACTGCATTATCCAGAATACAAGCATCAAGTCTTACTGTCATGCCAGACGACGCTCTAATTATAACCCAACCTAAGATAATTATTTTTTAACCCAATCTAAACACTAAAAATAACTTCTCATCCCCAAGAATTCACTAAAAAAGAACAAAAAGAAATGAAATGAAAAAAAACCTAACCCTAACCTCTCATTCTCCCCTCTGCCACTCGTGCCACCCCCTTTGCCCCCTCACCGCCTTCGTCTCCTCCCCAGACCTGTGCCGCTTCCAGACAGCCGCAGTTCCAGACACAACAACAAATTGCACACCCCTTCTTTGCGATTTCTTGCGCCTGATGTTGTGGCTGCCGGGTGTGCATGAGCGACACAGTGGGGTGGGGAGAGGAGGCAACGATGACAACCTGCAGCGGGAGGGGGAGGATGGAAGGTTATTATTATTTTTTTGAGTGAATTTTTGGGAACGAGAAGTAGTTATTCATTACTTTAGGGACAAAATTTGCACAATTTTGTTAAATTTCACGGTATGTTAACGGGAGGGGTAACTTGCAACCACTTACAAAGTTCATGTTAGCAAGTTGCTTTAAAAAGTTTATTGTAGCAGCTATCAACTTGAAAAAAACTGAAAGGTTATTTAAGTGCAAATTAGCAATTACGCCATGTTTTATACTTATGTCAAATCTTCAGCATATTATTTGTGAAGGTTCTGGATCTCCACTTCAAGATCCACGGATTTATGAATTTTCTTCTATCGTGCTTTCACTCTGACCGTATTGTGTAATCTCATGAGAAATTTAAGGGCCAGCTTGTACAAAGAAACATTCATTGTGATATGGCCATAGTGTTCTAGGTGTGTTCGTGTTGTGCTTGAGATTGTCCTAAAAATGCAACTTTATATTACTTATATCAAAATACTAAACTTTTTTTTTTGCAAACAACTATCCCGAAGTTTAGTATGAAACCTTAAATCTTTGGAGTGAAGAACACATTAGAGAAAGTCGTCACTTAAAAGGACATATTGAAGCAACAAGAAGCACTTCATTTCTAGGAGATATGTGTGTGCATTCCCTAAGGGAAATCATAACTGATAAAGGTCCAGTTTGCATTTGATGTCTGCACTCCCTAAGAGAGATTATAATTGATGGAGATCCAGTTCGTGTTTGATGAGTTTATTTGTTTCTCAGTCAGTTTTAGGTTTATTTGAGTGGAGTCTTGAGTCCAAGTTCAAGACTCAGTTTATTTTTGAGGTCATGTTTTAATCGGTTTGCAGTTTACTTGATTTTGGAACTTGCTTGTTATCCAAGTCTAAGAGTCTACATATGAAGAGTACTTGGAACTTTTTAGTGATTGAAGAAATGAATGAGATTTGTGTATTACTTTTGTAGATCGAACGTGAAGGGCATGGTTGCGAAGTCCTAACCCTAATATATTCTTCTTTCCTTCTCTAGCAGTCTATTCTTCGCTCCTTTTCAATTTTTCTTGGTTTAGGGACTTACTTGTTGTCCAAGTTTAAGAGTCTATATATACGAGATGTACTCACAAATTTGTAGTGATTGGAGGAATGAATGAAATTTGGATTATTACCTTTGTGGATTGCATGTGAAATGCATGGTTGTAAAGCCTTACCCCTGCTCTCTCCTTGTTGTCCCCTAGACCAGCAGGTTGAAGCCTTCCATCTCCTCTCGCTGTTGTCGCTGCTTGTCACCCTGCAGAAACTTAACACCTCCCTGCTTCCCTGCAGAACCCGAACACCGGTGCTTCCTTACTGCCCTGCAGGACTTTCTTCCTTGCTGCCTTGAACTGGGTCACCCTGCATCACTGCCTTGGTCCAAACAAACCCCTTGCCTCCTTAATGTTTGCAAAACCCGACATCATATTCCCCTTTTTGTAACCCCTAAATCAGACCCCTGCCCGTCTTATTTTAATCTATTTGTACCTTTTGGAGAAGAAAAAGGTGGAAGACTAGTCTTCTCCCGCGTTTCATTAAAGAGAATTAACGAAACTACATCCACTCTACAATGACTGTAGCCATTGTACAAAGTACGAGCTGTGATGAGTTGCATGACACCATATCCTCACTGTATGATTGCATCTACACCTTATTATTTGCTATACTTCTCAACAGTTGCATCCATCTAGTATCATGTCTAGGATTCTTGCATCCACTTGCTTGATTGTGACCATTCTCATAGTCCCATCTTAGTTTTCCCTTTTGTTCTTGTCCTGTGTCAATAAAAGGAAGTAATTTAATTTGATCTTTTTGTGGCTTATTTTTTAGTCCATTTAAACTGATTTATTTTGCCTTACTAGTGTATGCTTCACTTAATTCTAGTAAGCTGTTCTTATAGACAATCTGTAAGAATGTCATAGTATTCAAGTCTATTAGGTGAACATAATGTTGTATATCAACCTTCAAATTGCTAATGCAATGTTTTCTAGAGTTAAATGTTGGAGGATTTTTAGGAAGTGTTTTAAATTGTAAAAGCTCCCTTTGATCGTTACATATGTTCTGTTTTCATCATAACATATTATTTATCTATTTGTTCACTTGCAAATGTTCTTATTGAGTTTAATATGTCTTCAGGGGATGCATTATATGACCTGAAGCAAAAACTAAATGCCACTGGCAACCAGCTTTCAGACTGGAACCAAAATCAAGTCAATCCTTGCACATGGAATTCTGTTTTTTGTGATGCTAATGGCAATGTTGTTAGAGTGTAAGTTAATTTCAATTTTTTTTTTAAATTTCTTTTCTGTCTTTCTAGTGTTCTAGTTGCTGTGTGACATGCTCAAGAAATCCAATTTACTTCTTTTGCCAGAATTCTTAATATGAGTTCCATCTCTTCTCATAGTTCAATGCCTAATAAAGTTCATGTATTTGTGTTTGTCAAATATTCTCATTTTCTGCAGAACGCTTTCTTCCTTGGGATTTACTGGAACGCTGTCTCCAAGAATCGGAGGACTGAAGTATCTAACTGTTCTGTAAGTACAATATATATCTTTACATGAAACTCAAGGAGCAAGTCTTGGCATCAAAAAATTATTATTAGGCATAAAACCAGTCTATATTTTCATAGATGAGTCCAGTGCCATGTGTTTGCATATACAAATTATATATTTATAGGACTGCTATAAGATCTCTAGAAACGTTTTTTGTAGAAATCACATATTTATTGTGAATAAACTGTGATAGGATAGTAATTTGTATTTATGATATCATTTCATGGCTCATCTTAGATCAAACACCAATACCATCCCTGGGACAAACCGGCTATGCATGATATTGTTACTGATGGAGTTCATGGATGTTGTGAAACATACTGGAATATATGGAGTGGATAAAGAATGACCATAGTGTTTATTCCATTGAATGAGCTAAAAGCAAGATACCCTCCCATGAGGAGTCCTGATCACTTTAAAGCACCCAGTAAAGCATTTAAATCAGCATAGGAGAACTGGCATTACATAGGTTTGTTGTGTTAAGTTTCTTAGCTGATGTTGACGATGTGCAAAACTAGGAAGCAAAGTGTTGATCAATAAATTATGGAATTCTTTGTTTTCCCGGAGAGTCTTTATTTTCGTTGTTTTGATGATTATGTTTATCATAATACAACAAGAATGAAGCTTGTCTTAAAGGGTTGGCTCCATGAATCCATTTATTCCATTCAGCAATATTTATCATTAAAGATGCCACAAATAATTTAAAGAATTGCAGCTCGTATAAACTCTAATTGTGTAGCCTAATTAAACACTAGAAGTAGATCTTAAGTGGTTCTCATTATATGCTTGAACCAGGGTTCTTTAATGTTTAATTGGGTTGCTTGACCACTAAATTGCAATGACCACCGAAGTGATCAGATTAAGCGGCAGTTTACTCAGATCAGTGACCAACTAATTCTTTTTTAGAGCACCTGTATATAATACGTCTATTATGCAGATCATTGCCGGGTAACAATATAACTGGTGGAATACCCGAAGCGTATGGAAACCTGTCAAGCTTGACAAACTTAGACTTGGAAAACAATTTGCTAACAGGGGCAATACCTTCTTCTCTTGGAAACCTTACGAAGCTTCAGATATTGTAAGTATATGATTGACTATTTTGATCCATTTAAATATTGATACAGCTTTACTCTTCTGATGTTTGTTGCATTTGTCTAACACTAATCAGGATATTGAGTCAAAATAATCTCACAGGAAGTATTCCTGATTCCTTTTCGAAACTCTCAAGTTTAAATGACATGTAAGTGTTACTTTTAATAAACTCTCTTTTTTTTTGGTTTATTCTTTCAGAGGGAGCAATACTGTTGTATCTGTTTTCTTAATTTGTTGCTTCTTGAATATTAAAGATTATAGTTATCTTGTCAGTCATTGTTCTATGAGCTTGACAGTAAACAGTTTGACATGTGCTGCAGTCGTTTGGCGTTCAATGGCCTTACTGGTCGGATACCTGATCGACTCTTCCAAGTTGTCAAATACAAGTATGCCATGTTTTTCAACCATATGTGGATGTACCTAACTTAGGTTGCTGATTGATTTAATTATGTATGCAGTTTTACAGGTAATAGATTAAACTGCGGCACAAATTTTCTGCACAATTGTGCTTCTGATTTATCCAACCAGGGTAAGCCAATTTGTTTTTCTTGGTCCATTCAATTTATATGACATTCTCTGCAACCTCACCATTTGTAAGAACAATCTATTTCCTCTTGGTAAGTAGAAGCAGGTCTTACGTTTTCTTGTCTTGACAGGAGGGGGATCCCACAATTCAAAAGTTGGAGTAGTAGTGGGTATTATAGGAGGAGTAGTAGGGCTGCTTTTCATAGTGTCCGCTCTTCTTTTCTGCCAATGTAGGAAGAAAGCATATAAGCGTGAGGTTTTTGTTGATGTTTCAGGTCAGCCTCTCTTTTAGGTGTCTAAATAGTTAATATAGTCATTAAATGGTGTGTTTGGATTTGTTTTCTGCATTTTCGTCTTGAATCTTGATAATAATTATATGGGTAAATTGCAAAAAACCCCTTGTTAGATCTACGCCTTTTGCGTAGAAAGACCTATTGGAAAAATTTAGTAGTCTACCCCTCCTTAGATTCCCCGCGCGAGTAAAAAGCCCCCTACCGCCTGTTGACCATTAGAAATGGCCGTTAAGTCCATTTAAAAAAATAAAATAAAATAGAAAATACCTAAACTAGCCCCCCTTCCCCACCAGCCTCCCCCCCCCCCCTTTCCTAACCTCCCTTACCGCCGGCCAGCCCCCCCTCCTCCTTCCGGCCAGGCCCCCTCCTCCCCCCACCCCCCCCCCTCCTCCGCTCTGCCGGCCTCCTCCTCACCGCCCCCTCCTCCTCACCGCAGGCCAGCCCCCTCATCACCGCCCCCTCCCTCCCGGCCAGCCCCCCCCCCCTCCCCGTCGGCCTCCTCCTCACCGCAGGCTAGCCCCCTCCCTCCTCCTCCCTGCCAACCTCCTCCTCCTTCCCAGGCCAGCCCCACTCCCCCCCGCCCCCTCCCTCCTTCTCCCCGCCGGCCTCCTCCTCCCCCCCCCTCCTCCTCCCCGCCCCCTCTTCCTCCCCGCCGGCCAGCCCCCCCCCCCCCCCCCCCCCCCCCCCCCTCCTCCTCCTCCTCCCCGCGTCTCCTCCCCACCCCCTCCTCCTCCTCCCCGCACCACCGGAGAGAGAGAGAGAGAGGGGGGGGGGAGAGTAAGAGAGGGGTAAAATGGTCATTACATATCTCAGTTAACACCAGTTAACGGAAAAGGGGCAAAATGAGCATATTTCATACTTTTAGGAATGTTAAGAGCATGGGGTCTTTTAGTGCAAAAAGCGGAAATTTAACGAGGGTTTTTTTTGCACTAATTATATCAATATACATTACATTCTGACTATTTGCAGAATATTGGTATCAGTAAGCAAATATCGAAGTAGGTAGCAGAATATTCTGCATTTCTTTTTATTGCTAAGACATTATAGTTTTGTCATTGTCAACCTTTAACCTAGTTCTGACTGTTATCTGGTGGCTCATGATCTCTTTAATTTCTCTATAGAATGACACAAGGACCTAATATTATTGCAAGTGGAATTCTCGCTCTAAATTAACCGCTTTATTGCAACCATGATGAATTAATTTTTTCTAATTTATACTCAGGTGAAGATGATCGCAGAATTGCATTCGGACAACTGAAAAGATTTGCATGGCGAGAATTACAAATTGCAACAGATAACTTCAGTGAGAAAAATGTCCTTGGACAGGGAGGTTTTGGGAAAGTATATAAAGGAGTGCTTTCAGATGGCACAAAAATTGCCGTTAAACGGTTGACTGATTATGAAAGTCCTGGAGGGGAAGCTGCCTTTCTACGTGAAGTCGAGATGATTAGTGTAGCTGTTCACAGAAACCTCTTAAGGTTGATCGGATTCTGTACAACACCATCAGAACGCCTTTTAGTTTATCCCTTTATGCAGAATCTGAGTGTTGCATATCGATTACGAGGTAGTAGTTATTCCAAATATTACTATATCATGAACCCCATCCTGACGGCATTATCTTGCTAATTTGTGTATTCACAAAATGTCTGGTACCATTAAATTTGATAAGCAAGTTTTGACTCGATTGTTTGTCTTAGGCATGTGTGTGTGTGTGTGGAGGTACATACACAAATTCATGTTCGCACAATGAGTTATGTATGGAGATTGAGCTATTCAGCGTACCTAGATGTACATGAAATGCATATTGTTTATGACATGAAATTTATCGTTTTGCTGTTTATACCTTCAGGTCCTTTATCTGAGTTTTTAATTACTGTTAAAAAGTAAGTACTCATCTTTGTACATATACATTGTAGAAGTTTGTACTTTGCATTCCATGCATACCTTTTTACTATTTTATACTATATTATGACATTCAAAGTCTCGACATATAAGCCTGGATAGCTAAAGAGCAGGCCTCCTGTATGAGTTTGTTGTGTATGCTAGTACTGCACACATGAACACACAGTATCATATTCCACCAATTTTATTTCTTATTTGTATCTTAAGTTTTATTGCATAGTTTGTATCAGTTACTTGTGAACTGTATATCATTAGTGTTCTCCATTATTTTTCTAGAAATGAATTTATTGCTGATTGCACAGAATTCAAGCCTGGGGAACCAGTCCTAGATTGGCCTTCAAGGAGGAGAGTGGCTTTAGGCACGGCTCGTGGCTTAGAGTATCTTCATGAACATTGCAATCCCAAGATTATTCATCGTGATGTTAAAGCTGCTAACGTCCTGCTTGATGAGGATTTTGAAGCTGTTGTTGGAGACTTTGGCTTGGCAAAAGTGGTGGATGTACGGAGGACTTCTGTGACAACACAAGTCCGTGGGACAATGGGTCACATTGCACCTGAATATTTATCCACTGGAAAATCATCTGAAAGGACTGATGTTTTTGGTTATGGTATTATGCTTCTTGAATTGGTTACGGGACAACGTGCAATAGATTTTTCACGCCTGGAGGAAGAAGATGATGTCTTACTGCTAGATCATGTAAGTTTACTCTGCAAACTTAAATCTCTTTCAAAATTGATCGTGCCAACTGATATGGTGAATTTTCTTATGAACATATGTCATTGTGTGAGTCTGTTTTCATCTAATTTGAAATTATATTGCTGCATATGTTAATAGCGGCATACTTCTTAGAGAAGTTAACGTGACATACGTGTATGTTTAGATATATAAAATCATATATTATATAGTTGCCATATTTGTATTAGAGTGACATTTTCTGCCAAACTAAGTGCTGATGATTTATTTGGCAGTCACATTTCTTAATTATACTTTAGGGAATATTAACTTTATGGTAATGGTTAAGCTTGCATATTCCACACTGTAGAAAATACATAATTCATTAAGCTCTTCATATTCTGTTATGTAGCTGTGTATCATTGCCGATAGATACAATTAAGATTGAACAACTAGCCCTTGTTTCAAGGTTTAATTTTGATTGCTTTCTAGTTGGAAGACGATACTTTTTTATCACTCTGACCATGCTTAACAGAAGGTTTTTATAGATTATCAAATCTCAACTGTTATTGGGTAAAAGTTACTCCAGAACATATGTGCTCTACTGAAGTTTACCCAGAGGTAGAAAAGAATGGAAATTATTATCGATTGAGTAAAACAAGAACAAGGTATCGAAAGTAGAATGTGGAGTATAGATGTATTTGGGCACATTGATTGTGTGCCAACTCGTATCAGCTTGTATTATTCTGTATTGTACATAGATTTGATTACATAAGAAACAGTGAATGTGAATAACACCACCATGCTTCTGCAGAAACAATGAAGCTATCCTGGGATTTTGAGGATGCTTCTAGGAACACAGCGGATAGTAAGGAAACCCTCTTGGACTGTTAAGACCACATACTGAATACACTGGAAACTCTTTAAGAAACACAAGGAAAAAGTTTTACATTTTCCAGATACTATGATGCCGTAGGAAGGGAAACACAAACAGTTCTGATTGCATTTTGGAACAGAGGAAGAACTCTTGGCAAACACGTGGGAGATTCCATTGGGACTTATCGAAACTCAACCCTAAACTTCTGAGAAACTCTCTTGAACTGTTCAGACCACATACTGAAAACACTGGAAACTCTTAGGAAACACATGGAATAAAGTTTTACAAAATCCAGATACTATGATGTCCGTAGGAAGGGAAACACCAAACAGTTCTGATTGCATTTTCGAAAAGAGGAAGAACTCTTGGCGGACACTTGGGAGATTCCATTGGGACTTTCGGAAGTCAACCTCAAACTTCTGAGAAACTCATTACCATTTGAAGAAGCTTATCACTACTTCAGAATGCTATAATGTCTACAATGCATTTCTTTTCATCTGATTAAATGGGTACTCCAACTACACATTTATCGATGCGCCTTTTGACTTAACATGTGTATTGATAAATGTAAAATATGCATTGATAAATGTGCTGATGGGAGTATCCATAAAAAAATGCACATTTGTCAATGTATTAAGGGCACATGTTAACAAAGCCCTATTTGTCAAACAAATTTGAAACTTAACTTTAAGTTCTTGAAATTTTCCAGTAACTGCCAATATTTTTTTTTAACGATTTCTGATTCTAGATACGATAATCATGTTTCTAATTACTGTCTGCATGTGAACTATTTCCTGTGTTTAAGGTGAAGAAACTTGAGAGGGAAAAGCTATTAGATGCCATAGTGGACCGCAATCTAAGTAGGAATTATGACGAGCAAGAGGTCAAAACGATGATCCAAGTTGCTCTCCTTTGCACTCAAGCAGCACCAGAGGAGCGGCCTACTATGTCAGAGGTCGTGCGGATGTTGGAGGGGGAGGGGCTGGCAGAGCGGTGGGACGAGTGGCAGCAAGTTGAAGTCAATCGTCGACAAGAGTTCGAGAGGCTGCAGAGTAGATTTGATTGGGGCGGGGATTCAGTTCACAATCTGGAAGCAATCGAGTTATCCGGTGGAAGATGACGTTTCGTGGCCGTTTTGTTCCTTTTTTTCCTTACCGTTGTCGTTATCATGGCTGTTGTAACTCTTGCTTGCCGATCGCCAGCCAGGGAAATCTGTACAAAGGTGTAAAGACTTCCTTCACCTGGACCACTATATTATTGTTGTGTAGTCGATGCCATTTAGTTGAGGAGAAATGATATTTTGTAGAAACAGGCCACAGGTTGGTAATGGCATCAATCATACTCAGATTACTCGGTATCACATTGTGACATTTTGTAAAATATGTTATCATTACAAATAGAATATACTTTGATCTTTGGATAATATTATCTATTTTAACGTTTTGTTCCAAAGAACGCCATTGCACGGTTTCACTCGCTTTTGCAGCAAAGTCTCTCCCAGTGCTTACATTTTATAGCATTTTTATGTTCCTCTTAGGCCCCGTTTGGTTAGGAAAGGAAATTGATTCTTTGGTATTTTCTTTCCTTTGAGAAATTATAATTTTTATCAATTTTTCTTTCCTGTGTTTGGAAAGACCGGAATTATTGTCGGAATATATCTTTATTTTTTATTATATTGTTTGGTGTTTGTAAGGAAAGGAAACAAAATTAAGTCAATTTTTCAATAATATCCTCGTGCTAATGAGAAAACTTATTACTCAAGAATGTTTTTGTCTAAAATGTATTATGGATAAAAATGATAAATTATACTTTTGAGCTGGGATATTTTGGTCAAATTTTTTGTAATAAATGCAAAAAAGTTGGAGGGAAAGTGGTTCCTTAGATGGATGGGAGAAAATATTTTTCCTCCTATTTTCCTACCTCTTTGGAATCATTTTTCCTTTCCAACTTGTTTCATTCGACTTCCAAACACAGGAAAGGAATATCTTTCCTTTTCCAAGCAAAAATTCTGGTAACCAAACGAGGCCTTAGTATATCATTCTTTTTGAAATGTATAGTGAAATATGTAATTTATCACCCAGCTCATGATCTATTTTTTTTTTTTTAATGAAAATAAATCTTAAAAGTTAAACTTACAGTTTCTTTACTATTCGATATGCAATGTATTCTTCCACAGTTTACCTACTGAGTAGTTATTTTTCAGTGGACTGACCGTATTGACCAGTTTAAGCTTACGGCCACAGTCCAAGTTCCAAACCCTAATATCTAGAGTTGAATTGATCAATTCATTACAAAATCTGTCCCGTGACGAAGAAGAAGCATCTTTTTCCAGAAAGCCTTCAGAGATTTCAAGCCAACAAGAGATTCGAAGGCATAGTGAAATGCACTTGTTCTACTCGTCTACCACAAAATCCATGTTTGGATCTTCTAATCACAACCAAATATTTCACTACAATATATTGAAAATTACAATGAGTATTATACTTCGATTTGAAAGTTTCACAACTCCATCAACTCCATTAATGGAGTTCAAAATTTCAAAAATAGTAAGAAACTACGCAAAAATATGGATGAAGGTCTAGGAATTTGGGAAGAAAGAGAAAGAAGCAGACAATTTTCTTTTTCTTTTTATACTCAAAATTTTGAAACCCTAACATTTTTAAGTGTTATTATGGATATGTAAAAATAATCATATTTTTGACAAATTGGTGACAGTCGCCTAACATATTGTGAAGTACTTTTAGTCTTCTAAAAGTAAGAATCTTTGCCTTCTACTTTTTGTAGTCCCCACAAGCAAACATAGGAACCCGTATGAAATGACTTGGTTTCCACTAGTTCCTCTTGAATTCCAAATACAAACATGTCACAAGTATCTAAAACTATTGTATTAATATAACATAGGAACCCGTATGAAATGACTTATACAAACCTGTCACGAGTATCTAAAACTATTGTATTAATATAAGAGCATCTCCAATCTAATTGTCTTGTAATATGTTGTGATTCCAATATAGCATGAGATACAAGACAATGTCTTTTCTATGTGGCAAGTCTTCTCTAAGGTACTGTTTGGGAAGGGTGGAAAATGGAAGGAAGAAAAAAGTTGAGAGAAAAATTTTAAATGATGGTGTTTGGAAAGGGGGAGAGAACATGGGGGAAATTTGAGAGGAAAAAGTAGGTGGGTCCCACCAAAATTTTTTTCTCCCAGATGTGGAAGGAAAATGGAAAGCGATGAGAGAAATTTGAGTGAATTTACCCCACCACCCCTCAAAAAGTTAATATTAAATCATCATTTGAGAATACCAAGGAGAAAATAGTAATTATACCTATATCCATAAACAAATAAAAAATTATTTTTAAACTTTTTCTTCCTCTACTTTTTGTCCATCCAAACAAAGGAAGGAAAATTTAACTTTACTTTCATTTTACTCTCCTTCATTTTCCTTCCCCTCAAATTTTCCTCTCCCTCCCCACAAATGTTCCCAAACACAGTGTAATACACAAGTCTTGAGTTGTTATACCTTTTTTTTTTCAACTTCCAAGACAACTTATCAATTCTACTATATAATAAAAAAACTTAAGGTGAAATTTTTGAATTCCTAAAATACTTTTGAGTGTTTTAACATGATGTTATTATGTCAACTTGCATGTCATTTATATTTAAGAGTCAAAGTAATAAAGTTTGCATGTTGAACTATCAGATAACTCAAGCTAGACAAAAAGGTACAAAAATGCTTCCTTAAGGATCCTGTAAGCAAGTAGGAGATTTATCTTTTGAGCCGAGCTCTCTCTTAAGCTGACTTGAAAACTACTACAGTGGTACACCCCTCAGAGATATATGGACCACCATGATCATTTCTTGATAAACGACTCAATTTTCTCTTCCTTGCCACGGAGACTGAGACATATCAAAAAGATCTATTACTAAATACTAAAAGGAAGATTGGGATCATCCTGTGGTTACAACTATTCAAGTTCCAATGGTAATAAATTTGTCTCGCATTACCATTTTTCAAAGGTTATTATTTTCAATAGAAATTTTTTTAGAAAATAATTAAAATTCGTACTTCGAATTCTTTAGCATTGTAAAAAGAAAGCACACATATGAATAGTCACCTGAAAAAGACGGTAGCTGATTTTATGATATTTTAATTGAAATACGTGCAAAGCACATACATGTAGGCTAGTTATCTATAACCTTATTGTCTTGTAATGTGTTATGATTCATGTGTGGCATGGTGCACAATACAAGTCTGTCCTACTTGGCAAAACTATATTTACAAAAATCAATGAAGTAGAAAAGTATTCTCCAATAAAAAATTATTGAGATGTTTATTATTTTTTTTAAACTTCCAAGACAACTTCCCATTTTCTTTATTTTTTATAATTTTTTTTCTCCGTAATTGATGGTACGGAGGTGAAGATATTGTCTAGAACTAGGACTAGACAACCAATTTCACGATGCCTTATATGGCTTTTGTCATGTAAGCTTCACAATTTAATTGACAATTGCATTGGAGATGGATTTTTAAATAAAAATTTGTTATTCCTATGTGCCATCAACTTTTTTCCAAAGTCCCAGTAGGGTTGAAGATGATCTAAATATTTTTTATTCATGATTGACGATGTGGAAGTGAAGATATTGTAAAGTGCATTGTTTAGAAATAGACATTCAACTTCACAGTGTCTTCTATAATGATCTTTTGGTATTTATTGAGCCATCCCCCAAGTCCATTGATAACCTCAATGCTATCCACGAGGAGTTTGCGGCGCTAGCTGGCCTGACACTCAATAGGGACAAGAGTCGTGCTTACTTCAGCCGGGACTGTCCGAATAAAGACCGCTGGTCAGAGAAACTCCAGATCGAACATGGACAACTCCCTGTGAAGTATCTCGGTTTGCCACTGTCGGTTAATCAAGCAAAGGCGGATGACTGCTTAGATCTGATTCAGTATGTCCAAAAACGTTTGGAGGGTTGGCAAGCACAAACTCTTTCATTCGGAGGAAGGCTTGAGCTAGTACGTTCGGTTATTTGGACGATCACTTCGTATTGGATGCAGGCCCTGATTCTCCCACTCCATACGATTAATCAGGTGGAAAAATTATGCGCCAATTTTGTTTGGAAAGGTGGCCTTCACGCCATATCATGGGAAGAGTTATGCTTAGAGAAGGAGGAGGGGGGAACGGGTATTCGATCATTACGCGCCCTCCGTGATGTGGCTGTCCTTAAAATCGCCTGGAGACTGCTAGAAGGAAACTCTCTTTGGGCTCAATGGGTCAATAGCAGATACCTGCGAGACAAAAACTTTTGGGTGATTCCTATTGACAATAATTATTCAGGGATATTCAAGATGATTCTCCGGAAGCGGCACCTGTTGAAACGGAGTCTCAATAGGGTCATCGTAGACGGGCGGGGCACTAGCCTATGGCTGGACCCGTGGATTAAACATCAAAGTCTAGTTGACTTACTAGGGTGGCCGACATTTGAGCTGATGGGAAGTAATGAACGGGTTGATGCTCTAATTAGAGACGGTGAATGGGATGTTATTTCAAGAAGGGAGGGGAGGTGGTTCGCCGAAGACATAAGGGCCATTATGCTTGACAAAGAAGGAATCAAAGACAGATGGGAATGGAAGGATGGCCCGGAGGGGAAGTTCAACACAAGACATGTGTACAACCAGGTTCGTGACCACCGAGCTAAGGTGGAGTGGGCAGACATCATATGGGTCAAAGGAGCAGCGGTGAAGACGAAGCTCTGTGCTTATAAGGCTATCCGAAACAGATTACTAACTAGGGAGAGTTAGCTAGTTTCGGGATCTCTGTCCCAAACATTAGTTGCGCCCTATGTGGTGACGGGACGAGCACTGAGACAAGAGACCATCTATTCTTTCAATGCACTTTTTCCAGTAACTTATGGCAGTACCATAGAGATGTTCTGGGTCTTACAACCAGAGGACAGGATGGACTGGAGAATATTCTCAAGGACATTGCTGGATTAAAGGCTAAAGGAGCAGACATATACAGGATAGCCAGAATTCGCCTTCTTTTTACCATCTGGCACGTTTGGAGGGAACGAAACAGAAGAGTTTTCGAAGATAAGAAGACCACAGGATGGGAGTATTGAACATCATCGAGTATGATTTAAAATGTGTTGAGTAATATTCGAAATAGGCAAGTCATCTGCGTGGGCTTGTAATGAGAACTTAATAGTGGAAGGAGTGATCCTACTAGTTAGAACCAATCCTGTGTATCAAAAGACAGTAGAGAGATTAGCTGAGTTGTGTTTGTAATAGCTCCTGGGAAGCTATTTTCCAGCTCTCTTATATGAAGTACCATTTGCTTCAAAAAAAATAAAAAATAAAATAAAATAAAATAATAATAATAATAATAATAATAATAATAATAATAATAATTTTTTTGAAATGTCTGAGGCTACGCACCTTTTATATATACAGTTTTTTAACATAAAGTTCCTAGAAATTTTAGTATTATATGTACTATAAAACTTTTGCAGGTTTACTTAATAATAATAATAATAATAATAATAATAATAATAATAATAATAATTTTTTTGAAATGTCTGGCGCTACGCACCTTTTATATATACAGTTTTTGAACATAAAGTTCCTAGAAATTTTAGTATTATACGTACTATAAAACTTTCACAGGTTTACTTTTATTCAAGTGAGAAGGATGGCCTAACCACTTCGTCAGCTAGCCAGCCCATTTTATTAGGTTTAAAAGCCCAATCAAATTTGGCATCCAAGTTCCAACTCTTTCTTTCTTCCGATCTCTCTCACTGCAACAAGACTCAGCAGCGGCGACCGGCGGACGTCGGAGCTGACCGGAGAGAGGATCATCGGAGACCGGAAGAAGACGACACCGGCGGCTGACGTTAGCTGGAGGTAATTAGGGTTAGGTTTTTTTTTTTTTTTTTTTTTTCTTTCCAGCAGCTGGACGACTAGCTGCCGGCAGCTTCGATCGGCTCTAATTCCTCTAGAAGTTTCCGTTAGTATTTCTCCGATTTTCCTCCTTGTTCCTTTAATCCAAATTTGTGAATGATTTCAAAACAAATTAGCCGATATGATATTTCTAGGTTAGGGTTTGATTGTTGAGGGAGGAAACATAGTTATACTTTGGTGGTACAAGGGGTCGCGTCGTCAGCATCGAGCTCTAGTATTTTTTCTTGGAGCTAGCGAATAATTCTGCATATTTATTTTTTGTTGCATGTTGGTGATATTTGTCATGTAGTCGGTCGATTCAACTGTAGGTTCTTGATTGCGGACATTCTTGAGTAAGTTTTGTCAGGATCTCTCGCGGTACTTTGATGTTAGGACTAAATAAACTTTGTTTTTTGTTGGAATATACACTGCTAATCAGTAAGAAAACGACATTTAGCTCAGTTCTTTTAAATTTTGTATTGTTAATTGTCAATTGTTGTGGTATGTTGCATGGACACAATTACTGACACAACACGATACAGAAAAAAACTGCTACACACACGTCACGGTTCTTGGCTTGTACCAGTGTATTTTGGAGTGCCTGTTTGATGTCCAACACGACCCCAAATTTTGGTGTTCCAACACCGCACCAAATTTTGGTGCTCCAACACCGCACCAAATTTTGGTGCGTCCATGCTTCCTGAGAACTTATATTGCTGTTGTTGGTATAATATTAAGTATGTTAATATCGTTTGGTTACCTGTATAGTTTTGCACAACTGATGATAGATATGCATATTCGTGTTACCATGTAGCCATGATTCCGTTTTCCATTAACATGTTTCGATAAATTTTATTTTGTGTGATCCATGATTTATGTGCTGATAACCTTATTTTCCTTATTATACATTCATAACTTATCTCGAGACGTATTCGCAGGAAAAAGGCAGTCTTTAGTACTACTCTGAAAATTTTCTCGGACTCGGTAGATATTGCCATGCCTTCTGGAATGAAGTGGGCATCTTTACCATCAGAGGAAGACCTCTTGACATACTTGGTCAGGATTAAGATGATATGAAAGTTCATTTCTGGACATTCTCCATCCAGAATGCCAGGCGTACCTTTGGTTGTTCGTGAATCCACGTACGATTTCATTATAAACACATCATCTAACTATTTTGTGTCAGCTCACACTATTCTTAGTTTACAGTGGTTGTTGTAGATGTATCTTCATTAGTTTAGACCAGATTTATTTTTTGTGACAATTCTGTCTTCAAAATCAACAATAAAATTACACTATTTTGCTTTTTCATTGCATTCAACTTGCAGAAATCTTGGCAGTGGTTGTGGCCTCTCTAGAACTGCAGATCAAATGTGCCGGCATCAATCTCGGGCTTCTTTGAGTCCGGAAGAGGCTCTTGCAGCTGAAGAAAGTCTTTCAGTTTATTGTAAACCTGTTGAACTTTACAATATTCTACAGCGTCGGGCTATACAAAATGTAAACATATTTTATTTTTGCTTTTATGACCCAAATACTGTTAGTTTTCTGCTAGGTTTTGTGTTTTTTGAGTACATTTTACTTTGATCATTCCTCTGGGAGGAAATATATGTTCTAAATGTTCTTATTTCTGCTGCAGCCATCATTTCTCCAACGATGCTTGCTTTACAAGATAGAAGCAAAGCGCAAACAGAGGTTCTTTTTTTTCTCCCATAATTTGTTTTTATAAGTAAAGGTTTCTTGTTTAATGATTTTAAGAGTGTGTGTGTGTGTGTGTGTGTGTGTGTATATATATATATAACAGTTCAAAAAAAAAAAAAAAATATATATATATAACAGTTCGTATTTTTTAGCAACAGATCTGTATATATGCCCAAATATGCTGCAAATTATGCATTAACCAAACAAATAGCTCAATGACAAGGTGGGCCACACATGAGAATCTTGTTAGACACTTCTCAGGAGTAGGTTAGTAAGCAGTACATAAACTTCTTTACGCAGGCACACTTTTGCTGATGGTTTAAACCAAGCTCCTCTAAGCCGTCATAATCCCATATCTAGCATTATGCACAGAACCCAAGCCATCATAACTCTAGTTGCAGAATATAGGAGCTATCAATCAGTAGACACCTTTTCGATAAGGTTTGCAGTATCAACCGAAACCATCCAACTATCAAAACATAATGATTCAAAATCCACCGAAACCCCTCAAGATGGTCAAAACTGTACTTATAGGAAGGGTCTGAATCTGATACCGAAATGATACTATAAACCTTGATTTGCAGAATATTATTGTCACTGGGCTGGGAGTGATACCATGTACCGTGTTCAATTAATACCACATATATCAAGGTGTTCTGCAGGCCGGGTGGCCCGCAAAACTGGACCATACAGGCTCGATAAAAGCAGGACCGCTGAGCGGGCCTGGTCAAAACCTGGACCCAGCTCGAGTGGGCAATCCATCCGGGCTGGGCTATGTTTTACATATTCAAAGCTGGCCTGGTCCCAGTTCTAAATTGTGTCCGGGATGGGTTTAACCCCTCAGGACTCCAGGATCAGGCCCAGACCGGTTATGATCCCGGTCCAAGAGCAAACCTAGCCTACCCACCCACCCACCCACCCACCCACTACCACCACCACCATAATGTGCATCTAACCGTTTGGGGGGTACTTTACCGTCTAGTTGGATGTTAAAAATATCCCCTAACATCTGTATTTAGGACGGTTTTGTCATTTGAGGGTATTTCACCAAAATGTTCCCATGTTTTAGTTGTAATAAACTTTAAAGGGGTATTTTGGTCATTTTGATCAAAATATCCCCCTAATAGCCTTAGTTAGGGTCATTTTTGGTCATTTTGACCTTGTCGAAGCCTTGATGATTGTCCGCCTATGATGAGCCATTATTGTGAAGATTAAGCGAAGCCGAAACCAGAAGACCAAAGACTTCTAAGTTCGATCTATACAGTTTAAAATACATTCTTAATGCAAGAAAGGATTTTGTACATTTTTCTACCAATAAATAATTTTTGCACTATTTAATTTATTTTCCAAAGTTTATTGAACACCTATTAGTTGTTACTTGTTATTGTGAAATTGTTTACGTTAATAAAATTCATATAATCCGTTAATTTTAGCTGTAAACTGCCTAAACTATTACGTTAATAAAATTCATATAATCCGTTAATTCTAGGTCTGGACTGGACCTGTATTGCTCTCTGAGCAAGCATGATCCAGTCAAACTCGTGGTCGACCGGCACAAACCATAAACACCTTGACATTGACATGTATACGATGAATGCATGTTAACAATGTTGATAATTGTTTCATGACTTTATACTTAAACAAGTCCTTGCCTCAATTACATATGATATTTCTTAATTGTCACTAATTTTAAATGATGATATGAGGGTGTCACTTGTCACAATAGTAAGGTTTGTTTCTTGCTTCTTGAAGAATGTGGGTTCGAGTCGCAGAAACAATAAGCAAATACATATGATTTTTTTTTTCTTTTTTAAATTTTGACTAATTTATTGATGATTTTGAGGGTGCAACTTGGCACAACAATAAGGTTTGTTGCTTGTTTCCTGGAGGATGTGGGTCGAGTCGCATAGACGGTCTCTCCATATATATGGGGGTAAGCTTGCTACATCTTGACCCTGTCCAGACCCTACATAAGTGGGAGTCTCGTGGATTGGACACCCTTTTTAAATTTAAATAATGAATTGATTTTTCACGCAATACTGTGGCTAAGCTTGAAAAGAACATCAGTACATCTATGCTTAATCATAACAAAATATATGGATCAACATTACTTTAGCCAGTTTACAAAGTAACATTTGCTCTCCAATAAACCTTGGAAGATAGTGTTATACCTAATCAATATGGATGTCTACTATGCCAACTTAGGTTTGTCGTTAACATTACATAAACCAAATTTAGGTTCTTTCTTGAAGATACCTTACAAAACCTATAAAATTATGCATAGTGGTTTATTTGGATGTATTATTTCTAAGAACTGGCTGCTCTCATCTTTCAATCCTCTGCGACTCAAATAAACTAAAATTTTGCACACGTTCAATTTTGTGTCGATGAGTTAGTTTGACCTGAAGCTTTAAATAAGGGTGTAAGCCAAAATTCATTAATCAGAAGTTAATGAAAAGATGATCCTGGATATTAGCTGCATATTTTCTTGGTAAATCGGAGAATAGATTTTATGTTCTGCGGTTAACACCTGAACCATTTGCCAAAGTAATGCATATTACACCATTTTAGAAATTTTGATTTTTGTACAATTTTGTGTTCTAGGCTCTAGCAAGACTAGCATGTTGATTGATTCGCTATTTTTATCGGTCAATAGTAACTAATACTAGGCCACTTCATCTGAAGGGGAGTACCAAACGTGATAGTCATCTTTACACCTATGGGAGGAAGCTTGTTATCTTTTGTTGTTAGCATCCAGGTGAGAATGTGATTGAAACAATTGTTCGTATGCTTAAAAAAGCAAATTGTTTATGTTGCTCTTGGAACAGATCTCTTGCATGATATAGCAACTTCAAAAACTATGCAACTTTGGTTCTTTCTGTAACTACCATCAAGAAACATGGAGAGTTTTGTTAGCTTAATTTTAAAAACAAACTATGTTTGCAAGTTCTTTATTTACTTGAAGAACAATTTTGCATGTACTTTGACATTTTTTGTCATTTTGTTGTATCTGAACTCTTTTTGACCATATAACTGTTGTTTGTGACTTTGAGCTCACTTATTAAAATTTCAACTTATGGATTAAGGAAAAATATTATTGGAATATTTTTACACTTGTGGTTTTAATAAATTACTTACTCGACCACAATTGTTTTCATTAGAATTCAAGTCACTGTTTCACTCTCGGGGAATGCTAATGCTGAAGTCCAGATGCCAAAAAACATGTTCCCTCTCTCTGTGATATTGGCTAGACCTGTTGCTGATATGGCTGCTATAGAGGTATTAGCAATATCTGATTCTGCATAGATA
This sequence comes from Iris pallida, assembly GCA_029216955.1. Taxonomy (NCBI): domain Eukaryota; kingdom Viridiplantae; phylum Streptophyta; class Magnoliopsida; order Asparagales; family Iridaceae; genus Iris; species Iris pallida. Next base: position 16,691,531 of record JANAVB010031417.1, on the reverse strand, counting down.
TCTACTCTCCAAACTGTTTTTTTTCTCATGATGATTATAACTCTCGTGAAAGTTTACTATCTGCTCTCGGTGGTTAACAGCATTCTACAGTTTATCGTCTCTGCCGGGCATGTGCACTGAACAGTTTTAGCGAATCTGGCATGAAAGACCAAATGGAAGCCAATTTCATTATTCCAGAGATGAAAAGGCTGCCAGCTGACGCTCATATCAGCAATCTCACCATCATCTTTATCAGCAGTGGTATCAAATGATGTATCACGTGTCTGTAGCTATTTCTGTAGAACTTTTGTAGATATCTTGATGCTTATTAGCTTTTAAGATTGCTTTGTACATGCCTCGTTTGAATAATTTTAACTTTCTGATAGGGGAATCAAATGGTGCATCTGGTGAAAATTACCAAACGGAGGTCCATGAGAAACTTGCTTCTTTTCCATGTAAGTTGCAAAATCAAGAATCAGTGTATCATGGATGTTTAAAGCAACATGTATATTCTTTATCTATATATGTGCTGGCAATTTATTTATATCCAACTTATTGGTCTAAAGACCTAAAAAGTTGATATATATATACATCTTACACAAGTTATTCATCATTTATGGAATAGAGTAATATGATTCTCCCCTCTTTTTTTCCATCCAAAATTTGCATATTCAAGCCTTTATCATAAACTTTTTCTCAAGTTGAAAGACGATGCTTCCATCTCATAACAGCAGACAAGCATCTCCTGCAATTTTTCTATTAGATACATTTTATCCTTCTCTAGTACGTATGCGGTTGTAGGCGTAAACTTCTAAATAATAACCTAAAATATCCATCAATCAGGTCTAAGAGTTCATGGTCACTTTATTTCCACGATCACATGTATCCACTTTTTATGCCTCTGTTAGAACTCTCTTCCATGATGCAATTGCATCATTAACCTTGACCTTATCTTGTCGATCAACAATCCTCAGAAAACTAGCATGTGCCACAGTAGATCCTGAATATCTGCAGTTACATCATGTGTGGAGAGACATGTAATAAGCCTTTTGTGTAATGTCAATTTTTGGTGAGAGTTAGCATATCATTGAAATACTACTCCTTATCATCACTTTATATGGTTCAGATGGTTCATTTCTGTGACTATTAGGTTATTTACCTTAATGTTTATAATGGTCACCTAGTAAGAACTTGAAGCAACTGAATGGAGAACAAGATTTTATATAGCCAAAGCGAATGACTTGGGAAAATGGCTTTGTTTTGTTGCTGTTAAGTACTTCAATCACTTTGTGACTTGATTATCTTCAAGATCTCCTTGGAAGAACAAGTTAAGAAGTTGATATGATTTTTGGTTTAATTTTTTCATGACTTTACATGCATAGATCTGGCTAGCTTTACAATCTTTTCGCTTCTACAACAACAATATAGCCTTTGTTCTAAATATTTTGGGTCGGCTATTTGACTCCCTTTCTTCCATTTAGCTTGGTTAAGGGCCATATCTTCTGTAACATTAACAGAAACATATCCTTTGTTACAGTCTCAATCATTGTTCTAAAAATCGGCCTAGGAGGCCGCCTAGGCGAATGGTGCCCGCCGATGCCTGCCTAGGCGCCTACCTAGGCCCCCCGACCCCCGACTATGCATGTTTTTGGGTTTTATGGACTATTTCTGCAATTTTTAGTAGGTTTTTTTTTTTGGTTTTTTTATTTTTTATTTTGAACCGTGGCCTCCTAGGCCCCACCTTGGCGGGCTAGGCGCTAGGCGAGTCCATGTTTGTCAATCTTTTGTTTTCTGTCATCTCTAAAGTAACTTCAACTTCATTTTTTGGGACAATGTTGGCGTACTGTGTGCATGCAGAGGATCTAAATTCTGATTGTAGATGCCTTCTCGTGGTCTGAGTCTCTCTAGGCCCCAGTCTCAACCAAAACTCTGATAGTTATCTGATCACCAAATTAGAATCTTGTCTTCAGTGTGCCTTGTTTGGGATCCAAAATTCCTCTGAGTAATTCATCTATCAATGGTCATAAGATGAAGACGACAACGACTAAAATATGTCCATTGAACTTTAATTTCATATGTTAATTGTTAAATTAACAATCATTTAATAAGCAAATGGAAGACTCATTAAGTCTGTCACTTTGTTTATCCCTTTTTGTATAAGCCTCATATGATGGAGAAGTCACTACACAATCTGCAAAAGAACATGCCCTTGATGTAGCTCTTTCTTTCTTTGGTACTTTTATTTCTTGAATGGTCTTGACCAGAACCAATGATATACTATAAATTATAGAGACCCGATTAGTTCTAATCAGTAACTTCCGTTACTGAACACTTCTTGCAACCAGATTTTCTGCAAATGTAAGAATGGATGTACTTTAAGCCTCATATTTAACTCCAGACACTCTAATTTTATTTCTTCCGCACAAGACATGGAAAGAGATATCTTTAAGGGTCTGCTTGGATTGAGGGTTAAGAGGGTTAAGTGAGGGGGAAATAAAATCATGCTTGGTTTGAGGATGGGGGTTTAGGAGGGAGGGTTATAGAGGGTTAAGTGAGGGTTTATTTCACCCTCTTTTGTCCATTTTTTTAACCCCCCAAATTGGAGGGTTAACGAGGGTGATTGAAGGGTTTTGTTTAAAAAGTCATAAATGCCCCTTATTTGTTTTATAAAATATCATAAATTTTTTCTCCATTTTTTCTTGTTCTCAACATGTTAATCCGTAGCTTCCTAATTTGTGAAGATATTTTGACAAGTTCTAATTAAAATTTCAATCAAATTTAATTTTATGACACATTTAATAAGGTTATTTTGGTAACTATCATATTTTTATTAATCATCCTCTCACTTAAAACCTCCAATCCAAGCAAGAGTTATTAAACACCCCCCACTTAACTCTCCCTCCACTCCAAGCAAGGTTCTATGTATTGACTCTACTCCCCCTCGCTTAACTCTCCCTCATTTAACCCCACTTAACCCTGCTTATTTTTTTTCCCCCTCAATCCAAGCAGACCCTAAGTGACAGTATTGTAATGAAAACTATTTTCCCCATATATGATACTTGATCTGCTATATGTTTGCAAACAACATTAGAAAACAATTTGTTCAATGAACTATATATGATTGCTATATAGACTTGTTAAAGCTCCTTAAAAGGTTTTTTTATGTAGGCTGAGCAGCATTGGTTGGTCAATTTATTTTAGTTTTGTTTTTCATGTCAAATCCGCAAATATTTCTCTTCTAATCTCCTTTTTGATTGTTAATTCTCTACACCATGGGTGTATAAGTTCCTTCCAATTTACTATATACTATTTCAACAAGCAGCTGTTGTTAGAAATTCATGAATAATCATTGGCAATCTCAAGGTATATGACTTGGTAGCCAGTGCCGTCATCACCTTTGATCCTTAGGTCACCCCTAGTTGTAATAATAGGAACACAGTAGTTTTCATCCATCATGAAAAGTGGGTTTTCCGTTATCGTGCTTTAGGCACCATTTTGCCTAGAGGTGGAACAAAAGCTCATATACAAGAAACTATGCAAATACACTTGGTATCTTCTCCACGAATTTTACGGTCATTTTGTGATAAGTTGCTTGTCATCATTTGTCTGGCTGTGAACAAGCCAGGACTGAAGTCTTTATCCACCAAGATAAATATTACTGCTGACCTGGCTTAGGCCTATATTCTTCAAATTTTGGACAATGCAGGCCCAAGTCCTGGGTTATTGGAACAAATTGGTTCCATCTAACTTCATAACATTGCAGACCCAAGGCTCACCATCCACCCACCCCTAAAAAAAGAACAGCCATAGGAAGGGTCCAAAACTGAGACTGAAACTGAGGTTTGAACCTTGATTTAAACCCTAAATTACCCTACTTACCTTTACCTTCCTGTTATTACATGCACTGGGAACTTCTTAAGTGCTCATGATATAAAATATAAATATTCATTAAGTTGATTTCAGGTTTCGTGCTCGTTGATGGCAACTAGTAGTGTTGTCAAACTAGCAAGAAACTTAATTTCTAATAAATTGATGGCTAGTTAACTTTTTTTTTTTCCCACAGCAAAACTTGAAGGTCTTTGTCTTTGGGGCAAGTTACCAATTGGGTTTCTCTGTTCATCTCTTGAGAAGTGTGTTACTTTGAGCTTGGGGCATAGAATTGAGATGATATCCACAATTGATATGCACCAGAGTGTCTTGAAGGTATCCAACACATAACACAGTATAATTACTGTTTCATCTGCCATTTTGTTATAGTTTTCTAATGAAAGTTTAGATACTAACTGTATTGTAATTGAAATTGATTGTGGAGTACCTGTTCCCTTTTTACCTCTATAAATGTTGGAGACTCTCTTCTCTATTATTTTCAAACATCAAGCTTGCAGTTGATCTAAGCATATACTGGGAATTTGTCTCCATTCTCTGAATTCAATAATACTCTCTAACTTTGCATATGGACTGGTCTTCATCATCATGTTTTGTAGTTTTTCTAATGAAGGTTCATATACTAGATATATTGTAAGTGAAATTGATTGTAGAGTACCTTTCCCTTTTTACGTCTATACATGTTGGAATCACAGGGGAGGCCGAGTTCGATTGGCTCCCTTCTCTATTATTTTCAAACTTCAGTCTTGCCATTGATTTAAGCTCATGCTGGGAGTTTGTCTCCATTCTCTGAATTCAATGATAATCTCTAAATTTGGATATGGACTGGTTTACATCATCATGTTTATACAACATGTCAACATGATTGTCACCGTTCTTTCCAAGAATCTCTTGTATTGTTGTGAGAGACTTGTAATAATCCTGGCTGGATTTGGTTGGAAATTGGCCAAGTCCACTTTTATTTTATAATAGTATAGCAAGGTAGGTTCAGTTGTCTCACTAATGTACCAAACCCAACCCAAACCTGACCCAGAATACCCCTTTACTTTGTAGTTTAGCTCGATGTACATAAAAAGTGAAAGCAGTTAAGTGAAAGCAGTTTGTATGTGGAGGTATTTGTAAGAAGAGTACTGGGGGAAGTTATTGGTTGGTGGGCTGCACAACATTTGGCCCCACATGTGAATGGTTTCTTCTAGAAGTAATCTTGTGCTTATATATATATATATATATATATATATATATATATATATATATGATTGAGAGTCAAATCTTATCAGTTGGAAAGTACATATTAAAACATTTAGGCCTCGTTTGGTTCACGGATTCAAGGAAGTAGGAAAGGAAAATTGTTCCTTTCCTTTGTTTGGTAACCACAAACTTGGGAATCAATTTCCTCACAAGGGGGAAAATTGGAGGGAATATGGTTCCACTCATGACCCATGGGATTGATTTTCCCTCCTCCTTTCCCAACATTTATTACAAAAGCTATGACAAAAGTAACCATGTGTTATTGCTTATTTTACCATTAATGTTATTTTTCATAATGTTATTTTTATTTTATATGTAAGGATATTATTGGAACATTGCTATATTTTTGCTTTCCTTTCCTACACTAACCAAACAACGGAAAGGAAATGTGACAGGAATTCTACTTTCCCATTCCCATGGAAAATACAAAGGAATGCATTTCCTTTCCGTGAACCAAACGAGGCCTTATAGTCGAAAATCTTATAAGTAGTCTAAAAGGAAAAATGCATGTCGATTGAAAGTGTTTTCCTCATGCTTCAATCAGCAATATAAAATATGAACCACAAAAGAAGGTGAGTTGAGGAGATCCATAGTTCGGTAATTTTTATTAAGAATCCAACCATTTGATTGTGATGTTTGTTACCTGAATTCTAACTTTTTTGAATTGTTCCGTATATGTATGTGTGCATATCAGCATCCGAGCTCATATTTGTTCGACATTGGCATGATTAAGTTCTACTAAACTTTCATACCCTTTTCCTGGAGCCTTAATTTAATTTCCAAGTGGTAAATAGTCCTGAGAGTTCGAATAGCACTCGTAGAGTTTATTAAATATGCCATACTATATTTTAGTACAGGTATATTTATTAAGCATAGTATCTTGTTTGCCATGAAGCTTTTTATTATTATCTTTACTTCCTTTTCTATTAATATCATCTGCTTGAATATGTTTTTACCGTGAACCATTAAACTCATGTTGACATGCTTACTTTGGCTACTTTGACATGTCTCACAGCCTAGTCTTCCAGACAAAGACAGCTGTCTATCCTTTGGTGCTCTTAATATGGATTCACTGGTAATTTTGTTGCACTTGCTCATGGTTACTCAACTTACTCTGTATTAGCTTTGTGATAAACGATGGCTTTCTTGATTGAAGAGTTCATACAAAATGAAAGTGAGTATCTCTGCCCAAGAGATCGGAGCAAGAGAGAAGTCTCCTTATGATTCTTATTCATACAATGATGTTCCTACTCCACTGTTACCTCACATTATTAGGTAACCAGAATTTAATAGCTACCTTTTATTTTGACTTTTGAGTATATAATTATTATTGTTATTACTTTTTTATTGAATCATCTGTCATTTCTTTTCAATCTTTTACTTAATGTGTCATAGAGATAAATGCAATTCCCTTGAGAAAATTGTATCATCTTGCCTCTTCATCTAGCCTCTTTATCGTCTAGGGGAACTTGGAGGGTGCCCCTTGGTTGCATGCGTTTGAACTGCATAAAGCGGCCATCTAGGTTTTATGTCATGATCCTCTAAGTTGGTTCCAACATAGATTTTTTGTCAAATCTTTTATGGAGCTTACTTATGCTCCATAGTCGAACCCATCCTAATGGGAGAAAGGCTTATATCATCTTCATCATCATCCAAGTATTCTCCCATTAGAATGTTGTCGACAATGGAGCATAAGAAAGCTCTACACATGGTTGACACAGTTTGACCATCGACTAACGTCACGTCTTTATGTTGGTGCCAAATTGCTACCCAAGGGTACTAGTACGAGCATGAGAGGGCCATGCCATAATACTTAGGTGGCAAGTTGGCAGGTAGGTAGGTATACCTTTGGATTGCAAATTAAGCTCATGAAACCAAACAACATTCTCCATGTTCCCCTAGACTAAAAGAGTCTAGACGAAAAGATAAGATTATACAATTTGCTATAGAGAATCACATTTATCTCGGTGACACATTAAGCCAAAGAATGAAGACTGAATTTTTATTTAAAGATTAGTTATTAGTCAATTTCAGTGTGAAAGAGATGATTTTTCTTACCAGTTCTACATGCTAGAATAGAAGTGCAATATAGATGGTTTTTCTATGTCATTACAAACTGTCATTTATTGTATATTGCTTTGTAAGTCTTTCATTTATATTCAAGGGGGGAATACTGACCGAGCCATTGAATCTGAACTATGAAAGATAGCTTTCTGTTTGTACGAGGGTTAACGGGAATTTGGAGACCTCACATGTGTAACTTCTATATATGCTACTCCAATTGAAGCATGAGTCCTTTTGACTACTTAAAAATTTGATATTGTCTTTTATTTGCCCCTTTTTATGAGAGCGAAAATAGCATGGTAGTCAAAGACACGCTTCGTAGAAAGGCGCAACAGTTGCGCCTTGCACCTCATTAGGCGATGCACTTTTCTTCGGGCGCACCAAAGGCGCGTCTTTCAGCAATGCGCAACCAAGTAAAAGCATGCCTTATGGTAACTTTGAGGCAAGGAGATGTCTCTTATCTCATAGAAGTGGGAGGAAGGTAGCCCTTTTCACGGTTGCCGAAGTTGGTTACAGTTGAACTGAAAAAACTAAAATTTACTGAAAGCGTGGTAGGAAGAATACAAACCCTTGTTAGTTTTGTTGACTGTTATTGCTACTGCTGATCTGCTAGTTCACTTGATTATGTTTTAACATGTTTTTGTTGGTTTTAATATGTTTTTTGGTTTTTTTTTTGCATTACTATTTTTTTATGTATTTTTTTTAATTTTTGCGCCTCACTTCGCTCGGACGCACGTCTTAAGTCAAGTGCGCCTTATGTCTTGGACGATATGGACCCTTTGCGCCTTTGACAACCTTGGAAAATAGTTCTCATTTTGAAATGACTCCCATGTTATATACTTAAGTGGTTTTGGTCAAGCTATATATCTATAATTTATACATGGTCTATGTTGCTGGAACCGGTGATAAAGAAAGAACATGTATTCATTTTATACTGGTCAGATTAGTTTAATCAGTTTTGGACTAGCTGTGTTTCTTAATATTTTGTGCTGGCATAAACAGTTGCACATTCTTATAATCATGTCATATTGCCATGTTGTTGTTGTCGGTAACACTTATAATTAGTCGTGTGATACCTTATCAAACATCTTTCGTAATAACTTAATGTTGTCATTATTTGTTTACAAGTATAACATGACATAGAATTTTTGCAGTTTATGTTCGCTTTCCTTGTTATAGAAAGTGGAAACATATCCAGTGGAATATTTGGACGATTTTGTCCTACACAGTTTTGATTATCAAACCATTTTTCTTTTAATTCTTAATATTTATGACTTCCATGTTGCTTTTGTTGCTTACATTCACTTATTTCAATTGTCTAGACTGAGAGCTGGTAATGTACTCTTCAACTATAAGTATTACAACAATACTCTACAAAAGACAGAAGGTGCCAACTCTCCCTTATTCCCTGAGTGGTTCATTTTCCTTGTTTGTATTACTTTGTCCTCATTTCTTGTTGTTGAGGCAATGTGCTGTTTCTAAGGTTTCTGGTGTTTGTCGAGTATAAATTAATTCATAGCATGACAGCATACATACAGTACATATATGTTATTGTTAGCATATGCCATCGTGGGTTTTATAACTATGATATGCATATTCCACGACTTTTGCATTAGGTTTTCAAGTATAATTGGCATTGCTTTGTAAGTCTAATTAAGGTGTTTGATTAGACAACAAATTAGGATGTAATATAATGACCATTACAAGCTTGATTACATTATATCATTTTCTATTAAAACCAATTACATCGTAAAAACTCGTGTAATCCCAATTACATTACAATGCAAAACTTACATTTTTTACTTTTACTTTTTCGTTTTTTATTATGTATTTATTTATTTTCTTTTATTTTGTTATTTGTTATGTTTTTATAAAATTTTAAATGTTATTTTTTTAATTTTTTTTAAAAAATATTAAGGTTGGCCAAAACAGAAAATATAGATGTCAAGGGTATATGTGTCAAAATGATACAAATAATAATAATTATTCCATTACATTACATGGTAAACCAAACATTTAAATGTAAGTGATATTACATTATATGATTTGATTACATGTTCCAACCAAACATGGTTATGTAATTGTAACTCTATTACATTACAAACTCCATTTCGTTATGATTACAATTACATTGCAATGGACCAAACACGACCAATGTTTGATTCATTTTTTCTTCTGAACTGAATCTTTAGGAAAAAGTGTGAAGGTTCCTTAGAAGCATCGGAATATTTCTCCTTATTTACCACACCGCTCAAGGGTTCTTAAAGTAAAAAATGACTTATTTGCGAAAATGCCTCAAAATCCAACTATCCATAGAAGGGACCGAGGACCGAGTAAAACGTCTTTCTTATATATAAGAAGTGAAGAATACACCCTTTAGATCCAGAAAAGAGTTCTAACAAATGAGAACCATGACATTGGTAGTGGAACTTTAAAACCCTATTAGGAGCTCTTCCACTTCATCATTTATTTAGAGTGTTAAAGTTATATATTTCAAAAGGCTCGAAGAATATGTCAAAAAGCTCAATAACATACCTAATTGTAGAAGTATCTTGCATTTGTTCCAGCAAGGAAAAACTTGAACCCAAATATATTTACTGAATTTTAGCCTTCACATTAACCAACTAATGAAAGACATAATTAGTAATCACACTGCAAATAGAGCATTAATTTGTTAAAGATATCAAACTTTATTCAGAAGTCAGAATGTAGATTTAGTCAAATGGCCCCACTATTTTTACACCTATATATCTTAGGTTTTCCTTCTTAAGTCATCTTTTAATCATCCAATCAACTCAATTTAACTTGGCAGCAAATTAAACGTTAGGAATGGAAAATAAGGGGCTAATTCTCACTTAAATACTCTGAACCATAATGCTTTTTTCACTTTAATATCTTAAACTATTTTTTTTATCAATCTAATACTGTCAACTTTATTTTTTTTCACTTAAATACTCTGAACTGTCGCTCTTTTTCAAGTTGGCCCTAACGTAAAATGCCACAAAGAACTAAAATACCCTTCTTAAAAGAGCTAATGTCCCCGGGAGTTATGGATAAAAATATCCTATATAGACATGGGCTATGAACATGACTGTTAAGTGGGACGGTAGACTAGCAGAGGGTTTAAGTTGAAAGAACTTAAATAGTTAAAAGGTATGTACTTGACAGAAAAAACAAAGTTGAGGGTATTAAAGTGGAAAACATGAGTATTTCAGTGAAAATAGCCAAAATAAGGCAAGCTAAAACCTAAATAAAATAACTACTATGTTTCGATAATCTACATCACTAGCATCTATAAACCGTGTCAACTTTTAACTATGCAACCAGACGATGAAAATCTGTTTGTGCTGGTACATGGCGGTATGTACTGGAATAATGAGACAAATTTGTAATAATCTTTGCTTATTATTGATATCAACATTAAGTTATCCGTGGGACTCTGGAATATAGTACACAGCATTATATTGTACCGGTTACATTTTCACAAATTCCGTACTTCTCCATAAATCTTGCCTATTCTGACTTAAATGTCATTCCTGCACATGCAATCTTGGTTTGTTCAACAATTAATATAAGTTCTTGGTAGGTTATTTTATGTGAAAAATAAATTGAGTGATTATCTCTTAAATCCATGCTCTACATGCTGACAAAGTAATGGTTAGAACAAACTATATATATATATATATATATATATATATATATATATATATATATATATATATACAAAAGGGTTCCTAATGGATCAACGTAGGAAATTCCCTAAGGGGAGTCCATGTGCCAATATCTAGTTGATAGTAACAACTGCGTGCCTTGTACCCAATCCCAAATAAATGTATTAGAATATATTATGGGCTAACAAGTGTTCCTCCTTAGGAACTGCGTGTATATATAAAATGTTGGTAAATATAAATGTTTTCTTCAAATAACGAAAGTTGGTAAAAATATAAAATGTTTTATTCAAATAATTATAAGTAACTTATTATGCAACATAACATACCCTAATTTTTTATTATGTAATGATTTACCATAAAATATATGTGCAAAGCACGTGCACGACGGCTAGTTTGTGTGTGTGTGTGTGTGTGTGTATAGTGTAGCAAAAATGAGAATACTAATATGGATGAGTTGCAAAACATTAAACGATAGGATAATAAATTAGTGTATTAGTTAAAGGTGACACAAACTGAGAACAATATGAGAGAATCTTCTTAGGTAGTTTGACATATGCAATGTAGACCAAAGGATTCCTGTAAGGATAAGATAATAGTTGAAGGAGCCGCTAGGACTAGAGGTAGGCCGAAAGGAACGTAAACTGAAGTTTTGAAGAATGATATGGTTTTTGTTTGTATTAACAAGGACAAGGCCATTAACATGATTGAATGGAAGTAACGGGGCTCTGTTAAGAAAGCTAGAGCTCGAGCCTAAGATAGCTTAAAATTGAGCTCAAGATCGACTCTCTATAATGTTCGCTAGCTCGAGCTCAGGTTGCGACCCTTTTAAATTAGAAAGCTTGATGAACTTGAAGTCTTCAATTATAAACAATTTTAAGCCTAAATTGAACTTGTTTATGAGCACGAGCTTTGTCCAAACGAAAATGTAGCTCAATAAGCTTAATATGAAATTGAAAGTGTGTATATGAACTTCATATTGGAAACGCGTATCAGTGTAAGATATTTATTTTATATAAATATATATATAAAAAAAAATATATAAACAAAAAACGAACCGACTCGTGGGCTCACGAGTTGAATACCTCTAAAATCTCGGGCTTGGCCTTGTTTAGATAACAGCCTATTCTTAGGCTGGAGCTTGTTCTCTTAAGCTCAAAAAGTTCAACTCACGAGCTCTTCAACAACCCGAACTAGAGCTTGCTCGCGAATAGCTTGGCTTGTTCTAGGAAAAAGTATGGATCCACATGGTCCCAAATAAATTGGCTTATTCGAAAAAGTGTTGTTCTTTGGATCATCTATGCAAAAACTTCAAATCATATATATATATATATATATATATATATATATATATATATATATATATATTTGTTATGGAGTTCTTAGAGCCTATCCGATTATCACCCTTGCATGTATTCTTACGTCATATAATAGTCAATGCATTTGTAGTAAGATTCTCTGGCATACCTTCTCATGAGCTGTCCATCTGTTTATCAGATTCCACTTAGTTCTTCAACCCGACTTTCTCAATATAAAGCATATTTAGTGCAAAAATGCTGTTTAACTCACTGTGTTCTTGGACTCTCTTTGTGGAAGGAGACCTTTCTCATAAACTTAGTAGGACCAGTATTTCACCAGTAACAGGCTCTCCATAGTCCATATATTGGGGCAAGGCTGTGTAGCCTGTGTACATCTTGACCTTCTCCATACCTTTCATTAGTGGAAGGCTTGTGGCACTGGTGGCACCCTTTTCAAAATTTCACCACTAAGGGCATATTATTCCAGGTGCTTTAGCATGTATCACTGACCCCAGTATTCATCTTTTCCATCATAGCATGTATCATTTACCCCAGTATTCATCTTTTCCTTCATAGCATGTATCACTTACCCCAGTATTCATCTTTTCCATCATAGCAAGCATATAAAGGTGACCAGGCCATGGAGATATCCACTTAGTAGATCGACAAGATTGACCTTTGTTACCAACTTCACAATTTGTGTTAATTCTGTTAAATTCAATATCAAATACTCAGGTGAAAGTAGAAACATGTTAAACTGACTCTCTTTTCTCATTGTTACTGTATTAAGTATTTCTAGAGTTTGCTGCTCCCTGTAACCTTTTTATTTTATCTAACTAAATAGTTGAATATGTTTGGATAATAGTATATTAAGCACTACATATGCTGAGCAGTGAAATGAATTAACTTAGATTATTATATTAGAGCATTTAAGTGCACGATCTTAAACTTTTATGAATTAATTACCCATGAAGAAATCAAAATTTTAAGGTTTGTATGCATGCACCGTTCCCATAATTATCCTCAACTCCTATATTATATGTCCTCTGTATAAAACGTTGAAAATAATTCTTATTATTTCCTGTATCTTGTTCTTCTTAGCGGTTCAGATTCTAACCTTCTTGGTCATTAAAAAACAGTTACAGAAGATTTCACCTGTCCATTTTGCTTGGTGCAATGTGCAAGCTTTAAGGTAGTTCTTCAAGATATTCTTAATATTGCCCTGCGGAGTTACACAATTAAGCTATGCCATCTCCCCATAACTTAGTTTTTGTGTTGGCGCTCTTAGATATAGACATATCACAATTTTTTGTTGTTGCATTTTCTGTTTATAGGGTCTACGTTATCATCTGTCCTCCTCCCACGACTTATTCAATTTTGAGTATTGGGTTGGTAAACTTCCAGGATCTCCAGTCTGATTTTATCTTTTCATTTATTCTGGATCACCATGGTGAATAATATTCTTGACATGTGTGCAGGTAACTGAAGAGTACCAAGCTGTAACAGTTTCAGTGAGAACTGATATAGGGAGATCTGAGGTATACATTTTACTAAAAATTCTGTCATCTAATACCATATTGAGAAACTATTTTTTTAAAGGGAGTAAATATATCTTTAGGAGAGAGAGAGAGAGAGAGAGAGAGAGAGAGAGAGAGAGAGAGAGAGAGAGAGAGAGAGAGAGAGAGAGAGAGAAGAGTAAATATATTTATATTAGTCATCATTACTGCGTAAGCATCATACATGGTAGCTATAGACCACTAAACTTCTTCGTCTAACAGTGACCTGGTCGATCTCCAGGATAACCGAACATGTATGCCTACTTTTCCCCTCAGAAATTTCTAGTAAGAGCTAGGACTGAATTTTATCATTTTACGATGAGACATTCCAAGGGCAAAAATCCTACTCTATTCGAACAATAATGGATAAAAGAACTATATTTGAAGCACTTAATATGATTAGTGATACTTATTTCAGTTTGTTATGTATCATGGCTTACTAGGGTCTGGAGCTATGTTTCATGGACACGGCAACATGGCGTCTTTATCATGTCCGTATTCATGGAACGTAGGTAACTACCTTTGTACCAATTTGAAAGTTTCCGTATCCTGTACCCATATCCGTGCCCCTATTCATGCAACATAGATCTGGGTGGTGAAAGAGTATATATATATATATATACTCGTATCCGTGTCCCTATCCCTATTCGTGCAACAACATGGGTCTGGATGATGCAATCTACGTTTTTACCTAAATCTGCGGGAAGCAGGGGCGGCCCAGGCCCAGGGAAGGCCGGGCGACGGCCCAGGGCCCCCTGACGAAAGGGGGCACCAACATGGAACTGTCTATAATAGGATTAGTATGTATCATGTGCCTTTTTTTAACAAAAAGTATTGTGGTGTGGTGGTTACAATGCTAGACTTGTATTTAAGAGGTTCTTGGTTCAAATCTTGACTACAACAATTTTTTGTTTTATTTTTTATTTATTATTATTATTATGTATGGGGCCCATTTAAAAAATTTTGCCTCGGGCCCCCAATTGCTCAGGGCCGGCCCTGGCGGGAAGTCTTATATGTGATCGGCTTCTGTGATGACATCGATAGTTTTTGGGCTTAAACTTTGTTGAAGTTCAAACTCATCTTGCTTTAGAAATTACAGCTTGGAACGCAAGATTGAGAACATTATTGTGAGCTGAGCTTTTAGATTTTAGGCTCGTCCAAGCTCAAGCTGAGCAGGAGGTTATCGGTCAAAGCTAGGCTCATTGACACCTGTAGCTCATGCCAAAGAAGTGAAAAAGGCACATTAATTTTATTGTATTGAAAATTGAATTTCAATAGTCAATACTGAAAATGGAGAAAATAAACAGAAATTTTATGTTATAACATTAAAAGGAAAATAAAGTGGACCACAAATCTCTCCTACCCTTTTCATGCTTCACCAATTCCATTCTTCGCTATTGGAAGGATGGGTTGCAAAATATGTTACTTCACATGAAGATAATCTCGATTGCTTACTACCATTTTATACCTGTATCATATCAAAGTCAACTTGACCAAACTGCCATATTGATACTGAAGTTTGTTACAAAACTGCAGAAAATAATAATGCAATATTTTGATAATAATTTGCTACCGTTAATTTTATATGTTAGTTATAATAGCCTTCTCTTAAATTCTTGACATTAAAAGTTAGATAGTGAAATTTTGCTTTTAAGTATGTGCATGGAATTTTACCTTGAAGTTTGTAGATTGTATCAAAGACAAAATGAGCCTATGTTTTTCATTTACCTAAATCTAAAAGCCAAATATTTCCTCAGGTTATGTCTGATGGAGTCGATCCAAGACTGCAAACATTTTCCTACCGGTATTTCATTTTTTTGTTTGACAATTTATTGTACTCTTTATTTTCTATATCTCAACTGAAAAGTAAGTCTCTTTGGCAGATCAAAACTTAGGAGGCATAGAAGATTAAAAAGTTCTGCTCAAAGTGTAAATCATGTGCACCCACATGTTTTGGAAGTAGACTCACCAGAACCAGCTATGGAGAGCTCCCATGTTGGTTGTCTACAGGATGCTGGCATTGGTTCATCACTTGGGCCCATGACATATCCTATGGTTGTTGAGCATCCTAATGGATTGAGTGGTACATATTTGTTGACCGATACGATTTTTCTGCACATTTCCATACATAATTCATCTCTCTTAGTAAGATGAATAATCATATATGCAACAGATGGAAACTCTTATAAAGGAGAGGAAAGGCCTCTTAAAGCATTAGTGCGCACTGCAAGGCATAGATCTGAAAGCTATGGTTCTGAGAATCATCATGCTGCAGAATGTACTGAACTTTTGACATCTAGTCCTGATACAGAAATTTGCCCTGCTGCTCAAGCTTCTACGAGTAATGAGTTTGCTCAACCATTATGTGGAAACAATCTTGCACCCACAACAATGCTACAATTTGCCAAGACTAGGAAATTATCATTTGAACGAGCTGATCCTAGAAAGTATGTATCTGTATTTTAGTACTTCTTTTGTGCGTTTAAAATAACATTTAGTTCCTACTCTGCAAAAATAAAATAAAAATGCAGTCACTTTCTTGATTAAATTACTGTTTGTACCCTCTTATCGACATAAGCTACAATCTGATTAGAGTTGGATGTCCGGTTACTGATGCTTTTATTATTTACAGTCGTGCACTTTTGCAGAAGCGGCAATTCTTTCACTCTCACAGGGCCCAGGTAATCGATTACACTTGTTTATTTCACTATTTGTCTACTCATCTGGCTATAGGGTCCACTACCTTGTTTACTAGATGTCTAGAGCCACATTGATTTCTTAGTCATTTTTCAATCTCGGTTTTATCCACCAACATACTTTGAACCATAAATTATCTTTTGCTTTGACTATGGCATTGAAGTGATTATGTTTAAGTTCACCTTTTACTTTAATAGAGAGGCTAAATTGGGAAATTCATTTGGAGTCAAAACTTTCTAGAAAATGATAATATTCTGACGAGTTCAATAAATTTGGGCATGCTTTCTCAGTTTCTATTGGATTTGATTTATGAATATGAGAATGTCATTTATTTTCACTCTTTGTCATTTATTTTCACTCTTTGGCTTAATGTGTCATAGAGATGAATGGTTCCCTATAGAAAATTGTGTCATCTAGACTCTTTATAGTCCAAAGGAACATGGACGATACTCTCCTTGGTTGCATGAGCTTAAACTGCATAGCCAAAAAATAGGTTTACCTACCCGCCAATTGGTGATCTAGGTTGGCATGGATATCTCATCCTCATAAGCTATCTTAGCTAGTAAATTGACACCAACATAGAGGGTTGACGACGTCATGTCATAACCGGTTATAAGAACTATAACATAGTTCTTATATGGAACTAATGTGTGCTCCATACCCGACCCTATATTCATGGGAGAAAGCTTGGGTGATGATGACGATGATTGAATACATATCAGTGTTCTAAAAATCGGCCTAGGCGCTAGGCGCCCGCCCACCGCACCGAAAACCCCCTAGGCGGTGGGCTAGGCGGGCCCTAGGCGGCTTGTTTTTTGAATTTTTTGATTTTTTTTTTGATTTTTTTTTTGATTTTGTTTATTCTTAGTTGTATTTTGGATATTTGTTTGTGTTTTAAGATAGTATTTGGATTTTAGAACATTGAAATTTCAAAATTCAAAATTCAAAATTTCAAAAATTTCAAAAAAAAAAAAAAAAAAAAAAAAAATTTCTAGGCGGCCGCCTAGGCGGGCTAGGCGCTAGGCGGACCTCCGCCGCACCGAGTCCGCCTAGCGCTTTTTAGAACATTGATACATATTCAAAGTGATTAAAGGAAGAATAAGGTGCCTTTTGTTTGGAGGTGTTGTAGCTTCTTTTTGCAATTCAGCATCTCATATTTTTCCCTTAAAATTGGTTCCATTATGACTGCGTGCTTATGTGGATGCTATGGATCCCTTCTAGAAGTCCTATCTTTGTATTTAATAGGGTGCTATCGATGATTTTAGAGAAATTCCTACCAACTCTCTTAACTGTTGGCATATACTCGAAGCCTTTGACGAGGTGGTTAACAATACAGGCAACTATTATTGATATGTGAGAAAGCAATACAAAGTTTCAACTGATATACGTCCTTTCTTTTCAAATGTATAACTTGCATTCCTTGTTGTCCCTCTTTTCAAATTATTTTACTCATTCCTTTCTCTCCAAATTTTTTCGTCTCCGCCGCAACTAATTTACTGTTAGAACTTGCAATGTACAAACACATCAATACAAAACAGTAGAAGCAAATTATCATGTGCGAATTCCTAAAATCTTTTAAGCCCACTATGATCAAGTTCGTTAAATGGGAAGGATTAAGAGCATGCATATATTGTAGTGACCACGACAATGACATCTTGCATCGACTTCTCGGCAAATCACAGAATGTCGCAAGACGGATTTGGTGATGCATAGATTCCACCAAGGGGTACCATCAATAGTGTTGTCTTCATGCCACCATTTGCAGGTGGAGTCATAGTCTGGGTTCAGACAGGTAGTGCTGGCAGCATTCCACTCTACCAGGTTGGATAGATTGGGCACAAGGTTTATGCAGATAGCACCTATCACCAGCACCAAGGGGATTGCTCTGCAGCTCTTGGACGGTGCTCTTGCATGATGGTGGCCGAAGGTAGTGACCACACTGGAATATATCCCATATACTTCAAGCATCTAACAGCCAATTTCGGCTACATCGACCAGGCAGCAATCTCGGATATCAATTAGCAGTCGGCTCTAAAATGAGATGTGACCATGTGACAATAAGATTTTAATGTTGTGCATGGAGATAGAGAGTGAAAATAATGTAGAAGGATACCACTAATAACTTTTATTGTCATTTCCTTATCTAACATCCGTGTTGAAGGGTTAACCAAATCTCAAAGTGGATCTAAAGGCTAAGAAAATGGTAGGCTTTTCTCTAGAATACTATTTGATAGCACCCAAGACCAACCCACTATCTCTATCTCTATCTCACTCTATTTATTAGGGCCAGACCTGAAGCATGGCCTACAGGGGTCATGCATGTATATATATATATATATATATTTTTTTTTTGAAGCAATATATATATATATATATATATATATATATATATATATATATATATATATATAGTTTGATGTAAATGCTATGGAGAATTGATGAGTGGGAGTCCCACTCTGATTGTATGTTGTAAGATTATGGCTTTTCCTTTGGAATAAAATTTACCTTTTTCCAATATATATATATATATATATATATATATATATATATATATATATATATATATATATTGAGTTTTGGGGTTCCCCCTCTCAAGTTCAATCCTTATTTGTCCCCTTAATTTTTAATTTAAGCCAATGGGCTTGTAGCCTAGTGGCCAAGTCCATTGGCACGTAGGGGGGAGGTCATGGGATCGAGCCCTACGGGGGTCGGCTGGGTGTCTTTGGGACACGGGCTCCCGGGCCAAAGCCGGCTGGGTGTCTTTGACACGGGCTTTGGTTTGAAAAAAAGAAAAAAAAATATAGTGAGAGAGAGAGAGAGAGAGAGAGAGAGAGAGAGAGAGAGACGGACGGACGCTATCATAGTGTTTGTGTGAGATGTTCAATTGATGACAAGGCTGCACTTCAAGAAAATGCAGCACATGCCTTCCGTTCTATTCTAAAGCATCTGTGTTAAAGTATATGCAATTTGGAAGTCTTTGACTCATCGTCCTAATGGTCTCGACCCTTTTCTTGTTTTTTCTCATAAAGAAATTTTAAAGGATATAGTATCATCAACTCACCAAGTCTAAATTCATTTTTTTTCCCTTCTGAAGCCAATGGCATTGGAGCAAGTCTTTTCTGACCGTGATAGCGAAGATGAAGTTGATGATGACATTGCAGATTTTGAAGATAGAAGGGTATGACATGGTCTTTGTATTAAGATCTCTGTTTCTGCACTGCAATTAAGAATTAATGTCTTGATTCTCTTATTAGTACATATTGGGACTCGGTATCCTCTTAGATGCTTGCTTTTACTTAGACCAGCCCTATTCATGAACTATAGATACTAAAGAACTCTCAAGGTTGTTGCTAGCATCCCTTGCTATCTATTGGTGTATTAGTCTACTGATACTGATAAGCTGGTGCAGATGCTTGATGATTTTGTGGATGTGACAAAAGATGAGAAGCAAATTATGCATCTCTGGAATTCTTTTGTGAGGAAACAAAGGTAAGTTCTCAGTTATCTAGTTTGCTTCTTAATAATGTTGTGGTCACTTGTAGACAAGTGGATCTATTTTGCACTTTAGTTGACTGTGATCTTTCTAGATTAAGCATTAGAATATTATCTTAAAAGTGATATGCGCTGATTTCTATTTTGAAAACAAAACGTCAAATAAATCTAAGTTCTAAAAAATCAATGTCCATAGCAGGGTACTAGCAGATGGCCACATTCCATGGGCATGTGAAGCATTCTCGCGGCTCCATGGACAGGACCTTCTTCAAACTCCAGCTTTAGTATGGTATGCTTTTCTCCTCATGACACCCTTTAATTTCCACTTTTGACATTCTTTGTTACAAGCAGGTGCTGGAGGTTATTCATGGTTAAACTGTGGAACCATAGTCTACTGGATGCTCGCACCATGAACAACTGTAATATAATTCTTGAAAACTATCAGAATGAGACCTCAGACCATAAGCAAAGTTGAGAGCAGTTTCTATTTTTTTGGGGGGAAGGTTATACATGATAACAGAGCAGCCTAATCAGCGAATTCCTCGACCCTCGTAATTTTTGTGATGGCTTTTGGTTTTTACTTGTATCTGCAATGTATTATTGTTCACATTTATGGAGAGCATCATTGTTGTCATTTTAGAGAGGCGGTTCGAAAGGGAAAATGTAGGGATACACATGAAACCATTGAAATGTATCAGACCCTTCTCTGAAGAATATTTTCAATTACTCATTAAAGTGATACCAGATTTATTGAATGATTATTTGTTTAGACTAAATAATGATTGGCTCCTTCAAGTCGATCATCCTATCTGCAGAGAAATAACTGGCTAAAAAGAATTTTTGCCACGGGACTGTTGGGTTGCCTACCATGAGAAATAAGAACCGAGACTTGGAAGTTGGAATGACACCTGACCTGCTCAAGAAACATGTATCCTAGGCTTGGGCTTGGCATTTGTGACTTGTTTGATTTTTTGTTTCTCGACAACAGTAGCTCTGGTTGGGCTATAATCAACAGTCCCGCCAATCTACTGGTTGTTGGGGACAATGAAAAAACTTTAAGAATAAAGATAATTTAGCTCGAGCTCATTTTTGTTTACCCACCAAAACTAGCGTGAATGTTCATTCTTTCACTTAATAATTGTCACATGTCAAACTAATGGTCAAAACTAGTGTGGATGTTCACCAAACCATCCCTAAAGTAGTTTTAGTTTGGATGAGAATGACACGTAGTAATCCTTGAATGGAAGGGTGAAATAAAAATCGACTGATTATAACATTTTGTTCACCCACCAAAAATGGAAGGCTAAATTATAACTTGTACCCTCAACTATTCCAAATATTCAACTTTATACTATCAATTTTGATAGGCATCAACTTGATACCTCGTCTCCAAACGATGTTATTGATTGACAAATGACAAAAAAAACCATTCCCAACCCCCTCCCTCCAGACAGCTCTCCCTCTTTCTCCGACGTCGACAGCCGGAGCGGGGGCTGTACAGCCTCAAGCCACCGTCGCAGCAGCAGCTGTCGGCAGGGCGCGCACGATGGAGACACGAGCGTGCGTGGGAGGGGGGTGATTGCACGCGACGAGGGGGGGGGGGGGGGCTGCGCACGACGGGGGAGGAGAGGGGAGCGTGGCGGGGGAGGGCGGGTGCGCGCGATGGGGGAGGGGGGTGGCCGGCGTGCCGCGGGGGAGGGGAGGGTGGGGGTGGGGGGTGGGGGGAGGATAGGGGGGGTTGGGTGGGGGAATGATAGTTTAGGAATTTATTTATTTATTATTATTATTTAACGTTGAAACTAACTGTTAGGGTGACGGAAGGTACCAAGTTGAAAAATATTAGGACTTTTTCTATGGGCACCACATAAATTACTAGGGGCTATATCCCAAAAATGTTCAAAAATATTACAAGTTTGCCATCATTTTTTTTTACTTGGGGCTAGTCCAATTTTTTCCAGTTAGTAGGACTGCCAACATGCTGGCAGTCCTAACATTATGTTAGGACTGCCAACATGCTGGCAGTCCTGACATAATGTTAGGACTGCCAACTTGCTAGCAGTCCTAGGACTGCCAGCATGTTGGCAGTCCTAACATAATGTTAGGACTGCCAACTTGCTAGCAGTCCTAGGACTGCCAGCATGTTGGCAGTCCTCGGAGGAGAAGAAGAAGAAAAAGAAGCAGCAACAGCACCTACATCCATCCATCCATGTCTCCTCCTCCTCCTTGCTCCTCCTCCTCCTCCGGCCCCGTCCTCCGCCCCCTCCGCTTCTCCACCGCCGTCGCCTCCTCCTCCTCCGGCCCCGAAGAAGAAGAAGAAGCAGCAGCAGCACCTACATCCATCCATCCATCCATCCATGTCTCCTCCTCTCTCCTCTTCCTCCTCCTTGCTCCTCCTCCTCCTCCGACCCCGTCCTCCGCCCCCTCCGCTTCTCCACCGCCGTCGCCTCCTCCTCCTCCTCCGGCCCCGTCCTCCGTCCCTCCGCTCCTCCACCGTCGCCGAACTCGACTTCATGCACGTCATCCACTCCCGCTACCCCTCCGCTGGAGCAAGGAGGAGGAGGAGGAGGAGAGAGGAGAGAGAAAAAAAAAACCTAATATTGGGCTGCCCCCAAGTAATTTTCGGGACGTCCCCAGTAAAAGTTCCTCAAACCTGGGCTGTCCCCTAGTAAAATGACGCCCCCAGTAATTGTTGTGGTGCCCATAGAAAAAGCCAATATTAGATGAGAGAGGAAGCCAATATTAGATGAGAGAGGGTATTAAGTTAGTCCCTATTAAAGTTTAGGGTATCAAGTTGAAAAACTCGAATAGTTGAGGGTATCAAGTTATATTTTAGCCATAAAAAAATTATAGGATATTATATAAATACTCCAGATATAATATCTTAATAATTATATTAACAATTTTATTATTAGGAAGGGGACTAGCTTATCAAGATTTTAATAGTTAATGTTATATGATAGTATCCAAGTGCTTAAAGTAGACAATATAAATATTTTTAAAAAATATCTTATTAATATTAATGTACAAAAATAATTGATATAAATATGATACTGTAAATAATCATCACATTATTATGAAAATAGTACTAATGGTACTCATATATATTATGAAAATAGTACTAATGGTACTCTCATATATATATATATATATATATATATATATATATATATATATATATATATATATATATATATATATATATATATATATATATATATATGCCTCTAATATTCAGAAAAATGAGTTATAACTCATAGGATTATAAAACCATAGCTTAATAATATTTCATTAATATATATTATTATATTACAATTTATAGAAATGATATAATAACATATGGAAGAAGGGTGTAGGTTTGCATCGTACTAAAACTTTCTACCACTAAATCGTTCTATTGACTCAAATTTCGAGATCATATGGTAAATAAACTTGGGATTTTGTTAAGATGTGTTATAAGGGCACATGCTACCACATGGATAAGTGTACAATTTGTATGGATCCTCCCACGATTATATTTATCAATACACATTTTGAAAAGAAAAAAAGAAGGTACATTGACAAATGTGATGGTAAAAGTACTCATACAAATTATACATTTATCGATATATTAACATGTGCTCTTAGGACCAGGGACGGAGACAAGATTTTGGAATAGAGTGGGCTAGCTAATAGACTAATAGTTACTATAAGGTTCTAAAAATTTATGACAAAAATTCAGTAGAGTTTCCTTTCTAAATTCGATGATTCAAAATATGTCATAGACAATAAACTTAAGATAGGGTACTCCACTTTAAAACAACTTCCTAGATTGATTGATAACCTTTTATCATTTTGGTTCATTCATTATCAACACACACATTTACTTATAAATCAGATGAAGAAACTTATCAAGAGATCGATGGTCAAAAATAGATGGACACTTATGCTTGCAATGGAGAAGCTATACGTGTCATCTTCTTCCACTTATCCCCAAGTGCCCTCCCAACATTAGTAAAAGCCATCCCAGGATTACTTTTCTTTAGGTTCTGCATGTGTTCAAAAGGTTCTAGGTCACACACAAAGCAAATATCCAAAAGTATAAAAGGCATTAAAATTTACCTGGCACACAGTTTGGAACATTAATGACGATCATTAAGACGAACAACTAGATTAAGAAAATCAATGACTAGGTAAATGATGAAAGATAGACCAAAAATAGAAGTATGAAAAATTAAGTTACCAGATATTATGGTGCAGGGGAAGTAAAACTGGGCTACAAACCAACACATGACTCAACTTGTTATAAATCATAATCCAAAGCCCAAACAACTAAAGCCATCTAGGGTAGCAAGTAATGTTACAAAATAAAGATAAAAGTTCAAACTCTTTTATGCTACCTCATATTACATGCTTCTTTACTTACAAATATGTAAACATGATCACAGTCGTCCGAGCCTTGTGTCATTCAAATGAAGTTGGCATGGAAGAATGACCAAATTATGCCCGGTTATCAAACTAATGTCAACCCTTTACAGTTACAGAGTTGGTGGCAAATTGCTAAAGAAAGCAGCTATGAGAAAGGAACCTTGTGACAAGTCTACAAAGGAGAAATTGAAAGAGTCGGAAGTTGGAGAAGTGGGTTGCGGGCAGCCTGGGCTACAAACCAACACATGACTCAACTTGTTATAAATCATAATCCAAAGCCCAAACAACTAAAGCCATCTAGAGTA
This sequence comes from Iris pallida, assembly GCA_029216955.1. Lineage (NCBI taxonomy): Eukaryota > Viridiplantae > Streptophyta > Magnoliopsida > Asparagales > Iridaceae > Iris > Iris pallida. Next base: position 16,666,935 of record JANAVB010031417.1, on the reverse strand, counting down.
GCAAGTAATGTTACAAAATAAAGATAAAAGTTCAAACTCTTTTATGCTACCTCATATTACATGCTTCTTTACTTACAAATATGTAAACATGATCACAGTCGTCCGAGCCTTGTGTCATTCAAATGAAGTTGGCATGGAAGAATGACCAAATTATGCCCGGTTATCAAACTAATGTCAACCCTTTACAGTTACAGAGTTGGTGGCAAATTGCTAAAGAAAGCAGCTATGAGAAAGGAACCTTGTGACAAGTCTACAAAGGAGAAATTGAAAGAGTCGGAAGTTGGAGAAGTGGGTTGCGGGCAGCCTGGGCTACATCTTCCATTTATTTAAGTTTTTTTTTTGGGGGGGGGGGGGGGGGCTGGCTTGCACTGGGCTGTACCTCCGCCCCCTGCTTAGGACACGTGTTAACAAAACCCATAAAGTTGAGTTTAACAAATCAACATGGAGATATAATACTCGTATATATGTCATGAAGTTTTTGAGTTTTCCCACAAAAAGTTCGAAGATTTAACGAGTGATGAGCATTAAATTTCGATATTGACTTTTTACTAAAGTCAAATTTACTGGAAGGTCCATGACTCTAACGAGTCGATATAAAGATTTAGTGAAAATCATTTGAGAATTATATAGCTAACCCTGGTGGATATGTTAGCAAAACCCTTGTAAAAGAAAGTAACAAATGCATTTTGAGAATCATATATCTAATGTTTGCACATAGTAGCTAATTAATTGCTAAAAAAATGTTTACATGTATAGTTGTCTTGATGGTTATTATGATAGCTTTTGCACTAACTAACATAAGGAGACTACTGTACACAAAAAATTCAACCAGAAACTTCTTAATTTAGCTATATTTCCCAATAAATAATTAAAGGAAAAAAGAAGAAGAAGAAGAATACATCTCCAATCAATGTACAATGAAATCACAACTAAATCACAATATTCTTCAGATCAGTAATCTAGTTTAGGTCGAAATGATTTTTAATGCAAAGGCACAAGCAGATACAATTATTTCATAGTCCATTTTTGTTGTGAAACTAGTGATCAAAAGTTGTGTGAATGTTCACCATACTTGTGTGGATGTTCACCAATTACAAGTGGCTTAGTCTCACATTGGAAGGTTTTAGTTTCATAGACGGCAACTGAGTGGAATAGACTGATTATTTTAATTTTGATGGTTATTTTAATGGCTTTTGCACCAACTAAAATAAGCAGACTACTATGGAACTCGAGTGCCCCTTATGGTTACCGAAAAAAGGCAGACTCGATAAGACTCTGGCTGGATGACAAAAGATTAATGAATCGAGCCACGGAGACGTATAAGTGAGAGTTGAAGGCAGTGTACCAAAAGCCAAGCAATACGTGTACAAAATCTCGTGTGTAATGATTGACATCTCAAAAAAAGAAAAGAATAAAAGACTACTGTACACAAAAACTCAACCAGAAACTTCTTAATTTAGTTATCTTTCTCACTAAATATAATTTTTTTTAAAAAACATCTCCAATCAATGTACCAAAAGCATCACCATCTTTGCTTATCTACAATACCAAAGGAATCAAACAATACACGAGCATCAGATGAAACAGAACATTTTACAAATGTTGCTACGACAGCAGGATCAATTGCCATGGATCTTCCATATTTCTTGGTAGGACAATCTTTTCTACAGCTTGAACCGAACAACAATGCATGAAATATCATCTTTGCTCTCCCTACTCAATGCTTCAGCTGTTATTCCTCGAGCTGCTGCCTGTGGGTCTTTAATCTTCTTTGCAAGATCAACTGCCTCTTCGTTGCTCATTACCTGGACCGAAATTGAAGAATAGGTAAGGAAGACGATAGCCAATTCTTCTATAAGATATTACAGTGATTAATGTTGGGCAAATTGCGTTAACTACACCCTATGTTGTACTAAGTGCCAGGCGAGGCGACAACCCACCTGCCTCGCCTAGGCACACCTAGGCACCGCCTAGGTGCTCGTCCAGGATCTGGTTGCTCTTTTGCAAAAAATTCTGCAAATATGTATACAATAATATATATATATATATATATATATATATATATATATATATATATATATATATATATATATAAAAATGTATACAATAATATATAGTATAATTAATAAGCAATAAACATCAAGCAAGGCGGAGTTTAACTAATATTTATTGTATACAATAATTATATATACAATAAATATGTAGTTTAACTAATAAGCAATAAGCAATATGCATTATGCAAGGCGCCTTTCTTTTTCCTCTAGTCGATCCAAGGCGGATCGCCTCACACAGAAAAAAAAAATTCAGGTCGAGATGAGCCCTCTCCGCCACGCCTAGGCCGCCTAGGCGTCGCCTGTGACAACATAGACTACACCTATGTTTTACACTTATTACAGAAACAGTTCTCACTTGAAAACTAATTACACGGACCACTCCTATAGTTTATATTTTCTATAGAAACTTGGTTATAACACTGACCATCCTGATGTTTCTAAAATTTATAAAGGAGACGGACGGTCAGTATAATTATTTTCAGAATAGGGGTAGTCCCTGTAATACTCGTGAAACATAGGAGGGTCAATGTATTTATATCATTAATGTTTTTAACTTCAGATGAGACGAGCAGCAATGCTGAGAGAGAGAGAGCAGCAATTAGTAGTAGGCAATAATTTGCAACCTTCCAGATTCCATCGCTCGCAAGTATCAGGAGTTCTGTGTCTGAATTGGCCTCTTCAGCTCGGATATCGGGATCTGATCGAAGGTGCAACTTAAGACTCCTGTCACCGAAAGCTCTAGAAACAGCCAGTTGGCCGTTCACTCTTGGCACATCTCCTGATAATTACAAATACTTAGTAAATAAGAAATTTTACATGACAAACCAAATAAATAATATCCGGATCTTAGCATTTTGACATGAACCTTTGTGTAAAGCAAACCAACTAAATATAAGGAAGAGCACAATACTAGAACACAATCTAATCATCACAAGCAACATGAAAGCAGTTCACACAATCTTTCATGATTTACAACGTCAATATTGGAAATTTTAGAGTCCATGCCAAATTTTCATGAGGTGAGTACAGGTTTTACTTGCAACGCACTGCTTCCATTATGCAGGGGAGCACCAAAGTATATACATGTCATTTGGCAATGGCAGCTTCCTAAAAGTGACTACTAATATTTGGGCCAAGCAATACGCAAAGCTACTTGGTTGCCACAATCAACCATTGCCTACCCACAAAATCATCAACATAATTGATATTAGCTACTATGCAACTTATCCAGGAAGATCCTCTCAATCTTTAGAGGTCATCTTTGGACTGGAGGCCACACAAAGTCGGATCAAAGCCCAAAGAACTGGTAAACAGAATGGACAACCAAATCAAGTTAAGTGTGTTTGTGTTCCAAACTGACAAGTGGGCAGTAAAACAGGTAGTACCTCTTCGTGATGAACCAAGATGTTCCAGAAACTAGAGTTGAAATTGAGCTACATGAGTTAGAGTCGTGTGCAGATAGCAACAGTAGAGATTCCTTATCTGAGTTAAATTAGCTCAGGTTGGATTAAATATGGACTTTAGGGACTTTTGGATTATTTTTCACATGGGGCTCAGAGTTTGAGATGGACTGGTGTTAGGAGTCCTATTGAGAATCCAATTATGGTTGGGAAACCTCATAAAATAAGAGACTTTAAGTAATATCTTATGTGTCTCTCCAAGCAAAACCTAAAAACTTCACTCTAGATCTCTTTGGAGTTCAAAGTGACCATTGAAGCTGGGATATTCTTAAGTGTCGTTCATCAATGGAGGATGAAGAAGAAAGACTAGAAGGGAAGAAAATTTGAGTCGAAAAGGATCAAAGGGACAAACAAAAAAGATAAGCAGGGAGTTTACAGCAAGGAAGTTTTCCATATGTATTTGGTCTCGTGTCCAATTTATGGTGCCAGTCTTCAAAGTCTTGTAACTCTTTTACTTCAGTCATTGTACCTGTCCCTAGTAGTATAAATAGGTAATTCAGAGAAACAAGGAAATGTGTAGGAGATGTCCCACTCAAGAAAAGTTTAGGAGTCTTACAATTCTCTCTCTTAAATTTTCTTTCATTTCCACACTTCGTATCTGTAGCTCTCTGAATTTTGTCTTTCCTCTGTAAGTTTGGGATCAACAACTAGCCTGATAATTGACTCGGGTAGTTAGTAGTAACCTAGTGTTGTCTTAAGTGGTTTTATTACGCAATTGGTCCATGTCTGGTTACTTAATAATAAGATTGCGCGACTGATAAGCTTTGCCATATCGCCGGATGTGTATCAGCCAAATCATCACTTTTTGTCCTTCTGATCTGGCCGATATTGAGGCTTTTTTCCTGTTAATTCAGCAAATAAAATTAAAAGAAAATATAGTACATGAAAAAACAGTATTGACACAAATAATGTGATCGTGCAGAAGACGGACTTGCTATAGTATGTCAACAAGATTCATTACCTACATATTGTAACCATTATTCCTTCCAAAACTATAACTTACGGTGTACATAGTCTAAAAGTAAGTAAATAAACAAAATATTTATTGTGGATGGATGATTTAACAATGTTGAATATCATTCCATTCAAAAGTATAAAAAATAACAAATAATACAAAATATTCAAGCCTAGATGTATCAAATAAGGTTTTTATTTATTTATTTGTTTGTTTGATTATTTCCTTCCTTCCAAAACCAAAAACTCTTACCTGAAACAGCTAAAATTGCCTATAATGATACTCATATGATAAGATTTGTAACCGGTTCTGATATCAATAGCACAAATCCTGAAATTTAGCTTAACTGCCACAACTGTTGTCAGTATCTTATGTACATACATGATATGTATCCTTTTATGTGGTAAAGTACAACCTATAAACAATTGAAAGGGACAAGTTATGTGCAATAAACTTTCCATTTCGATTTGTAACACTCAATATGGTACATCAGCCAGTACAAAAACTATCGTCGTGAAATTTTAAGTGGGTTAAAGCAGATTTTTAAGCGGTTTAGAAATTAATATTTTGCAACCCGACACCACAATTCTAAAGCTTGACTCAAGTCTCCATTTATCTTTAGATAAACGTAATTCCGCATTTATTTCCATCAATTTCCGCAACAACTATCCCACTATAGGAGGCTCGAAGTGAATTTATTTGGTGTCAATTTATTTACTAATAGATAGGTTAACTAGTATTCTGTGAGAAGTTAGAAGTAGTTTATCAATGAATCTTTCACTTGGCATTCCCCCAAAAGAAATAGAGTGAACACGCGTTTATGGTTTCTTACTTGGGAGGAAAAAATGTGATAAAAATAGTTCCTAGAGAAGAGTGCTGTAGGCAGAACCTGGCACGTTGGAAACAAAGCCACCTCTTGTCTCAATGCTCCCGCGCTCAGTGCTTGGTTCATGATCAATTGTCATTTGGATAACCTCTCCACCTTTCACAAGCACAGCTCGTGAATCACCAACATTTGCTATCCACAACTTTGTAGCGTCTATTAGAATTGCAGTAACAGCAGTTGATCCACCACCTCCCAGATCGGGATTATGAGAAAGAATATCCTTATCAGTCTTGTCATAAGCCTTTGAAATGGCTCTATCCGGATGAGTCCAGAATTCTTCCTAGAACAGAAAACCACATATGAGTACACCTTTAACGAGTGAGAATTTTTTTGTTTCTATCTCATAAACACCATATGACTAACCTCATTTAGTATATTTGCAAACAGATGCTTCTGCAAGTAGGCTGGCACACTGTCACCCAAATGTCCATCAAAGACGGCAAATAAACCAAGCTCTTGGCCCTTAATATGAATGAATTTTGCGACATGGTAATCCTCCATAGGATGATTTGCCTTCCCTTTCACTAGGCTGAATCCATAGGTAATGTTCGTCACACCTTGAGAGCTTCTACCTTTCCCAGCACTTGATATTGATTTATCTGCCAGCTAAATCACAGCTAACTTAAGGCAAATGTAAATCTAGAAACCTTCACTTATTCTTACCAGCCATTGTACTGAACATAATAGCTAACAGCCACGCAAACTGACCTATATGAATCGAGTAAAATTATGATCCTTGCATAACAGAATAGAGCAGCTGCAGCAATTTGGTGCTTATGCATATTGAATATTGCAATGCTAATGTTCTAATACAAGAACGTAGAGTTCCTCATATGATAAACAGATAAAGTAACATATCGAATATCTACGGACATAAAGCCAAAAGAAAAAAGGGAAAAATAATCATTTAACATCACTAGAATCACTGTCCCCTCAAATATACTCCTACATATTTGCTGGATCTTCATGATTGTGTAACCCTCTCTAATCAATTGGAACTTGGAGTGTTATGTGCACTGAATCTTGCCAACCATAACGCAGTGCAGCGAATTTCAGCACAAATTCCACTAGTGCCATATCTAAATTTTAGACAAACACAATCCTGAAGCCAACTAAGAATGAGGGCAACGGCGGTTCTAACTTACATATTTCAAGCACATTAAATAAAGTACACATGATGAATCCAGCTCTAACCATAGAAGGGTATTAAAACTGTTAGGGCATGTTGGAATAATAAAAGATATGTCCTGCACAAGTGCAGAGTAAGCGGGTTGGTTTTTTTCTTTCTTTTTTGGTACATCAAAAAAGTGGGGAAAACGTATATAAAACATTAACGCAGAACGCTAAAACCACACAGGGATGCAATTATCCACCACTGCAATGAGTCCCGAGGATGCTCTTTTGAGTCCATTTTTGTTCACCCACCAAAACTAGGATGGATGTTCACCCTTCCACTCAAGGTTGCCCCGTGTCATTTTCATCCAACCTAAAACCACGAGAGTGGTTTTGTGAATGGCAATGCTATGACTACAACCATTTCCTTTACAACCCTCTTAAACCTGCCTACGTGGCAGTTGCTTATTGGGTCACCTTCTCCCCATGTGGGGTGGGGTGGGGGTAGGGAGAGGGGACCCAATTAGCAACTGCCTCGGCAGTTGTAAAAGGGTTGTAAGAGCCATTGTTATAGTCGTGGCTTTATAGTTTTGTGAAAAGCAATGTGAATACAAACTATTTCAATCATGCTGAGTGATGTCTAACAAAGGGGGAGTTACTCAAATTTACCTATGAGATCAACATATTCAGCAGAGACCACTCATCTAAAATAAAAACCTTCTCTAAATATATTCTACTATCTAATAGGAAAACATGGTGGTGAAACTTTTGAATTCTTAAAATACCCTTGAGTATTTTATAAACATGATGTTATTATGTCAACTTAAATGTCATTTATGTTTAGAGTCAAAGTAATAAAATTTACAAGCTATAAAGCCTCCTCCTTCCATACAATCTTTCATATTCCAATGGTAATAAAATTTTCTGTCCTTACTCCAAAGGTTATTATTCTGAATAGAAAAATTTAAAAATAAAATAAAATTCGTACTTAGAATTCCTTGGCACTGTAAAAAGAAAGCACACACATAAATAGTCATCTGGGGAAGAGGGTAGCTGACCTTATGTTTGCACGTACATGTACACTAGTACCAATTAATTCAACAACCACAGTAGAAGCATATCAAGAGACACTTTATATCAAGAAACAATTAATTCAACAACCACAGTAGAAGCATATCAAGGGACAGACTTTATATCAAGAAAGGACTAGTATAATAGTATTCCTAACACCATCGTACTATAAATCCCAACAAATTCATTTCTCCAACGAATCACTAAACAAACATAAACCGATCGACTGATTTAACTACAGATATTTGGGACAGACCAACGCTCACCTGAGAATTGGAAGGCTTGAAGCAGCACCCCCAAGCCATAATAAAACCCAAAAGGAGTTTTTTTTTTCCCTTTTCTTTTCGGCACTAACAACAACTCCTCTCTTTTCGAAGCCAAAGATGAGATTCTGAGAGCAGCCCACTTCCCAAAATCCGATTTTTATACAGGAAACCACGCCCAGCTGTCTCAAGACGCAGGGATCCAAGCGCCAGAAGCAAAGACCGTAAAGAAAAAATCCACGCGGAGACGGAAATTTTGAGGAGGAGGAGGAGGGGGAGGCTACCAATAGGAACAGAGAGAAAGACGTCTTTGTTGTCGAGAGGGGCGGTCGAAGAAAACAAGAGAATGGTCTTCCTCTTTCTCTTTCTTTTTCCTTTTCACTTTCAAGAGAGCGTCTGTGGAAGAAGAAGAGGAAGAATGACTGCCAAATATGAAGACTTTTTTTTTTTTTTTTGTTGACTTTGAGTGTTAAGAAACTGTGAAAATCGAAGTTTATTGTAACACCCAAAATGCCCTATGTATGTAATCCAAAACCAAAATCTAATCAAAATTAGTCGCAAATCGAACCGATATTTGAATTGGTTTATTCACTTTTTTTTCGGTTAGACTATTTTTACTGTTTAATATACCCTAAGTTAGAATTATAATCAAATACCAGTCAAAAAAGAAATAATTATAATTATATTATATTTGAAATTAATTTTTATACATTGTATTGCGAATGCCGGCGTCAGCAGGAAAAACTGCATGTGGGGCTTGATTTGGGCGACTTTTTCTATACACAAGTGTCACTTGTTCTCACTGTTATCTACTACTATGTATTTTATATCGGAAATGTTTTCTTGCCCGCAGGCGGGCCAGCCCGTCCGCCTGCGTGGCACTCTCCCATTGGCCCCCCCTGTTAGCATAGGGTCCGCGCCATTGACTGGCCAATGGGAGAGGGCCACGTGGCGGGCGGGCTGGCCCGCCCGCGGGCCAAATAGCAGTCCCGATTTTATATAGTTAAGAATATAAATAAGGCTATAAATAATATAAATAAATAATTTGACCGAGATGGATATTTAAACTTGGTTCAATGTCCTGAAGACAATATTCGTTCCACACTGTTGAGGTGTAACGACGATTAGGGTCCGTTATGATAGACTTTCTGAAATTTTGTTCTGAAATCAGTTTTCTGAAAGTAAGTTATAAAGTTGTTTTCTAAGTAAAGAAATTTTAGTTTTGCGTTTGGTTACTTTTATTTGGAAAGTGATTTTTAAGAGGAAAAAAATGAATATTCTATTTGGTAAAATATTTTTAGAAAGTTATTTTTTAACTGTGTCCACACTGTTTCGTGTCCGACTATGTCGAATTGTGTCCAAGAAATAAATTTTTGTATCCGACACACATATCCACCACATATCTTTTTTTTTTGTCCACGACCTTTTGTTCCTATGTCCACGATTTTTTGTTCATGTGTCCACCAACGAATTTTTGTTCCTGTGTCAATTTTTTATTCCGTTGTCCCGCGTCTACGACGACGGTGGTGGGAGGAGCTGGGGAAGAGGGAGGCACCACCGACGGTGGTGAGGGTTTGCTGGAGGCGGTCGCGGCGTTGCGGCGTTCGTTGCGTTTGCTGGAGGCGGTCGCGTCGATCGCGATGTTGCTCGTGGGCGGTCGCGACGGAAAAGTTCGCGGCGGAGGCCCACGAGCTTGCGGCGGTCGCAGCAGAGCTCGTGGGCGGTGGAGGGGTGTGGTGCTGCTGAGGAGAGAAGAGCTTCAGAAAATAAAAAAGAGGAGAGAGAAAGAAGGTTGGGACTTTGGGGTGTGGGACCCAGTTTCTTGGAAAACCTCTTTCAGAAAAGCGGTTTTTTTTTTTTTTTTTTTGCTTTTAGAAAGCTAAGTTATAACATACGGGTTGGAATTTTTTTCTCCAAATGTAACATTGTGAATGGTGTTGTCCAAACACTATTTCTCACCCCTTTTGTCACGACCCGCTACCCAAATTGTTGGGCCGGGCCGAGTCATGTCCAGCCTGTGCTTGAGATAAAGCGCAATAAGATGTTCTAGAGATAACAAGATAAGACTAAATGTGCTAACAGTTCTATAAGTGAATAAAAGTCATAAATGCTAGAAACACAAAAGTCGTCTCATAAAGTAATAAGTCCAGGTACAAGTATGAAATATAAAACTGGATACATGTCCAGTTACAAAATACGTAGTCTAATACATGACTACTCTAAATATCCCAAGCAACTACGCAAACTAGACGAGTTTTCCCGCAGGAACATCCTCGTAAGGCAAAGCCTGGTCCTCGGCAGTATCTCCATAATATGGGTCACAGAGCAACTCCTCCTCAGTAAGAATACCTACAACGTTATCATGTCAGGACGGGAGCAAGTATTGAATCTAACAAACATATAATACTGATCATGTGAGAAAAAGAAATGACATATCATGTTTATTCCAGTTTTTGTTACATGGCAATAATTTACTGTTTTAAAGCTTGAAAACTGCAGTAGGTGAGTGATCGGTCAATAGGTAATCAGGATGTACTGTGGTACATGCCAATTTTCTGAAGCGTACATACGTACCCTTAACGGCATCGGCGTATATCCATACGCAAACGCGGGATCAGACATACGGCAAGGTTACATATAGAATGTAGCGGTGCTCGGTAAATACATACGGAGAAGGGGGTCATGATCACGTACACTACTGACAGTTTTCCCCTTAAACCCGTTGTTTAAACATGTGAGAGATATGAAAACTGTCCTAAACATGGCAGAGACTAGAAGTAATACAACATGTAAGGTTTTAACTTGCTATCCCAAGGATCAGCATTTAACATGGTTGGTAATTCACAGTTTATTGTTATAGCAGTATGTAAAGTTCGTAGAAAGTACTTGCCTCTAGCAAAGCAAGCTGCGTTAAAAATGCTATAGATGCCTGGTAACTCGTCACTGTAGAAATAAATACATAAACTTAGTTTTTACACTAAGCTAGCACACTAAGACACTAATTGGTGCAACACGACTTGTGACTGGGCACCTAGCCAAAATGATAATTTTAGCATATGAGACCAATGTGGGGTGTCACAATACTATAAATAACATACTAGGGTCTTTACACTAGTGTGGGATGAGGTTCAATACGGCCATAACTCAAAATAACACAAAAAGTTGCAAGTCATAATTATTTAATAAATAAATCAAATGTATATTGTGTTCCAACAATTTTTGAGATAGACAAAAAGCTCAATTTTACATAAAATAAAGTACCAAAATGATCCTTGTTAATTATAGAAATTTATTATAATTTTTTTGGAATTTATTAACCAGTACAAGTATTTTATAAAAATCAGTTTTCCTAAGTACACAGAAAGTGAGTTCTGGTTTCATATGCCAAAACAGTGGCAAAACTGTAAATTAAATACTGTAAAAATTATGATAAATTAGCTAAATTAACATAGTATCTAAATACTATTTTTCTAGAATTTTAACAGCAATTAAAGTTTTTTTAGAAATTCAAAAATAGCATGGTACACAATCTGAAATTAAATAATTAATTATCTGCGTATTTTGTCCATGTACATAATTGGACCAGAGTTCAAATACAGGATCCAAGGCCATAAATCAAGTCCAATATGACTTGTACAAGTCTTAAATGTGTGAAAAACACATTTGTGTCCAAAAACCCATGCTAGGCTTGGACACCAAATGGTTGCAGTAATTAAAATACACAAAAATACAAAGATGTAAAAATACATAATAAATATTAATATTTTAACAAGGTAAAATTATACATAGTAGTCATATAAATATGACAAGTATATTTATGTATATTAAAGTACAATATATGTACAATATTACGTAAAGTATAGAGACTAAATAGTTATGTATACATATATATATATACATATACAACATATATATATATATATATATATATATATATATATATATATATTTTTTTTTACAACATATATATATATATATATATATATATATATATATATATATATATATATATATATATATATATATATATATATATATATATATATATATATATATATATATGTATATGTATTTTGTGCATATATATATATATATATATATATATATATATATATATATATATATATATATATATATATATATATATATATATATATATATATATATATATATATATATATATATATATTATGTATATATGCACAAAAAAAAAAAATATATATTATGTATATATGCACAAAATACATATACACACACACACACACACACACACACATATATATATATATATATATATATATATATATATATATATATATATATATATATATATATATATATATATAATAACAATAAATAAAACAAAAAAGGAAAAAGAAAAGAAATAACAGCCCGGGGGGAGGGGGGGGAGGGTTCGAACTCGGCCCTCTGGGTCGGGCTAGCCAGGGGGTCAGGCCGAGCGTTGTGTTAGGGTTAGGGTTTTGGTTAATTTATTTAGGTTTTAGTTAATATATATATAAAAAAACGATAAAACAATCCTGTGTCCTGACAGTTAGGGACACAGGAGTCTAAGTGTCTGGGTCATTTACGACACGCACGACACGGGTTTGCTGTGTCCACACTCACCAATAGAGTCGTTGTGTGTTGGCGAGTCCCATAAGTGAAAACGAGACACAATAGGACACGAAAAACAAACTGACACGTACGTGTCCGACTTCGGGGGGGGGGGGGGTTTCGAGTGAGCTGGACGGCGGAGGAGGCGTCGTCGTCGCGGCGGAGTGGTGGCGATCGACTCGCCTTGTCACGACGAACTTGTTGACGGTGGTGGATGGGGGTGGCGAATGTCGGGGAAGCGGTGCTGGGTAGATGGCCGGAGTTAGGGTTCCGGTTAGGGGTTTGGGGAAGAAGGTTGTGGGGCGTCGATGGTGGTCGGGGGGTTGTTCTAGGGTTAGGGCTGAGTCTAGGGTTTTGTTTTATAGGGAAGGGAGGTCGGTTGGGGCGTCGTGCTGGCCGAAAATGGCGGGGGCAGGTCGGCGTCGAGTCGTCGGTCAGTCGTCGGGCAGGGAGCAGTTGGAAGGAGAGAGAGAGAGTGATCTGGGGGGGGGGGGGTTTGGTAGTTTAGCAGTTAGGCCCCCCCAGGATTTAGGAATTTGTAAAAAGACCCTAACAATGTCTAAATGCAAAATAAAATTGCAACCCGACATTTAAAACAATTTGTTAATTACAAATTGACTTCTAAACAATTCTAAATATTACAAACAGCTATTAAAATATTTTAATAAATTGCAAAACTACCTTAAAATATTTCAATAAATTGCAAAATAATATTTTAGCTATTAAAACTTATTTAAAAATCATTTTAAAAATTGTAGAAAAATTTCTAAAATCATATTAAAATATTTTAAGACTAAATATGACATTAATAATTTAATTAACACTAATTAAACAAAAATTGAAAATCATGGGTTGACAAGTCTTCCTTCCTTGAAAAATTTCGTCCTCGAAATTCACAAGGAATGAAGACCCCACAATTTTCTAACATAGCAAGCAATGCAACAAATGACTAAGGCTACGATCGAAACTAACCTCTAAGGTATCAAGCGGGAACGGGTGGTTCCTGTAATACCCCGCTCCGCACGGTGCATTATGATGAGTCGTTGACTCGAAGAGTTTCGTTGACCCGATGAAGTATCGATGCGAATCGATGCAAGAGTTACGTTGGCCAAAGGTAAGCTTTGAGTCGGTTGGAATCTATGAATTGAATCGATGCAAAGGATAAGTCCCATTTGAAAAAGTGCTGATTTTAGTTGATCTGGTGTGCAGGCTATGCTTTTACGCTGGACGATAAGAGGTCGACATTTTACCTTATGCAATGAAGTGTCCGCGAAACCAAATTGTGGCCTTGCAACAGATTATGGCATGGGCATGATAGGCCAAATCAATCGAGTAGAGCAAAGGAATGGCTAAGTCCGGGAGTTAGCTATGCGACCGAATTATGGAAGCGAGACGCTTCAACTCAGCGAAACGACAAGGCGTATCGGCTTAAGGTGGGCGGGTTCTTGACTCTCTCTCCCTATTCCTTTACGTCTAATAAAATATGTTATGGTATGCGTAATATGTTATCGAGTTAGCGAGCGTGGCTCGGCGACGAGAGGTCTAAGTATGCGTTGAACACTAAGATAGAACATTGAACAATCAAAACATTGAAGCGACGTGCATCATGTGTACGAGTCGCGGTAGGGCGGTGATGGTAGAACATTGAAAGACAATATTGAGTTGTGCACCACGTGCACGGCTCCGAGAACATTGAACTCTAGGCGTAGAACATTGATTATGGTGCTGAGCGTGCCTTTGTGCACTTAAGCTACGTAATGACTAAGTAAATACGGAGGTAGGCTATGCGAATAACATTATGAACGGGACGCATGAATATGAGTACGAGATGACTAAGTCGTTGGACGTCGTGCATCAATAAGGATGTGTTGGGGCATAACGCCGACGGAGCTCCCCATATGAATGGTGGATTATGTTATGAGACGCGAATATGTTTATGGTGCGGGACTATGTTTATGGAACATGAGATTGGTTGGACGATATGACTTGTATGCTACGGTACGTATTGCATGGTCAATGGACTCGGATTGCCTGTGCACGGGTACGGCTTCCCTCGAATGATTACGCCGGGGCGCCGGGACCGTTCGGCCTAGGAGGAAATTATGTGTGGTATTTATGGTACACAACATTCGGACGGATTGCGACCGTCCAATGCTGTGATAAGCTATGATATCCGTAAGTTTGGGATCCTTCGGATACTGGACTAGCAACCTGTATCGAAGCGATTTTAGGCTTACACATAAGAGATGCCAAGTCCATTACGGTGCGAAACACCGTAACCTTCATATAGATAGGGCCGGTGGGCTGAGATGAGAGCTGGGTGTAGGCGCAGGGCCTGCCACCCATTATGCATATGTTTACGTTTATGATTGGTCGGTTGATACGAATCGTATGTTTGCTTATGTTAAGTTCTAACCACTGCAGGCTAAGGAAAATGGGACGAAATGTGCATGATCACTATGTTTATGTTCCTATTATGCCTAACTGTATCTGCTGCAGGAATACGGTATTGGACACATTTACGATAATGTGCTATGTTAAGTTTTGCTATGAAACTGATCCTAAGGCTAAATAGAAAGATCACAAATTAAGATGCATGTTTCACTAAATGAATTAGTGTTTGGTTTGGGTGCGAGCGGGTCTTGATCAGTACGAAGCGAGGACGAAAGCACTAATCCTCCACTAGTTTATGTGCAGGTCAGGTTATGATCGGCGCGGGGCGGAGCTTGGCTTGGACGTGCCGAGACATGGAGTCCTTGGTGTTCAAGAGGAGCTACCGCATATGCGATCGGACTTGCGACATGGAGATGTTCGGCCGAGGACTACTTGGTGGCTATAAAGAGGCATAATGTATGGAACAATAAAATCCTTTGTGAGCTAGAGAGATCATGAGCGTTGTAGCCAATTGGCATGTATGTTGGGCTATTCAGAGCCTTTGTAATTTTCAGTTCATTATGAATAAAAGAGATTCTTGTGTTATACTTTGTTTTCCTTCCGCTGCTTATGTTATGAATTTGAGATAGTCACTATGTGAACTGTTCTCTTGCCTTGCACGAGCGTACTCCAGGCTCGTGCGGCATCACGCCCCAGCGAGGACGATGATTCGGGTCAAATCTAGCGAGGACGAGCGATTTTCCGGGTCGGAGCGTGACAAGTTGGTATCAGAGCGGTTCCATCCTTTGGACCGTACGTGAATCTTTTTGACCCTCAGTTGCTTTGATATCGAAATTCAGTTGACTCTAAGTTGTTTCCGCAACCGCATGGCTCATGGATCTTCTCGACGCTACATTGGATGTTCTATACAATAAGTCTATATTAAGTGCGTACGTCTGCCACAAGTATGTCGTGACTATTACGCTATCTCCGAGGGCCATCGGAGAGTGTTGGTTGCACGAAGTGCAACGAGTTATGGGATGTTGGTTGAAACAGAAGTGCAACGAGTTATGAAATGCTGGTCGCATAAGGTGCAACGAATATGGTGATGTTGGTTGCATGAAGTGTAACGATATGTGTAGTCGATCGCACGAAGTGCAAGGAGTTATGTGTTGTTGGTCGCACGAAGTACGAGAAGATATATGTTGTTGGTTGCACGAAGTGCAACAGATCGATATGTGAGACGATGCGTGTTATGTGGCTATGAGAATGATTATGTGTCGTTGGTTGCACGGAGTGCAGCAAGTCGTGAATCGTTCGTTGCATCGGCGTAACGAGTCGATATGGTATGATGCGTGTTGTATGGCTATGCGGATGGATAGCGATATGTTGCACGAGATTGAGTATCGAGAATGAGTTGTTGCACGGGTTGCAACGAACGAGATTGGAAGATCGCGGATGTGATAGTACAGGTCGAGTTGGTCGCTAAGTCGAGTTGAGTAGGCGAACGTTTATGTTGGCCGTATGTCGCGTTGAGATACGAGTAAGCGAATGTTGCGGGCGTGATCGATACGATCGCCATGGTACGATTAGATTGAATGTGTGTCAAACTTGAGCTAACGCTAGAGCTGGGATCGGAAGGATCGCCATACGGGATAGTCTATTGGAAGATAGATGTCGGACCTATGCGAAGTGTGATGTCGAGTAATGACTCGATTTCGAGTGGTATATGCAATACCAATTATGTGAGCAAGCGTGATGAAGTATTGTATCGACAACGATAGGCTCGATCCTGAGTGGTATATGGAATACCACTTACCGGTAGCTATGTTAAGCCGTTTGGTGACTTGCGATAGGTTACGTCGAGACGATTATGTTGTTACGATATGTTTGTCCTCAACGGACGAAATAATGTCGAGACTCGAACGGGAATGACTTGGCAGAAGTCGATGCAAGTATGCCTCGATGAATTGAGTTGAACGATTATGTGTGAAGTCATATCTATGGAGGATACGTCGGACGAATATTCATTAAGTGTAAGTCGAACGATAGGCTGAGCATAGCGAAGAAATGTACGTTGAGGAAATGGTCAACCCGGTCGAACTTATGTTGAGTTAAGTCGGTACGAAAACCGTTCGGAATGAATCGAGTTGGTACGAAGAAATCGTATGAACGAATTTGGGTTAGTACGATAAGTCGGTGGCACGATCGCGAAGTGCGAGTTAGGGATATGAGAATGGATATATGAATTTAAAATTGTGTCACGACGATGTTAAGTAGTTATAATGGAATGAATCTTGATAAGTGCGAGACTTGATTCGTGTTCGAGTTCGGATAATGGCAATGATTGCAACGGGTTTGAGCTTATGAGAAAGGAAGATGTTCAAGTTATGCATATCGACTATGGTATTGAGGCGTATCAAAGACGATATGCAATAACTCGGGGATACTCTGATCGAATGACCGAAAATTATGTTGAGCATTGTTGTTGGATGAATAAGATGCAAGTTAAGTTGATGTCGATTCAGATGACGATGGTAGGAATGCTTCGGAGAATTTGAGAGTCGATGGATGTTGCTCGGATGAAATCGAAAGTGTCTGGATTGCTTTGCGGATCACTACTATGTTGACATTCTTGTCTTGAGCGAGCGCAACACCAGCCTCGCACATGCGTCACGTCAAATTAGGACGATCATTCCGCGTGAGCACTGGTATGGTGATTCATCCAGTGGGTATGATCGAACTTGCGAGGCGTGGCAAATTTGATATGGACTTGTGGTTTGATGCGAAGGTGACATTGAGGATTGTGCGATATTGTCAACGGTAGTGCCTAAGTGATTCGAGTAGTTATCGGCGCATCAGTTACACGGGGGTAGAAAATTTTTGGATTGGTATGTTGGATTGGGTAAAGCCCCATAGGAAGTGTTGCGAATTGATTTGGCTCCGTAATAGGATATAGCATGGTTCGTTATAACTGTCCCTCGTTGATGATCTTCAATTATCGAACGTAGTTTTGGGGCAGATGACCCTAGAAGACTTGACCGCCAAATCAAGTGAATATTGAAGTCCTATAGGATGACCCTAAAGAAGTTGCGTAAAAAGGATAAGGAATGAGGTAGTGCATGTTGAGGATAATTCTAAGCGAGTGAGTATCGTGTCTCGAAAGTTAGCGAGTACTAGAATCAAGATGGTCAGAAAAGTTATGTTGGATCGAGTGGATGTTGAGGAACGTGCTTAGCGTAGTGACGCGGTAAGGCGATTGCAAGAGTGTTGCAATGCGCGAGAGCGACGGATAGTAAAACGACCTTAAGAGTTGTGTCGTAGATCGATTTGAGTAACGGTTAGGCTATGTGTGTTTGGACGCATCGTAAAAGACCTTGGGACGGAAAGATTGTTGCCTTTGAGCATCGTAGACTCAAGTTGACCTCTTGTGTCGGGAGAGTGCGAGCATGATATCTGGATAAGTTACCTAGCGGGGGTAGTCCCAGACGCGATACGTATATGGTTCGAAAATGTGGATCGTGTTGGAATAGTTGTGTGCGAGACTTAGTACGGATTGTAGACAAAAAAATTTGTGACATGTTGACTTAGTCCATGTCATTAAGGCTAAATGTTATGAATGATTGGATGAAAGACGTGAGTTGTGCGAGAGATAGGAAACGGCCGGGCGAATAGGCGTTGCGGAGAATTGTTACAATCGGATGCGCAATGGCTTGCTGCAATACATACGTTAGATGGCCGGCGAGAAACTTATGAGATTGAAGTTACGAGTTCGAATTAAGTTATGTGCAGAGATGTTTGGAAGATGATCGCATGTTATGGGATAATGCATATGAGATGTATTTTAAGAATAGACGCTAAGATTTAGCTAAGTCGAGTACGGATTGATTGTTGCTTGAGGATTAAGTTGAGCTTGTTAGTTTGTCCCGATATCCTACAACTGAGCTTGGCTGAAATGCATATATTGGTGGGACGCCTAAAATATGTGTATGATACAAACTAAGTTGTATGATTCCAACGATAGTAGTACGAGATTGTGAAGCGATCTATGTGAGGCACTTGGATTAAGTGTTAGTTTCGGTTCGAGGACGAACCTAATTTTGAGTGGTATATTATGTAATGCCCCGCTCTGCACGGTGCATTATGATGAGTCGTTGACTCGAAGAGTTTCGTTGACCCGATGAAGTATCGATGCGAATCGATATAAGAGTTACGTTGGCCAAAGGTAAGCTTTGAGTCGGTTGGAATCTATAAATTGAATCGATGCAAAGGATAAGTCCCATTTGAGCAAGTGCTGATTTTAGTTGATATGGTGTGCAGGCTATGCTTTTACGCTGGACGATAAGAGGTCGGCATTTTACCTTATGCAATGAAGTATCCGCGAAACCAAATTGTGGCCTTGCAACGGATTGTAGCATGGGCATGATAGGCCAAATCAACCGAGTAGAGCAAAGGAATGGCTAAGTCTGGGAGTTAGCTATGCAACCGAATTATGGAAGCGATACGCTTCAACTCAGCAAAACGGCAAGGCGTATCGGCTTAAGGTGGGCGGGTACTTGACTCTCTCTCCCTATTCCTTCACGTCTAATAAAATATGTTATGGTATGCATAATACGTTATCGAGTTAGCGAGCGTGGCTCGGCGACGAGAGGTCTAAGTATGCGTTGAACACTAAGATAGAACATTGAACAATCGAAACATTGAAGCGACGTGCATCATGTGTACGAGTCGCGGTAGGGCAGTGATGGTAGAACATTGAAAGACAATATTGAGTTGTGCACCACGTGCACGGCTCCGAGAACATTGAACTCTAGGCGTAGAACATTTATTATGGTGTTGAGCGTGCCTTTGTGCACTTAAGCTACATAATGACTAAGTAAATACGGAGGTAGGCTATGCGAATAACATTATGAATGGGACGCGTGAATATGAGTACGAGATGACTAAGCCATTGGACGTCGTGCATCAATAAGGATGTGTTGGGGCATAACGCCAACGGAGCTCCCATATGAATGGCGGATTATGTTATGAGACGCGAATATGTTTATGGTGCGGGACTATGTTTATGGAACATGAGATTGGTTGGACGATATGACTTGTATGCTACGGTACGTATTGCTGGTCAATGGACTCGGATTGCCCGTGCACGGGTACGGCTTCCCTCGAACGGTTACGCCGGGGCGCCGGGATCGTTCGGCCTAGGAGGAAATTATGTGTGGTATTTATGGTGCACAATATTCGGACGGATTGCGACCGTCCAGTGCTGTGATAAGCTATAATATCCGTAAGTTTGGGATCCTTCGGATACTGGGCTAGCAACCCGTATCGAAGCGATTTTAGGCTTACACATAAGAGATGCCAAGTCCATTACGGTGCAAAACACCGTGACCTTCATATAGATAGGGCCGGTGGGCTGAGATGAGAGCTGGGTGCAGGCGTAGGGCCTGTCACCCATTATGCATATGTTTACGTTTATGATTGGTCGGTTGATACGAATTGTATGTTTGCTTATGTTAAGTTCTAACCACTGCAGGCTAAGGAAAATGGGACGGAATGTGCACGATCACTATGTTTATGTTCCTATTATGCCTAACTGTATCTGCTGCAGGAATACGGTATTGGACACATTTACGATAATGTGCTATGTTAAGTTTTGCTATGAAACTGATCCTAAGGCTAAATAGAAAGATCACAAATTAAGATGCATGTTTCACTAAATGAATTAGTGTTTGGTTTGGATGCGAGCGGGTCTTGATCAGTGCGAAGCGAGGACGAAAGCACTAATCCCCCACTAGTTTATGTGCAGGTCAGGTTATGATCGACGCAGGGTGGAGCTTGGCTTGGATGTGCCGAGGCATGGAGTCCTTGGCATTCAAGAGGAGCTACCGCATATGCGATCGGACTTACGACATGGAGATGTTCGGCCGAGGACTACTTGGTGGCTATAAAGGGGCATAATATATGGAACAATAAAATCCTTTGTGAGCTAGAGAGATCATGAGCGTTGTAGCCAATTGGCATATATGTTAGGCTATTCAGAGCCTTTGTAATCTTCAGTTCATTATGAATAAAAGAGATTCATGTGTTATACTTTATTTTTCTTCCGCTGCTTATGTTACGAATTTGAGATAGTCACTATGTGAACTATTATCTTGCCTTGCACGAGCGCAACTCCAGGCTCGTGCGGCATCACGCCCCAACGAGGACGATGATTCGGGTCAAATCTAGCGAGGACGAGCGATTTCCCGGGTCGGGGCGTGACAGTTCCCTCGTAGCGGTTGGATCGAACAAGTAAGGGTTTCTCTCCCTCATGTCCGACTCCCTCTCCCAAGTAGATTCACCCGGAGAGTGACGGCTCTAAGCTACTCGTACTAAGGGTATAACCTTGTTCCTCAGCCTCTTCTCCCTCTTGTCTAATATCTCCACTGGCTGCTCAGAAACTGTAAGACCCGGCCTGATCTCCAACTCTGAATGATCTAGCACATGACTAGGGTCTGGAACATATCTCCTCAGCTGAGATACGTAAAAGACATCATGAACTCCTGCTAGGTTGGATGAAAGTGCAACCCTATAAGCTACCTCTCCAATCCTGCCAAGTATCTCGAATGGCCCGATGTATCTGGGGCTCAGCTTCCCTCCTCGTCCGAACTGGATCGTCCCTCTAGTAGGTGATATCTTCACTAGCACCATATCACCATCTGTGAACTCCATCGATCTGCGACTAGCATCAGTCCAGTATTTCTGTCTGTCCTGAGCTACTCTGAGCCTGTCTCTGATCATCCCGACCTTTTCTGCTGCATCCGTGATCATCTCTGGCCCAAGCATAACTCTGTCTCCGACATCGTCCCAAAAGAGCGGTGTACGGTATCATCGTCCATATAGCGCCTCGAAAGGAGACATACCGATACTGGCTTGGTAGCTGTTGTTGTATGAAAACTCTACCAAGTGCAGATGGCTCTCCCATGATCCTCCAAAGTCCAGTATGCAGGTCCTCAGCATATCCTCCAGTGTCTGTATCATCCTCTCGGACTGCCCATCTGTCTGCGGGTGGTATGCCATACTGAATTTGAGCCTACTGTCCAACTCCTCCTGCAAGCTCCTCCAGTAGTGGGACGTGAATTTGCTGTCTCTGTCCGACACGATGCTCACTGGCACTCCGTGTAGGCGAACTATCTGTTGCATGTATAGCTCTTCCAACTTCTTAGTGGAAAGCCCCACCTTGAAGGGTATGAAGTGCGCACACTTCGTCAGCCTGTCCATGATGACCCAAATGGCATCCTTCCCTCCTTGGGAACGAGGAAGCCCTGAGACGAAGTCCATCGTAATATGTTCCCACTTCCACTCGGGAATGGGTAACAGCTGTAACAGACCAGCTGGCCTCTGGCGCTTCGCCTTGACCTGCTGACAAACTAGGCATCTCGAAATGAAACATGATACATCCCTCTTCATCCCGTGCCACCAAAGATGTTCTCGCAAGTCACGGTACATCTTGTTAGCACCAGGGTGAATAGAATATCTCGATCGGTGCGCCTCCTGCAAGACTACCTCTACCAGCTCTCCTTTTGGCACGCACAATCGGCTGCCATGCCTCAAGGATCCATCCTCTGCTACAGTAAAGTCATCCAGCAATCCAGCTAAAGCCTGGGCTCAAAGTCTGTGAAGGCTTTCATCTGTAGACTGTGCCTCCCTTATCTGCTCCATCAAACCTGACTGAATGTCAAGCGCCATCATCTGTATCACTGATCCTGGCCGAACTAGCTCGATACCGAGCTTCTTCAGGTCTTCGCGCAAATGCCGATCTATCATCAGATACCATGCCATCGGATGCCTGCTCAGCGCATCCGCCACCACATTTGCCTTCCTGGGGTGATATTGTAAATCGATGTCGAAGTCCTTCATCAACTCCAACCATCGTCTTTGCCTCATGTTTAGTTCTTTCTGCATGAACACATACTTCAAGCTTTTGTGGTCAGTAAAGATTTCCACACGCTCTCCGTATAAGTAACGTTTCCATAACTTGAGTGCAAAGATCACCACAGCTAACTCTAGGTCATGGGTAGGATAATTTTGCTCATAAGTCCGCAATTGCCTAGATGCATAAGCAATCACTTTTCCATGCTGCTGTAGGACACATCCTAGCCCATTTCCTGAAGCATCGCTGTAAATGGTGAAACCTCCAGAACCTGAAGGTAAAGTCAGAACTAGAGCGGTCGTCAGCCTCCTCTTCAGCTCCTCAAACGCTGCTTGGCAGTCCTCTGACCAAATGTACTCTGCGTCCTTCCGCGTCATCTTCGTCATGGGTTCAGCTATCCTAGCAAAGTCCTGGACGAACTTTTTATAATAGCCGGCTAAACCCAGAAAGCTCTTGATATCTGAAACTGACATCGGAGCCTTCCATGTCTCAACTGCAGCAATCTTTCTGGGATCCACCGAGATTCCCTCTCCAGTAACTACATGGCCGAGAAACTCCACTCGGTCTAAAAAGAACTCGCACTTCGACAATTTGGCAAACAACCTCTCCTGTCTCAGAATCCCCAAAACCGTTCGCAAGTGCTCTGCATGCTCCTCCGGCGTCTTCGAGTATATCAGGATGTTGTCGATGAATACTATGACGAACTTATCCAGATACTGGTGAAATGTCTTATTCATCAAATTCATAAAGACAGCTGGCGCATTTGTGAGACCAAATGGCATCACCAGAAACTCGTAATGCCCGTACTTCGTGTTGAACGTCATTTTCTGGATGTCTGCTGTCCTGACCTTCACCTGGTGGTACCCGGATCTCAAGTCTATCCTAAAAAATACTTTTGCCCCACTCAACTGGTCGAACAAATCATCTATCTTGGGTAGAGGATATTTGTTCTTGATGGTGATGGCATTCAACGCCCGGTAGTCAATACACAACCGGACTGTACCATCCTTCTTAGGCACAAAGAGCACTGGCGCTCCCCATGGAGAAGCACTAGATCGAATGAAACCCTTTTTCAACAGGTCATCAATCTGCTCTTTCATCTCTACGGCCTCCTTGGGATTCACTCTATAGCAAGCCCGGGATACTGGTGATGAACCCGGTACTAAATCTATAGTGAACTCCACATCTCTGTCAGGCGAAAGTCCTAGAAGATCCTTGTAGGAGCGTAAAAAGTGCTTCAAAGAAAGAGTCATCCCATTCATAAGTGATCGATTTTTACACCAAGCAGAGCGGGTAATCTCTTTTACGCCCAAATCTAAGCTAATCAATTTACGCCTAAGCAGGCTGATCATTTTACGCTTGGGTCTACACCTATGATTTTACGCCAAGGACAGAGCAGCCTCTTTTACGCTGGACAAAGCTGTCAAATCTCGCATTTAATGCAAACTCTGACATGAAGATATTAATGATGGCATTTACCACAGAATTCAATGGAATTTGTCTTATACAAAGACCATTGTTGTCGTTTATGGGGATCGAGCTACTTTACGCTCACTGTATGGTTTCTTTTACGTACGGAGTTTTTCATGAGTTCTTACGCTCATAAAACAATGTGTGCGTAAAGTCTATTTGAGCCATTTTACGCTCAAGGTTATTCAATAACCACTTTACGCGGGAAACCTATGACAAAGCTATTTTACGCTCATCTTACTATTTTACGCCCAGAGGACGTTGGAGCTATTTTTACGCCCTATTCTTTCTGGCCAGTTTGGAACGTGGTTTGCCTACATGGCCTTCATGCCACATATTTCGAAGAACGTGTGTACATGTATCCTATTCTTACTGAAATGATGGGACGCGTGTCAACGTATGCAAAGGATGACTCTGATCATGGGTGGCAGTTATTAGCGTAAAGACAGACTTTGATGCTCTTTTACGCACAGAATTCCCAGTCTATAAATAGACTCATTTTTCTCAAGGAAAGGAGACAGAGAGAACATGAGAGAATAGAGAGATCAGGACTTCGAGATTTTGATTCTCCGGAGCATTCTTCTTCAACTTTTCTTTCAGAACAGAGTGAAGCAAAGCAGAAAAGCATTCGGCCTCGCCATCAGTGCCCAAGTACGTCGATACCTTTCTGGTGACTTAGTTCTTCCAAGTTGTTCTACTTCAAGCAGTAATCTTCATCATCATCATATGGTCCAAGGAACAAAGTGATCATTTACAAGATCAGACTTCCATAGCAATACTTTCCCAGAATCAAATTTGTACTTCTTGTACTTTTTTTCGTTTTATTTTCAAAATCCAACTTTTGTTTGGCAATTTTGTTAAGTGAAACAAAATGACGACTCTGCTGGGGATTACCTTCTCCTCTGAAGAGGAGGTGATTGCTCAATATGATGATGTTTCGGTCGGTTCGACCAAGAAGACTCTGGTTGTGCACTTCGACCAGACTGCCTATGAAGAAATGCTCCGAACTGGGGTGGTTCTCGCTACTCTAATGTTCAAAAGTCTCGCAAAGCACGAAAAGTTTGGATTCCCAAATCCAAAGTAGTTTCTGATCTCTCTGTGACTTCTGATGATAAGGGAATTCTTCCCACTCCTGTCATAGGGGCTCCCGTTCGTAACGAGGCGGTCCTTACTTCAGAGTTGCACTCAAAGTGTGATGATTTATCTCCCGTTTATAACGGTGATGATAATCAGGTTTCACGCCCACTGCGTAAGAATCAAGTTTTACGCTCAGTAGGTAAAAACCAAGTTTTACGCTCAAGGCATAAGAATGAGTCTCCCATTTGTAATGTGGCAGATTCTAATACTTCTGAGTGTAAAAATAAGTCTTCCGTCTGTGACGTGGTAGGCCCAAATAAATTACGCTCCTCGTGTAAAGCAAAATCTCCCGTCTGTGATGTGGTAGATAATCAATTTTCACGCTCTACGCGTAAAGGTAAGTCTTCTGTCTTTGACAGTGTAGATAAAATTCATAACGATGTTTGCACATCTAATATGAATGTACCTAAACGTGTGCATCGTAAAAATGTTGTTGGTAAAACTTCTGTCCTACACCAACAACCTTCTTATACTGCTTTACGTAAAGTGCCAAACTTACAAATCATGCGCCATAAAAATGGAGTCCTTCGTGCTAAATCTCAAGATTTACGTACACAACTCCAAACGCGTAAAAATGTACGGTTTGGTTCTGCGAATGAAGCCAGTAATCTTCTTTATACACAAGGGACTAAACGTTTTTCTACCCCAAATGTGATAAAGAAGAATACTCCATCCGTTTCTTCTGATTTACGTGACTTGCTAATGCAAAAACGTAAGAACAGACAATCTCCGGTGATGCTCCCCCAAGAAAAATATTATTGTGAATATCACCAGGTTGTGATCAACTGTTGTTGTTCGGCTTCAAGACGGTCAGTTTTTGATCGTTTAAGTTCTAACTCGCTTCAACATCAAGCTGAAAACCAAGAAGATTAGCTGTCATATGCATCAGTCAACATGGCATCTCATACTAACAGAGGACGACGACCGGGACGGAACATGTCCCAAACTCCAGGTCAACAACAGTTCAACAGGCTTCTTGATTCCTTTGAAGAAGTATATCAGAATACTCGATCAAGAAGACAAAGGCAATTGCAGATTTCTGATTCAGAAGCTGGGGGTACTCAATCTTTTGAGTCTGATACCGATAGTGTGGATTCATACTTCTATACTAATCCCTCTATATCTTCAAGAGAGGTTGAATCCTACGTTGTTGGAGTTGAACCAGAGACGTTATCTGCTAATACGGAACAACGTCTCACTGCCGTGGAGCAATCATTGAAAGACATGCTCAACATGGTGTAAAGCATGCATCAGATAATTTTGAATCAGTAAACTGCTCAACCTACAGTAATAACTCCGATACCAGTAGCAGCACAAACTCAAGATAGTCAAGGGGCTGATATACCTTCGAATATTCAAGAGCCTGCTGTTAATCAAAATTCTGCATCTCTAGATCCCATCATTCCAGAAGATGTACCACCTCCAGTGGGGGTTACGGTACATCCAACGACTATTCAATCAAATGTGCTTCCTCAAACCAGTGAAGCCATTCAAGCAGTGCGTGAACTCAAAGCACAGTTTGAAGTTTTGAGGCACAAAGATCATCTCCAGAGGTTAGGGATTAAGCAATCTTATCCTCCTCATTGGAATGATGTACCCTTTTCACCGAAGTTCAAGCCACAATCCATGGTTTTATTCGATAGAAAAGCATCTCCTAGTCAATATATCAATTACTTTGATATTATGACTGTACACTTGCAGAAAATGATGCTCTTCTCACTCGAGTGTTCATCGGGTGTCTGACGGGTTCAGCTTACGATTGGTATCGTAGCTTACCCGATAACTCTATTTCGTCTTTTGACGAATTCAAGGCAATGTTTCTCTTCCGCTTCTATGAAGGAGGTATGGACATGAACATGTCCTCCTTAATAGAAATCAAACAAAAGAAGAAAGAAGATACTCGGACGTTCATTGAACGTTTTCGACAGGCTTCTCTCAAGATGCCTCCTGGTATGCCAGATTCAGCGTTGATTGATACATGCAAGATGAATCTACGACCATCTATTGCTGTCTTCACAGGTTCCCAATTCACAGATTGGGCTTCGTTTATCATAGCAGCAGTTTTTGTCGAGACCAATGGTAGGTTGGCTCGGGAACACGGGATGATTTTCACTTCAGAAGATAAAGGAAAGAAAAGTAATCCTGGTAATAATCCTGGCAATCGTAATGTGAAAGGAAAAGATACTCTTATGGTCAATCTCTCTAAGAACAAAACGACGCCAAACAATCAGGAATCTTTCAGGCCAAAGGAAGAATACTCTTTTGACGAAAGTGATATCCCAGGGATATTTTAGTGTCTGGTGAAAAGTGGCAAACTTCAAATTCCAGAGCCAAAAAGGCCTAATGAGGTGAATCTGACTGACAATCCCAAATATTGTATCTATCATGGATACGTTAATCATCCTACCAGTGCTTGCTATGTCTTGAAAAAGAAGATCCAAGACCTGATAAATGGTGGCACTATCGCTCTAACCAATGATGACCATACAGTTACAACCAACATGGTCTCTCTTCAATTTGGAGATTTTTCTCCACAGCAAATCCCAGATAAAATTATCCCAATTTCGAAGGCGACTATGAAAATCATGAATATCCCACCCGCAGGGAAGAAAATATAGGATTACTGCCGCTCACATTGAAGAATGGTGAAATCATGTGGGTACATCCTGACTTAATACCTGAGTTGGAAAATGAAGGTAAAACTTCAAAATCTAAGAAGGGTAAAAAAAGTCAAAACCTGCAACATGATTTCCCATGTTATTCCAGATCCAGATAACTTGGATCACCTATGGGATGACCTCCCTTTAGAAGATAGACTGAAAGGACTGAACATCTGTCCTCCATGTCTAGCTCCTCCTACCAAGCTCAAGCTTACTCATCAGCAGTAGCTAGCCATGAATAGTGTTCCTTTATACCGGGCACAACAAGTCTTTGCTGCTTATGAAAAAGCTCCAACAGGGATTTCTCCTCGTATCCCGAATTCTTCTCCTCCCTTAACTACAGAGACGTCTATGCTTCATTCTCCTATAGTTACAGAGGTTTCTTCCTCTTCCTGTACTGAAACACCTGTCCAAAGCTCACTGCCTATCCACTTGTATAGTCAGCAATCTGTTCTTCTTATAGGGAAGATGGGTTACGACTTTCAAAAGACAGAAGGTTTGAATTATGATAAAGGAATACGTCTTCCTTTATAAATTCAAAATCAGAATTCTACTGCTGGATTGGGTTCTGAAGTGCCTCGTAACAACCCTCACAATAAGAAGGCTAAAGGAAGAAAGACTAAATCCTGTAATATGGTACTTCCTTCTCCTGAGTCTGAAGAAGAAACTTTTGCTGGTACAAGATCTGGAAAAGAGTACCACAAAGATTATGAGGGATCCTCCAAAGAGCAGAAGATGTAGTGGAAACTCTACCAATTCAACCTTCTCCTGTTCCTGCTAAACCTTCTGTGGTTGAAAAGGGAAAACAGAAGGCAGTACGCTTTGATATCCCATTGAATCCTGCTTCCAATCAGGGGGTGGTGATGAAGCCTTACAAGTTTGACATTCTAGCTCAGTTAGCCAATACTCCGGCTAGACTATCTATATTTGAACTGCTTCGCCTTTCCAGAGAAAGTAGAAAGACTTTGAGCGAAGCTTTACTTCAAGCAGATTCATGCTTGGCTCAACTCAAGACTCCTGATAATATACCAGTGTCATGCCCGCAGTGCCATAGTGTGATGGAAGCAATTCCCAACATCACCTTTACACAAGAGGATATGCTATTGAAACACAACAAGCATGATAGGCCTCTATGCTACGCTGGATATATTGGATCCACTAAAATTGACAGGATTTACTGTAACTCCACTTCCCAGAAATTTTATTATTTCTAAAATAATTTTCCTGATATTTTCTAAGTTAGTATTATTATTATATTTTTTAATTATTTTTCTTTTTCAGCCCAACCTGTTTAGGGCTTTACTTCTAACCAATTTGGGCTTTTATTAAAAAGCCCATGAACCCAATGTCAAAAACCACCCTCTGTAATGAACAATTCAATTTCTCTTTCTTAAACTCCACCTTCCTTGTTGAGAGCAAACCCAGCTGTTCGAAAACGGCCATGGAATTTGAAATTCCTTCCTCTAACAACCTAGTCAGAGCCATGTGCTCTACAAACTTTCCCTCCATTCGAATTCGTGGAGACCCCACTCTAACAACCTATTTAAACCCTCCTTCCTTCTCCTTTTGATCAGCAATCCCATTCTTTTCTCCCCAAAGAATTCTACAGTCAAGCTCTAAGAGAAGATTCTATGGCAACAGTGGAAGGATGAAGAAGGAGTCGACCCCCACCGGAGGATCGACGTCGACAGCATAACGAACCAACCAACGGGTGTCTCGACGAGCAAGGGCGACCGAGGTTCCAGTACTCTTCTTCCTCGTCAAATCTGTTTCTTCAGGTTTGAATTTATCAATTCTAGGCCTCGTGATCATTCTCAACTTCCAGTGGATCAATTCCTTATAGATCTGATAGTAGGCTTCGATTCATTCAATTGTCAGATTTGGTTGCTGCATCATTGCGAAGAATTCGATCATTCAATCAATCAAATCCATTCTAATTGTTGCTGAGTTGATCCTTGATTTGGTAAGTTCCTTTTTGAAACTCGATTTTCATTTATTAAGGATAGATCTAATCATCCACTGGCCTGGAATTAATTCCTGTTTGCAACCTGTTCGATCCTTTATTTCAGAGGATTTTCGGATCCATTCAATTGAGGGTAGTTGAGTTAAGAGTTAGGTTGGGACTTGGATTAGTATTGTGATAGCATCATCAGGTAACATTCCATATTTTTGCATATTATTAAATTCATTATGATTAATGTAGCTCGTGTGGTAATTGAGATTCGAACATACTGATTTATGCAGGCATATTGGTTCAGTAATGAACCTGATTTATGTGGCATTATAGTTCAGTATTGAACCTGATTTGTGTGGGATTATGGTTCAGTCCATAGATTTATCATTTGTCAACTAAATCAATCTTGTGAGGCCAACTGCCTTGCAGTATGGAGGAGGATTGATTTCTGAGACACCATTCAGTGTTGATGAACTTGAGATTTATCTCAGTAAATCGAGATGTTATACTTTTGTTTTGGGAATTAGTTTAAAACCTGGGACTTATGTTCAGATTTGGTTCTATTAAAGAGAACCCAAGTCTTGGGATTGGGGGCTTGTGTGACAGTGTGAATCGGTATTCTTAGAACCTGAGAACAAACTCAGGTGACTGACGTGTCTCAGGAAATCTGAGACTTGAGGATGTTGTCTCAGGAAAACCTGAGAATTACTTGTGAGACCCGAGCTGTACACTGAAACTGAGACTTATGTCTGAACCTGAGAATCAATTCAATCTGTGATATTTGAGAACCTGAACACTTATCCATTATTTGGTTCATGTTGCTGAACCTTAATACCTATGCATGATTTAATTGCTTTTCTGAACCTGATTAGATGTGCACTTGTTTAGTTCAGTGAAAACTGAAACTAACATAAGTGTAATTGTTTCAGCTGGATTGATGAGCTCTTTGCATAGCATTACAATCCAAATTTCTGAAACCTGAGACCATTTATCCTTGATTCATTTTGTTAAATCTAAGTTGAGTTGGGTTGTTTAAATTATAACTGGGAGGGAGTTGTTCTCAGTGATCATGGCAGTTGGCATGAGCCTATACTATCCTGTCACCTACTTAAATTGGTTGAATGGGGATTGACTCTTAATGATGTTAAACCTGTGATGATCAGTTCAGTTGTGGGACTCTTTCTTAGTCCAGGTCTTTTGGAAAACTAAGGAGAATGTGGGTTGGGACCTGAGTTTGAGAGTTTGGATTTAAGTTAATAGTGAGATGGCATCTCACTGTCAACTTCAGTTAAAATCTGTAAACTGCAGTAATACCACTCCATGTTGTTTATGAAATCTGGAGACCTGGACTGAAATATGAGACCTAAATACTGATCTGCTGATGCCAGGTTGCATTTGGGTTCTGAGGACAGTTAGATGATTGGCTTGACTGAAAGATCAATCCCCATGTTTTAGTCTGGAAGTTTAGACTGATTTAGGAACTGAACTGAATGCATCTAGGACACTACTGAATAACATGTTAGCCTAAATAGAAATTCCAATTGGGTATCTCAGGAACTTGAGAGTCACATCTCGATGGTTCCATCCAATTGAACCTGTACTTGGAAATTAAGTTGGAGTTTTGTTTAGCTTTTGTTTAAGGTTGGGGATGGCCAGGTATTATACTGAGCTTGTATCCCCTCTAGACTGAACTGTAATAGTGTAAACTGAGATTTAGAAGCAGGATTGATAGGTAGACTGTTTTGTTTGGTGCAGACAATAGTAATCTTGTACACATGTTCAGGACCTGTCTTTGTTCAGAACTGGATTTGTAGCAGTCTTATTCTTTAAAGATAAGTGCCTGTCTCTGTAGAAATTGTTACTGAAGTTTCATGCTACTGCCAACTTCAGATGGCTGAAAATTTATGAGAGGGTCAGAAATAGGGTGTTCCCTATTTTAGTTGATATCCTACTGATTTTTTTTATATGGTTAAAATGAAGTTAAGGGACTAGAAGGATTAGGCAGTCCTATATTGATTGGGTTGTAACTACTTTTAATAACTAAACTTGTAATGTATCTATAGTGTTTAGCAATTTAGAATTAAGGTTATTGTTAGGTGGTTTTCCTAGAAGTACTATCTTAAGTTGTTGACTTATTTTTTTTATAAATCATTTAAATACAGGAGAACACCTAGCCAATCTTCACTCGTACTTTCCTGGAGCAAGGCAAGTACATTCTATGGTTTTGATCAATGCATTTTTCTTGTTCTTTATTGCTGACACACTGCGACACGTTCATGATCTTTCTGGCTTGTTCTTTCATGATCTTACTTGTATCTTGGGGTGGGGGAAATACTCTAGATATGTGACCAAACCCGGATACTTATTCATGATCTTTAGCTTAGGCCTCGCACAGTGCACGCGGGTCCTAAGCCGTACCATATATGATCTTTCAGGATCTTTCATGCTCTTTCATGGTCTTACCCAAGCCGGTCACATATCATAGAAGTATTTCAAATTTATAACACACATGTTCAGGATTTTGTTCTTACATTAGTTTTCTATGATCCTGATCTTGATTTTAGCTATAGTTGTGATCTTTCCTGCATCTTTACATAGTCATGATCTTTCATGTATCTTATAGCAGTAGTTCATGTTCTTTATGTTCTTTACATACCTTGTTCTTATCCTGTTCTTTCAGCATTTATTTTCCATACCATGATGTTATTGTTCACTACCTAGAACTATACTTTGCTCCGCTCCTGAATAGGATATGTTGCAAGTATGTTTGCAGGACATTGTTCTACTCTATGGGCCAGAGCCCAGGATTAGCTGAGCATAATGAGGCTTAGCTTGAGGTTTCAGGTTTAGACTGTTAGCTTACTCTTAGATATTGTCTTTAGAATTCATGTACATTTCATTCTTGATGACTCGTACATTATGATATCTAGATTTGTGGATTATGGTGATCATTCTGGGATACGTTTTTAGATGCTGTGATTCTATATTTTCATGATTATCTGGTTAGTTTTCCCTAGCTTGGTACAGCTTACTTCGTCGTGTCTAACGACGAAGGCTGGGCGTGTCCGACTCGTGTCCGATTATTCGGGAGCGGGTCGTGACATATTTTTAGTGGTGGCCCATGCAGGTCCATCCTAATGGTACCCAGGTCTTAGCGTACTATTGGGGGACTTGATTACACTAGGGAAACTTGATCACAGCATAGGAAAATCGGGAAATAAGGGTATATTAGGTATATCAGGTGTATCAGGTATTTTAATATTCTATAAACACTTGTTGTATGTAGGTCTAGGTTATTTTAACAGTTTTCTGTTTTGCAGATAGTTCAAAAGCATGTGACACCAGAACTGTCAATTCACCTGCACTTGACGTTTTCGAGCTTCCACTACCTTCTATCACTCTACTATCCCCATGGGTAGTACGTAGTTGACGGAGACGTCTGAAGAGTCCCTTGACAACCAGAGGAAGCAGGCCACCCTTTCCAAGTCAGACTTGTGGATACACTCTTCGAGCCAGGAAGGACTTCTGATTTCCATACGCTCAGACACTTGGACTTTTTCGACACCGAACGCATATCTTGCACCAGGGAGCCGATCGAGAACCTGAAGCCGCCACTGAAGGTCATCTCAGCATGTGAGGATCCGACTTCTCTGAAGATTAGAGCCACCAGCCTGGAGATTCAGAATGTAGCGCAGACAATGGAACGAAACAGGAAGCTGAAGCTCATGAAAGACATGAAGATTTATGACAAAGACAACAACTACCCTGGACCCGCAAAGCGTCACAACACTCAGTCAGCGTTTCTTCGGTCACACCACCAGTCGCATCATCAGAAGCAGATCTCAGCAGCCAGCACGCCAGCAGCCATATATTCCTGCCAGAGCCCCGTACTTCAGCCCCAGCGGGAGATCCAGATTCAGATCCAGCCGACGATCATTTACAATTTCTGCCACCTCTCAGGATGCCACTATAAAGAGTGCCGCAAAAGACGGAGGCTATACTACGGATCGCCTGCCCACCAAGTCAAGACTGCTGGAAAACGTTGATCACACTGCCCGAGAACAAGCGCGAGGAGCATCAGACTACTGCAAAAGGGAACCACCTTCTCAGAATCAGCAAACACACGGAGCACTGCCGCAAGGATCAGCCTATATCAGGACAGCTGAAGAAATTGAAGTGATTCCAGTCCCGGAGAAACACTGAAGATAGATTGAAGTCAGAAGATTTTTTTTGCATGGTTGGAAAAACCATGTATCTTGATTAATAATCCAATTTTTCCTTAAATTCCTCCTAACACATTGATCATTTCTTGAAACTTCTTGTTCCTATTTTGGAACCTTGATTGATGTCCAAAACTTATTTCAAGATACTGTTTCATATTCGACAAACTTATTTCAGACCCACAATTCGATATTTGTTTGAAATCTATTATTCGATACCATTTGCACATTCATTCATGACCTTGTTTCCTAGTAATGGCTCATATTTGTAAATTTTGTTCTTTTATCAAACTTCGTGTTAATTAAGATTTAATTCCTACTCGAGACTTATTTCGAAACCCTGTTCCTCATTCGAAGCATTATTTGTGCTTCGTCCTATTTAGGACATTGTTGAGGATACCTTTGAGGGTTTTGAAGATTTCGTTTCCTATTCGAGACTTGTTTCCTTATTCATGACTTTGATTTTCTAGTCGAGAGTTGCTGGTCCACTATTTTTGTTTCGATCTTGTTTTCTATCCAAGATTTTGCTTGTTTTATGGATACTTGTTCTTACTCGTTTATTGATATTCTGTTTGCTAATCGAACTTGTACTATTCAGAATTATTCCTACTTGAAATATCATTCTGAAATCTTGTTTGAACCTTCGCTTCTATTGATGCTTGTTTTGAGATAATATTTCCCATTCTTGACTTTATTCGAGACTTGTTCTCTATTTACGATTTTGTTGTTGTTGAGATTCGCTTGTTTCATGTTTACGATCCAATACCTTGTCTCCTATTAGAACCTGTTTTCTAGTCACTATTCTAAACCTTGTTTCCTCGTTAAGATTTTCTATTTCGAGATTTTATTTCCTAATCACGACCTTGTTGATACTTGATTTTTTACTGTATACCTTATTGGGGAATTCGTTTCAATTCAAGCTTTGCTCGAGATTTTATTTTTATTCGAGATTTTATTGAAACTTATTTCTAGTACGAAATTTTATTTCTTATTTTGAAACTTGTCTTCTATCTGATACCTTGCCTCAGTTCGTCCTTCGAGACTCTGTTATCCTTTCGGGATAACGTTCCATATGTGGAATCTTGTTACCATTCCAGATATCAGTTGATATTACGTCATAATTTGAAACTTCGTCCTGTCTGAAATTTTAAATCTCCCTGGCTGCCCTTTTGTACTCACTGATTGGATCTCTTGTCATTATTAGTACCTAATAAACTCATGTATTCTAACAGTCAGGTAACTTCACCATTCCGTAACTTGGACTATTGAAACTCATTTTGAACTCCTTGAAACTCTTTTGAAATTCCTAGGAATAAAGTCGAGAGACTATTCGATGACCTACTATGGCATGACAGTTGCGCGCTGCAGCCATTATCTGGATTATGGAGACTGAGGGTTCACTGCAGCCAATAGTGCACTGGCGAGGCAGGAACTCTAAGTTGAAGTGATTTCAGACACCCATAGGTTTTCGAGTACTGTCGAGACTTGTCATATTCTTCATACCTTGATCTCTTGGGTTGCTTCATCAATGATTGTTGGAAAATGGATAAGGTTGACAGATTATTCGGTGACATATTGTTATTTGAGTCACGGAACTGAAGTCCACTGCAGTCAGATACATACTGGCGGGGTAGGGATTCTAAGCAAAGCGATTTCAGATACCAACATGTTCTTGGATATTCTGGAGACTATATTTCCTTTTTATATGATTATTGGGTTTTTTTTGAGAATCACGGATCCTTACAAGTTCATTCTTATTTGATACTGTATCTCCTGAGTATTTGGTACGTTTCTCAAAATCAACCCTTGCTAATTACCTTCTAGTATTGTATCTTTAGATCATTGATTTTCTCAAATTATACATTACCAGATTTTGATTCCATACTTCGTTTGTGATTTGTCTAAACTCCGATCTAAAGTCATGTCTGTCTGACCATGATTTTCCTATCTTGCTCTAACCCACTTGTGTTAAACTATCAGTTTTGATCGTACTTAATAGTTGTGTCTTCATGATTTTGCTCCTCTAAGTTGTAATTGAAATTCCTTCCACTTCGTGACTATTTGATCCTCGATCTTTGTCAAAGCATGATATCCCAAACTTCTTGTGTATACTTGGACTCAAGGCTCAGAGCATCATGGATCGACAGAAGCACTAGGCGGACAACAGCAGATGGTCATCAGAGTTCGCAGTTAGAAGCAGAGTGTTCCTGAAGAATCTCGCCGACCAGAGGCACCATTCGTTTTGGCAGAGACAGGAAGCTCAGTCCGAGATTCATCGGACCTTTCGATGTGACGGCACGTATTGGCGAGGTGGCATATCGACTAGCGCTTCCAGCTAGATTGGAGGGAGTGCACGATGTCTTCCACGTATCTCAGCTTCGACGGTACATTCCAGACCCGAGCCATGTGGTGGACTATTCTGAGCTGGAGGTGGGCCCGAGATTGACCTACGAGGAGCAGCCAGTAGAGATTCTCGATCGTAGGGAGAAGCGTCTGCGAAACCAGACCATTCCTCTTGTTCGTGTCATGTGGAGACACCACTCTCCCGGAGAGTCCACATGGGAGCGCGAGGACGAGATGCGGGAGCGCTATCCCACTTTGTTTGATTGATTTAATTGTACTCTGGTTCTTTGAAATTCTATTTTCAATAAATAATTGTGTTATGATTTTGAGACCTACTTTATGGTTGAATTTCGAGGACAAAATTTTTTTGAGGGGGGAGTATTTGTAACTCCACTTCCCAGAAATTTTATTATTTCTAAAATAATTTTCGCAATATTTTCTAAGTTAGTATTATTATTATATTTTTTTAATTATTTTTCTTTTTCAGCCCAACCTGTTTAGGGCTTTACTTCCAACCAATTTGGGCTTTTATTAAAAAGCCCATGAACCCAATGTCAAAAACCACCCTCTGTAATGAACAATTCAATTTCTCTTTCTTAAACTCCACCTTCCTTGTTGAGAGCAAACCCAGCTGTTCGAAAACGGCTATGGAATTTGAAATTCCTTCCTCTAACAACCTTGTCAGAGCCATGTGCTCTACAAACTTTCCCTCCATTCGAATTCGTAGAGAACCCACTCTAACAACCTATTTAAACCCTCCTTCCTCCTCCTTTTGATCAGCAATCCCATTCTTTTCTCCCCAAAGAATTCTACAGTCAAGCTCTAAGAGAAGATTCTATGGCAATGGTGGAAGGATGAAGAAGGGGTCGACCCCCACGGAGGATCGACGTCGACAGCATAACGAACCAACCAACGGGTGTCTCGACGAGCAAGGGCGATCGAGGTTCCAGTACTCTTCTTCCTCGTCAAATCTGTTTCTTCAGGTTTGAATTTATCAATTCCAGGCCTCGTGATCATTCTCAACTTCCAGTGGATCAATTCCTTATAGATCTGATAGTAGGCTTCGATTCATTCAATTGTCAGATTTGGTTGCTGCATCATTGCGAGGAATTCGATCATTCAATCAATCGAATCCATTTTAATTGTTGCTGAGTTGATCCTTGATTTGGTAAGTTCCTTTTTGAAACTCGATTTTCATTTATTAAGGATAGATCTAATCATCCACTGGCCTGGAATTAATTCCTGTTTGCAACCTATTCGATCCTTTGTTTCAGAGGATTTTCGGATCCATTCAATTGAGGGTAGTTGAGTTGAGAGTTAGGTTGGGACTTGGATTAGTATTGTGATAGCATCATCAGGTAACATTCCATATTTTTGCATATTATTAAATTCATTATGATTAGTGCAGCTCGTGTGGTAATTGAGATTCGAACATACTGATTTATGCAGGCATATTGGTTCAGTAATGAACCTGATTTATGTGGCATTATAGTTCAGTATTGAACCTGATTTGTGTGGGATTATGGTTCAGTCCATAGATTTATCATTTGTCAACTAAATCAATCTTGTGAGGCCAACTGCCTTGCAGTATGGAGGAGGATTGATTTCTGAGACACCATTCAGTGTTGATGAACTTGAGATTTATCTCAGTAAATCGAGATGTTATACTTTTGTTTTGGGAATTGGTTTAAAACCTGGGACTTATGTTCAGATATGGTTCTATTAAAGAGAACCCAAGTCTTGGGATTGGGGGCTTGTGTGACAGTGTGAATTGGTATTCTTAGAACCTGAGAACAAACTCAGGTGACTGACGTATCTCAGGAAATCTGAGACTTGAGGATGTTGTCTCAGGAAAACCTGAGAATTACTTATGAGACCCGAGCTGTACACTGAAACTGAGACTTATGTCTAAACCTGAGAATCAATTCAATCTGTGATATTTGAGAACCTGAACACTTATCCATTGCTTGGTTCATGTTGCTGAACCTTAATACCTGTGCATGATTTAATTGCTTTCCTGAACCTGATTAGATGTGCACTTGTTTAGTTCAGTGAAAACTGAAACTAACATAAGTGCAATTGTTTCAGCTGGATTGATGAGCTCTTTGCATAACATTACAATCCAAATTTCTGAAACCTGAGACCATTTATCCTTGATTCATTTTGTTAAATATAAGTTGAGTTGGGTTGTTTAAATTATAACTGGGAGGGAGTTGATCTCAGTGATCATGGCAGTTGGCATGAGCCTATACTATCCTGTCACCTACTTAAATTGGTTGAATGGGGATTGACTCTTAATGATGTTAAACCTGTGATGATCAGTTCAGTTGTGGGACTCTTTCTTAGTCCAGGTCTTTTGGAAATCTAAGGAGAATGTGGGTTGGGGCCTGAGTTTGAGAGTTTGGATTTAAGTTAATAGTGAGATGGCATCTCACTATCAATTTCAGTTAAAATCTGTAAACTACAGTAATACCACTCCATGTTGTTTATGAAATCTGGAGACCTGGACTGAACTATGAGACCTAAATACTGATCTGCTGATGCCAGGTTGCATTTGGTTCTGAGGACAGTTAGATGATTGGCTTGACTGAAAGATCAATTCCCATGTTTTAGTCTGGAAGTTTAGACTGATTTAGGAACTGAACTGAATGCATCTAGGACACTACTGAATAACATGTTAGCCTAAATAGAAATTCCAATTGGGTATCTCAGGAACTTGAGAGTCACATCTCGATGGTTCCATCCAATTGAACCTGTACTTGGAAATTAAGTTGGAGTTTTGTTTAGCTTTTGTTTAAGGTTGGGGATGGCCAGGTATTATACTGAGCTTGTATCCCCTCTGGACTGAACTGTAATAGTGTAAACTGAGATTTAGAAGCAGGATTGATAGGTAGACTGTTTTGTTTGGTGCAGACAATAGTAATCTTGTACACATGTTCA
Organism: Iris pallida; assembly: GCA_029216955.1. Classification (NCBI taxonomy): domain Eukaryota; kingdom Viridiplantae; phylum Streptophyta; class Magnoliopsida; order Asparagales; family Iridaceae; genus Iris; species Iris pallida. Next base: position 16,627,510 of record JANAVB010031417.1, on the reverse strand, counting down.
GGACCTGTCTTTGTTCAGAACTGGATTTGTAGCAGTCTTATTCTTTAAAGATAAGTGCCTGTCTCTGTAGAAATTGTTACTGAAGTTTCATGCTACTGCCAACTTCAGATGGCTGAAAATTTATGAGAGGGTCAGAAATAGGGTGTTCCCTATTTTAGTTGATATCCTACTGATTTTTTTATATGGTTAAAATGAAGTTAAGGGACTAGAAGGATTAGGCAGTCCTATATTGATTGGGTTGTAACTACTTTTGATAACTAAACTTGTAATGTATCTCTAGTGTTTAGCAATTTAGAATTAAGGTTATTGTTAGGTGGTTTTCCTAGAAGTACTATCTTAAGTTGTTGACTTATTTTTTTTTATAAATCATTTAAATACAGGAGAACACCTAGCCAATCTTCACTCGTACTTTTCTGGAGCAAGGCAAGTACATTCTAAGGTTTTGATCAGTGCATTTTTCTTGTTCTTTATTGCTGATACACTGCGACACGTTCATGATCTTTCTGGCTTGTTCTTTTATGATCTTACTTGTATCTTGGGGTGGGGGAAATACTCTAGATATGTGACCAAACCCGGATACTTATTCATGATCTTTAGCTTAGGCCTCGCACAGTGCACGCGGGTCCTAAGCCGTACCATATATGATCTTTCAGGATCTTTCATGCTCTTTCATGGTCTTACCCAAGCCGGTCACATATCATAGAAGTATTTCAAATTTATAACACACATGTTCAGGATTTTGTTCTTACATTAGTTTTCTATGATCCTGATCTTGATTTTAGCTATAGTCGTGATCTTTCCTGCATCTTTACATAGTCATGATCTTTCATGTATCTTATAGCAGTAGTTCATGTTCTTTACATACCTTGTTCTTATCCTATTTTTTCAGCATTTATTTTCCATACCATGATGTTATTGTTCACTACCTAGAACTGTACTTTGCTCCGCTCCTGAATAGGATATGTTGCAGGTATGTTTGCAGGACATTGTTCTACTCTATGGGCCAGAGCCCAGGATTAGCTGAGCAGGATGAGGCTTAGCTTGAGGTTCAGGTTTAGACTGTTAGCTTACTCTTAGATATTGTCTTTAGAATTCATGTACATTTCATTCTTGATGACTCGTACATTATGATATCTAGATTTGTGGATTATGGTGATCATTCTGGGATACGTTTTTAGATGCTGTGATTCTATATTTTCATGATTATCTGGTTAGTTTTCCCTAGCTTGGTACAGCTTACTTCGTCGTGTCTAACGACGAAGGCTGGGCGTGTCCGACTCGTGTCCGATTATTCGGGAGCGGGTCGTGACATTTACATCGATCCTGGGTCTTCAATTAGTATAATTCTTTAAAGTATGCTAAGACCCCTGAGGATTCCTACTAGTGAGCTGACTTACACTAGTACTACGATAGTCAGTTTTAACTCTGGCAAGAGCAAACCACTGGGGAAGATTCGTCTGCAGATTCAGATTGGTGATCTTCGAACTATGGTAACTTTCTATGTTATCAACTCGGACGTATCCTACAATATTCTTCTTGGAAGACCGTGGATTCATGAGCATAATATTGTGCCTTTAACTCTTCACCAATGTTTCAAATATGTGGACTCCCAAGGAGTTGTGAAAACTGAGTTTGCTGATATTAATCCGTTCAAGGGTGTCGAAGCCTACTTCTCTGATTCAAGGCTTTATAAACAAGAGCATGTGAAAGATATATCAGACATGGCTGAAGATCAATCATCATCTGAGGATCAGTCTATTAATGAAAATCTGCTAGAGGAGCAACCTTTGAAGATCATAGTCAAGGGACGAATCCAATCTCAACCTGTCATTGATCACCTTTGATGATCAAGGTTATAGGAAGAACTCAAACTTCGTCTGAGGAATCAATAAATATTCCTGCTAAGAGCCAAGTTCAACCCTTTATGATCAAGGTCAAAGGACGTACTTCTTGTACGAATGATCCAGGACTACCATTGATTGTCAATCTTGGCAAACCTACGTAGAAGACGGATGATGGTCCATTATTGATTAATCCGAAGCGTAGCAATCAAACTGTAAATGATGTAAATATTGATCATTCTATACTTTCTGATATTAATGAAGATTTCCTGTTTGAGTATATGGCTGTCAAGTTTATTGAGAGAATGACTTTATCTTCTGATAATCAAAGTCATCAATATAAAGACAACATAGAACCGGAAGAAACTTTATACATTGATCATAAGGAGAATTATTTTCCTCCTTATACAGATGTTGGACCATATGCTCAAAGGTTCCTAACATCTTCTCCTTATCTTCTACCTGTGGCCGCTTCATCACAAGCTTGCGTAACTTTTAGACGTCATGAAGAATCTTACTTCGTGGTTCCGTCTGATAAGAAAAACAAGCATCAAATTGTGTTTGGCCTGACTAGAAATATCCCTGTTGCTCAGGCAGATGAGCTGAAGGATAAAGACAAAGGAAGAATCCGAATTGACAAATACAGTCAGCAATCTATCAAGATCATTCAGAACATGGGGTATGATTTAAAGACTATGCAAGGTCTCAATCAAGGCAAGGGCAGACGATTACCATTATGTGGCAATCCGTTTTACCAAAAGACTCGTCATGGGTTGGGATACAACCCGTCCCACATGTTTTATGATGATATATAAGAAGAATTCTCTTCCAGCTCTTCACAATCATCAGATTCAGAGAAACTTCAATCTGGACAAATATCTTCAGTCAATATGGTCCAAACTGATAGTGAATCCGAGCCATTTGAAAATATCCCTTGAGCCACCATCGGTTCATTTATTTCTCGCATATATATCTTCAAACGACATCTGTCTTCTTAATCCCCATCTACCAAAGTTTGGTTAAGCTGATTACTTGTCTCTCTGAAAAGGGATTTTGATCTCCTATTTTACCAATTGGTATATAAAGTTGGATTTATTATTTATCATGTTTTCATAACCTCTGGATAAATACTAAATCCACCTTCTTTTCCTATCTATCATGTCCATTTGACCTCTACATAGATATTAATCTACTTTTCTTTGGGTTCTTACATACTGTCATGTTCATATTACCTCTGATAGTATTGTACACTCTAAACAGAAAACAAGATTACATTATCTATCATGTTCATATTACCTCTGGATAGATATAATATTTTGAGTTTAGAAAACTTGTCATGTTCGTATAACCTCTGATAAGTATTTTCTATCCCATACAAAACAAGATTTCATTATCTATCATGTTCATATTAGCTCTGGATAGATATAATACGTTGAGTTTAGAAGACTTGTCACGTCCATACTACCTCTGATAAGTGCTTTCTATCTCTTTCCTATTGTTTAAAATTCAAATAAACGATAGGATCACAAAGCAAATCTTTTCGTTCATTTATGGTAGAAACACTACAGAATGGATAAGACAAAAAGGTGACAAAACACTCTCTTAAGGTGGAGTGGAAACATCTTGGAGCAACTTCTTTAATTCTTCTAACCGTCTGCCACGAGAACTCATAACCTTATTGGTAGCCTCTGCACGTCGAGCTTCAGGAGTGCAAATACGGGAAAGTTCAGCAAAAGTGATTATCAAGTTGTCCTTTGCTTCATCAAGAGTTTTGATGGTCGATTCAGCCCCAAAAGCTTTTTCTTCTAAAATTGAGCTTTGGGTGAGGTGTAGATTTCGGGCATCGATCATCTTCTCTCTTTCAGCCTTCAAGCAAGCTAGCTCTGCCTCGACTTCGCGGATTCTGTCATTCTTGCTCTGAATATCTATGTTCAAAGCGTCATAAACCACTCTGTGGCCATGCAGTACAGGTTTTATACCAGTCAAAAAGGCTTTCTCTTTGGCGACCTTCAGACTGTGTTCATGGAGGGCTGTATTATATGTGGTCTCTCGAACAAGATAATCAGCTGTTAAGGCATCATATTCTTCCTCAATGAGACTTTCAACAATTTTGCTAGACAGATTAAGATATTCTCTGATTGGTTGTTCAAGGTCCTCCACAATTTTCTCCAATGCGGCAGCTCTCTCAGTATCGTTGAACAAAGCAACGTTCTTGATGGTCGAAGCCATTATCGTCTTCAGAGTCTCATAATTGAGGCCCTTATTTAGGACCATTGTTATCAAGGTTGCCAGGCTCTTATAAAAGGTGTCAGTATAAATCTCAATAAGGAGATCCATTTCTGTGCTAGAACTTGGCGTGGCAACAATATCTAACAGATCTCTTTCTCGAAAATCGGGAACAGATGTTGGTGGTGCAACAGTAGGTTGAGACGGAGTCGTGGTTGCTACTACCGTTATAGCCAATTGATCCCTAGAAGCTTCAGGGATTATATCTCCAATCGGTGTAACAACAGACGGGGGTGGAGCTGGTGACGTTACTACTGTTATCTGGTTCCCAGGGACCTCAGCATCAACGTCTTCAATATTTGTCACTCCAGCCGTTTCTGGAGTTTTGGCGACGGTAATGTTGGTGGATGTGGTGACAACTACAGGGGCTAGTTCAGATTCTGATATTGGCTTGTCAGAAATTGGTACTGGATCAGTGACAACAGCAGAGGATGTTATTATTTCCTCAGTTTCTGTTGGAAGTTCATGCATGCCTCCAACATCTCCTTCAATTGATTGCTCCACAGGATTTCCCACTGTTTTAGCTGTGGTGAAACTTTCTACAACTGATTCTTTGTTCAAATCTGGGTCCCCTCCAATAGTCCCATCATCACCTACAGTGGGATCGACTCTAGACTTTTCTTTATGCTGGTCCTCAGCAAGAGAAGACAATTCAGATTGTGCTTGTTGTGCCTCAAGTGATGGAGGATGTTCTTCTTGAGGCTCCATCTCAGGTTTTTGCACTCCCTCCTCTTCAGCATCTAAGTTTTCTGAAGAAGAAGCTTCCTCTTCAGACTCTTCATTTTCTTCATAGATTTCTTCTTCTTGAGGAGGAGGAACTACAGGCTTTGGTGCAATTATGACATCTGCAAAATGAACGAAAATAAGTTAGTATACAAAATCATGATATATAATTTCGTATTAGTTTTGTATAATACTTGGAATATGTGCATTTTTTTCAAGATATGTATCATAATCACCATCCCAGTCATCATCCTCAAAGTCAAGAGCCGGTTCGTCTGATGGAATACGATCTTGATCAGCAGTAGATACAGTAGTAGTACCCTCCGTAACTTGTGCCTTGGACGGTAAAGATAAATGGAGTGAGGTGCTAAGACGTCCAGGAGACAAAAGTGTTACAGCTCCTGATCCAACTATCTGTGGAGGGGCTGAAGACCCTTCTCCAGGATGGACTGAGGAAGAACCGACGAGAGGATCTTCTTCAATGTCCTCTTCTGGAGTGTGAACGCTTGGTTTGAAAGGTCCTTTAGTGGTAGACCTCTTCCTCTTTTTCGGAGTTTTCATTGGAGATGTGGTGACTGCACTCTGTTTTCTTTTTCGACCTTTGCCAATGATGATAGGTTCTGCAGCTGGTTCTCCAACTCCTGTTGGGATAACTACTAAAAATGGATCTGGAATGCTAGTATCGTCAGGGATGTCTACTGGTACCCTGACCTGCTCCCCAATATCTCCTTCTTTAGGCCACCTCAGACTACCATTCATACTGTAACCATGGACAAAAGAACGAATTGAAGCATAGAAGTGGGCATACGTATGGAGTATACGTAGTTCTGTAGTGCTAGTGGCAGTCGAAATTCTAAATTTAGCACCAGTCCGAGCAGCACCGAAATACCTCCAACCCCTAGCTCCGTCAAGTAATTTCCCATAGTAACGGAAATTAGTCAAAGGATTACCAACAGAAGTTGGTCGTACCCAAATTGGCGAGCAAACCTACTGGGTAAGTATGGTTCGAACGCACAATTATCTTCATTTATGTACATCAGATGAGAAGGTCTGATGCACTGAAGCCATCTAAAGACTGACTGTGGCAATACAACTCTTCCTTCAACTTCATCTTCAAACTAGACACCGAAGCAATCTGCTGGAACTTGTGGCCGGGTACAGAAGAAGTTCCAACCGTAAGAATAATTCAGAACTGCTCGGGTATCTGCCACAGTCGTAGCAATCCATGTCACACCCCAGAACCAGAATACTGGAGAGCGGGGGCAGACATAGCCAGCTACGCATAATGAAATAGAATCTATCTCACCATACGGTTACGACTGTCTAGATATGTGAGGGTTTATCTACAGGCCATCAGTCTCTTAAGGTCATAAATTATCCTATTGTCTCAATCTCAACCAACTAGAAATAGTTACAAGATATCAGACCACCAAATATACAATTGTAAGGCGTCCCAAACATTACAGATCCAGATGATCATGAAGTTAGTCATACAAAATGTATGTAAGGACTAGCAAGAGTTAAGTCATACATGATCAACCTCGAGTTGCCAATCATGATTATAGCCCGTAGGCAGACAGTAAGTAAAAATGCATCGAGCTAACAAGTGCTCGTCGGCTAAATGCCTCAAAAGAATAATGTACAATTGCAGTGGGAGAACAAAAGAAACCCACTCGTTGCCCTGGTTACGCCTGGCGGTCACCATCGGGCTGGAAGGTCGGTAGATCCCCTGGGGTTGCTCCAGAATCTGGCCATACAAAACCAGCTGGGTCAGATCCTAGAAAGAGCAAGTGCCAGAAGGAGGCTTCACTTAGGAACTAAAACCAGCAATTTAGCACAAGAATATAATTACATAATAAAAGACAGTAATTTAAGAAAAAGCATGACAGAATGATATACGATGAGATAACCATAGGACTATTCAGATAACCAGGTTACAACCCGTAAACCAAACAAGGACCGGGGTTGTAACCCTTCGTCTGAACAGAACTTGGTTTCTCCCACCATTTATCGGCAAGATAAATATAAGAAATCGGGACATGTAACAATCTTGTACCGGATCAAGACAAGACTAGACAGATTATTTCTCATACAATTAATCACGGCCAAGCAATAAGTACGGCTTGATACTTTAACTAACTAGGGTTATCACAGGCCTAGTTACTAGCAAGATGTAATGAGAATTCCAAGTCCGGTTACCTGTTTGTTACTATCTGAGTGATCCCAGCAAAAAAAAAAGAAAAGATAGCAGGATATAGCAGACATACTGTAGTAAGATACATGTGTCCTAAGGTACCACACTCGACAGCGGGCTGGAAGTGCGCTCATCTCGACGGATAGCAACAAATCCCATGTATATATATATAAGGCCGGGACCAAAGGGGCAACAGGTAACTGGAAAATTCTCCATGAACTATTTGATCAATCTAGTCATTAATCCTAGCCATATTCAGTATGAATCCCTGACATGGGAAACCAGGGATTCATGTCCTAGACATGATGTAAGACAAGACGGGTTCATTTGTACAAACACAATCACCCACGGTGTCCAGGCATTTATTCTTGTCAAGTTGTGTTAGCCATCGCAACAGCATTTCAAGGAATATCATGTCAGGTTTTCTTGTAAAGAGTGCGCCACGGCGGGCCACTATCATGTCAGGTATATCATGTCAAGTTCATAATGTCAAGTTATCCTCAATTCAGTATCCTCATCAGTCATGTGTGTTATCAATCGTGTTAAGCAAGAAAGAGAAATATATATCAGGAGTGCACCATAATGGGCCACTTTTATGTCGGGTTCCATTATCATTACCAAACATATTAAATAAATTCGTGATTATCAAGTTCATGACAAAAGGCGTAAGGATATAAAATGGGCATAAAAATATGCAATAAGAAATTACAAAACATGGGCAAATAATAATAAATAATAGTACACAGGGCTATAGGAGAGTCATATGCGGTTAGCGGGGGCAGGTCTCATGCGGTTGAATGGGATCAGAGTCTATGCGGCTGGGAGTGGGCAGAGTATATACGGCTGGATTGAGATGGAGGTCCATGCGGCTGGCGGGGAAAGGGTTCTCATGCGGCTGGGACGGGCCCGAGTTCATGCGGCTCGCAGAGTAAGGATCCATGCTGCTCGATATGGTGGGCGCACATACGGCTGCAAGGGCAAGGGGGTGCATGCGGCTGAAGGGGCATGAGCCTTATGCGGCTCTCAGAAAGTGGATCCATAAGTGGTTAAAAGAACATAAGTCTCATGCGGCTAGCGGAGATGGTTCCATGCGGCTGGCTGAGTTGAGTCTTATGCGGTTGGAAGACTCGCCGCATGAAGGTTCATGCGGTCAAGTGCTGCCATGCGGTTTAGGGGTTCATGTGGTCAGCTTAATCCATGCGGCTAGGGAAATCACTTGCCGCATGAAATATTCATGCGGTCAAGTCAAGCACAGTTCATCTTCATCAAAATTCCGAGAAGAAGAACACCATGAAAGCCAAGTTCTCAAGCTCCATAACTCCATCATCCGGAGCCCAAATCCGAACTTCCATAGGTCAAAATGGGGTAGAACGAAATACTCTACAACATGGAACCATCAAAACTTAGTAATAACAAGATTAAGTAGATCAAACCCAAGAAATCCGAAAATAATATAAATATAGATCTACAAGAATCTAGCCATGAAAAGTAAAAATGCCAAGTACTAAAGAGTGTTAGAATATTGCAAAGAAGAGAATAGAACAATAAAATTCGGGTTCCTCCATGAAGCAAGATGTACTTGCCTAAGCACTCTCTCTCTCCTGGTAGGTGAAGAGTAAAGATGGAGAAGAAGAAATGAGTAATGAGTAATAATGGAAGAGAGAGAGAGAGAGTGGGATATAAATGAGGGTGGTGGTAGGTGGGAGTGGTTTGGTTCACATAAAACCCAACCAAGCCAAACCCACTAAACCGAACCAAACCAAGCCAATGCAATGCCATGATGAACCATAAAATACTCAATAAACCAAGCTCCATTAATCAGAATTAATCCATGAACGATAAACGACAATTAAACCACAATGCTAAATATAAAATAAACCATAACTAACTAATCAAAGAAAATAAGAAATACGGGTCAGAAATACGAACACGTATAAAATACGTATTATGAATTTCGGGGCACTACAATCCATGTAGCTTTATTGAATTTTTGGAGGAAGACCTCCGCATCATCACCTGGACCTGGCGGTAACAATCTGCAGTTGTGATGCAACAACCAGCCCATCAGATAAGTGTAGGGCATCTCTAAACTAGGGAAAACATTCCGATGAGGAGCATTGTTGATTAACTCCTCGTCGAAGGTCCTTAAACCTGCATTTATCCGACACACCATGGCCGACAGCAGGTTGATCCTGACTTTAAAAACCAGACGTACTGCTGGCCATAGCACACTGCGGTGAATCCTGTCAACAGTACCAATACCCGGTATAACCTATCTTCTCAACCATAAAGAAAGAAAGCCTGCCAGCAAAGCTCTTCGTGAGATTTTCTGACTACCATATCTGAGGAAGCTCAAGGCTTCAGTTCCGGCAGGAAATTCCCCAGTCTTCGTAGACAGATACTTATTCGAGAATTTGTAAGTAATCATCATATCCCGAACCTTGTTAGAGGGGATTGTCGAGTCTATGTTGATTACTGGAGCTTTGTTTTCCTGAAACCTTTCTTTGTCTTCCTTGGATATCTTATCCTTATGGAAGAAGAGATAAGTTGTCCACTTGTTGATATACGCCAAATAGGATGTACTTTCATGCATCGTGGTACAAATCAGATAGTGGCACATCAGTTCTTCGTATATCTCGATTAACTGAGGGTTAACTCCTCTAATTTCAGCAAGCTACCTGTTGGAGGGAACGTATTCTTCATATGGGACTTCCCCCATTGGCAGCTTCAAGATAAACTGTATCTCATGAAGGGCAAGACCCATTTCACCTTTCAGAGTGGCAAAAGTTCTAGTTGAACTTAGATATATCTCCATCAAGGCCAGAAATAAGTTTCCATTCGGAGGAATACCATAACTGGTGGAAGCTACCGCTTCGTACAAGCCAATATCTTTCAACTCTGTCTCAAAATTCTTCATCATCCAAAGAATTATATGAATCCAACTCTGGTTGAATGGAGTCAACCATCCTGGCAGTCTGGGGTTGGTTTGGGGATATAATACAGCATCCCTCATAAATTTATTGACAAATATCGGGATTTGTACTGGCTGTATTAAACCCGAATCTTCGCTAGGATTAGAGCCTGGCATAAGGCCAAAGATAGAAGTAATACCTCCATTGGGAACACTAGCAAAGTATCCCATATCATTAGCACGCTCTCTCTTGAAAACAATTCTACCCGGTCGTCCATGACGGCTGGAAGTTAAATTCCACAACATTTGTCGAGGATGAGTAGCATGGACGAATGCTGACAAAGGATAATCTCTGTCCATATCTGGAAGATACATGGCTCTATTTCCAAATTTGAAAACCCAAGACTCCTTCTTGGGATGTGTCTGGGATTTACAATCAATGGCATCTCCAAATAGAAAGGTTGGTTTTGCGAAGTGTTGTCCGTCTAGTGAACTCAACAATTCCCTATTTATCATGGATAGCAACAGTCTATCCCCTTGAGCTGCTATCAACTGTGCCCTCTTTTCCGGATACTCGGGGTTCGACTGAGGAAATTGGACATGAGATAAATTTTCCAGATAGTTCGAACCTACCATGCCAACTGATGATCCGAAAACTTCATCGAGGGGGTAAACTTGCAAATCCACTGATAAAATAACAAAAGAGACCAAGTTAGTTCGATGTTTTTTACTAAGAGTTGATGAAAAGCTTATGAAATCTTTGTTCGACAAAATCTCTCAAATGATTGATGAACTTTACGCTACCACATAGTAATATGAGCGTAATACAACTTTTTACGCTGGCATGTACGAACATGAGCGTAGTTAAAGTTTTACGCTAGCACATTAACTATGGGCATAAAACCAAATTTTACGCTGACACGTATAACGTAGGCGTATTCTTGTTATCTTTTACGCTAACACGAACAACGTGGGCGTATGATGTTATTTCAGCTTTACGCTAACACGTACAACGTGGGCATAAAAAGCTGAAAGTTTGGTTTATCTTCTTCTTCCTCGATGGATTTATTTTCTTCCAGCGAAAGAATAGGGTTTTACCCATCATAGGCGGAGCCACGGCCGGATTGGGATTTTGTTGTGGTGTGGATGACTGAGTAAGGGTTTTTACAGTCGATGAGGAATCAATGGCTGGTTTCTTCCCCTTGCTACCGGCGGCAGATGATTTCTTAGGAGCCATCAGATCAGAGTTTCGAAGAAAGAAAAGGCAAAGAGATTCAAGAAGATGAGTAAAAGTGTTCTCTCTCTGAAAAGACCTATTTATAGAGAGATTCAAAGTCGACTGTTGGATATCCCTAAAATTATGCCGACTGTTGGACATCCTCGCTTTTACGCGGATGGCTGTTGCGTATCCCAAATTTTATGCTGACAGATCAAATCTCAACTTTTACGCTTCTATTCAAAGTATTTTAAATTTTGGAGATATTTGAAAACTTTGAAGGGGGTCTTGTAGGAGCGTAAAAAGTGCTTCAAAGAAAGAGTCATCCCATTCATAAGTGATCGATTTTTACACCAAGCAGAGCGGGTAATTTCTTTTATGCCCAAATCTAAGCTAATCAATTTACGCCTAAGCAGGCTGATCATTTTACGCTTGGGTCTACACCTATGATTTTAGCCAAGGACAGAGCAGCCTCTTTTATGCTGGACAAAGCTGTCAAATCTCGCATTTAATGCAAACTCTGACATGAAGATATTAATGATGGCATTTACCACAGAATTTAATGGAATTTGTCTTATACAAAGACCATTGTTGTCGTTTATGAGGATCGAGCTACTTTACGCTCAATGTATGGTTTCTTTTATGCACGGAGTTTTTCATGAGTTCTTACGCTCATAAAACAATGTGTGCGTAAAGTCTATTTGAGCCATTTTACGCTCAAGGTTATTCAATAACCACTTTACGTGGGAAACCTATGACAGAGCTATTTTACGCTCATCTTACTGTTTTACGCCCAGAGGACGTTGGAGCTATTTTTACGCCCTATTCTTTCTGGCCAGTTTGGAACGTGGTTTGCCTACATGGCCTTCATGCCACATATTTCGAAGAACGTGTGTACATGTATCCTATTCTTACTGAAATGATGGGACGCGTGTCAACGTATGCAAAGGATGACTCTGATCATGAGTGGCAGTTGTTAGCGTAAAGATAGACTTTGATGCTCTTTTACGCACAGAAGCCCCAGTCTATAAATAGACCCATTTTTCTCAAGGAAAGGAGACAGAGAGAACATGAGAGAATAGAGAAATCAGGACTTCGAGATTTTTATTTTCCGGAGCATTTTTCTTTAACTTTTCTTTCAGAACAGAGTGAAGCAAAGCAGGAAAGCATTCGGCCTCGCCATCAGTGCCCAAGTACGTCGATACCTTTCTGGTGACTTAGTTCTTCCAAGTTGTTCTACTTCAAGCAGTAATCTGCTTCTTCATTATATGGTCCAAGGAACAAAGTGATCATTTACAAGATCAGACTTCCATAGCAATACTTTTCCAGAATCAAATTTGTACTTCTTGTACTTTTTCTCGTTTTATTTTCAAAATCCAACTTTTGTTTGGCAATTTTGTTAAGTGAAACAATCCTCTGGAAACACATCCATAAACTCCCTAATGATAGGGTGTGGCAGTGCGACGGCCCCAACTGTCGTACAACAGTTCGGCTCTAGGCTGATCTCCGGCCCTGTCCTCCAGACACTGAATGATGCTATGCCTGGGGGACTGAACAGAATACTACCCTCATGACAGTCTATAGCTGCATGGGCATAGCTAAGCCAGTCTATTCCTAATATGATATCATAACCGGGGAGTGGCATCACAAAAAATCGTCCCTCAAACTCTCTCCCAGCTATAGTAATAGAGCATCTATAGATAGCTCTAATAGGCACTGGTCCTCCTCCCGTCATTACTCTACTAATCTCTGCAGTAGGTGTAGATACTAAGTGGTGTTCATGCATAAATTTTAATGACAGGAAGCTATGAGATGCACCAGAATCAAACAAGCATAGAGCTAGAAAAGTATGCAAATAAACATGACCTGTGATGACGTCAGCTAAGTAATCTGGCTCCGACACCTGCTCTGGCTCTGGCTCAAGGGCTAGACTATAAGCCTTCTCCTGGGGTCCCTTTTGCTGCTGCAGATGTTGCCCAAACCTCTGTTGCTGTGTCGGAAGTGGCCCTCTAGTCTTCACTACCGGGCACACTCGAAGTTGATGGGTGTGAGACCCACAAGCTAAGCACTGCCCCAACTTCTTCCTACAGATGGAAACGTTATGGCCTGGCCTCTTACAGTATACACACAAAGCTCCCTTCTGCTGCTGTCGGGGTCCCGGGGCTCTAACTGGCGGGATCGAATGATGTGGTGTGGGGGGACGGTATGTCTGCTGGTGCGGCGTCGGTGCTCTCAGCTGGAAAGCCTGACGCTTGGACGGTCCCTCGAGGTGTACAGAAGCCGGCCTCTTGCTAGACAGAAGACGCTCCTCAATGCTCTGGGCCAACTCTAGGCTCTGGTAAGAGTCAGTCGTACCGTTCGCCACTATAAGAATGCCAATGTCTGGAACTAGACCATGGCAAAACCTATGCGTCATCTCCTCTGGGTCTGCAACTAGACTAGAAGCGAAACGGCTCAGGCGACTAAACTCTGCCGCATACTCATCAACAGAACGGTTTCCCTGCTGGATGTTCTGGAATCGTAGCTCCATGGCTACTCTAGTGGTGGTCGAGAAGAATTTCTTCTTGAACTGGGTCTTGAACTGATCCCAAGTGGCCCTCCCTCTCGCAAATAACGGCTCATTCCGGAACCAAACTCCTGCCAAGTCTATCAGCAAAAATCCTGCTGCCTCGACCTGGAGGTCACCCGGCATCCTAACTCCAAGGAGCTTCCTCTCTACCGAGTCTAGCCAGTCATCTGCTACTACTATGCCCTAAGTCCCTGAGAACTCCTTGGGATTCAGACCCATGAAGTCCTTGATCGTCCCCGTTCTCTGCCGTGGCTCTACAGGTGGTGGGACCACGGTACGTTCCTCAGAACGCTCCATGCTCTGGCGGAGTAGGGTGGTCTGCTCCTGATGGGTTGTTAGGAACCCCTGGATCAGAGTGAGCAGTTGGTTCCTGTCGAGTGTGACGGAAGCCTGGGTAGGTATAGTGATAGGGGGTAGTGAAAGTATCGGGTCCTGCTGGGACTGTGATGTGGAAGGTGGTGGAGGCATCTGGGTTTGTGGATCTGTGGAGTGGGGGAGTATGGTAGGTGAAGGTGGAGGTGTATCAGTCAACTGGTCAGCTGACTGGATGGGGAGTGTGTCATTCTCAGGTGTGACATACTGGGATGAACGAGTAAGCACCATCTAATTACAATAACAAAGACTTGTAAGGACTCGTTTAAAGTAAGCAATCATAGACAAAAAAATCTAATTACAATAGTAAGCATGTGATGTATTTCCTATGTTGAAATCCTAATATTCCTCTAGGTGTTCTAAGTGTCATTCCTAATGTTGTCTAATTACCTTAAGTTCCTAATTGCAGGCATGCTTGGTACAATAACGTAACCAAACAACTTAATTCTAGACCTGTATGGGCCACCACTAAAAACATGTCACGACCCGCTACCCAAATTGTTGGGCCGGGCCGAGTCATGTCCAGCCTGCGCTTGAAATAAAGCACAGTAAGCTGTTCTAGAGATAACAAGATAAGACTAAATGTGCTAACAGTTCTATAAGTGAATAAAAGTCATAAATGCTCCAACACAAAAGTCGTCTCATAAAGTAATAAGTTCAGGTACAAGTCTGAAATATAAAACTGGATACATGTCCAGTTACAAAATACGTAGTCTAATACATGACTACTCTAAATATCCCAAGCAACTACACAAACTAGACGAGTTTTCCCGCAGGAACATCCTCGTAAGGCAAAACCTGGTCCTCGGCAGTATCTCCATAATATGGGTCACAGAGCAACTCCTCCTCAGTAGGAATACCTACAATGTTATCCTGTCAGGACGGGAGCAAGTACTGAATCTAACAAACATATAATACTGATCATGTGAGAAAAAGAAATGACATATCATGTTTATTCCAGTTTTTGTTACATGGCAATAATTTACTGTTTTAAAGCTTGAAAACTGCAGTATGTGAGTGATCGGTCAATAGGTAATCAGGATGTACTGTGGTACATGTCAATTTTCTGAAGCGTACATACGTACCCTTAACGGCATCGGCGTATATCCATACGCAAATGTGGGATCAGACATACGGCAAGGTTACATATAGAATGTAGCGGTGCTCGGTAAATACATACGGAGAAGGGGGTCATGATCACGTACACTACTGACAGTTTTCCCCTTAAATTCGTTGTTTAAACATGTGAAAGATATGAAAACTATCCTAAACATGGTAGAGACTAGAAGTAATACAACATATAAGGTTTTAACTTGCTACTCCAATGATCAGCATTCAACATGGTTGGTAATTCACAGTTTATTGTTACAGCAATATATAAAGTTCGTAGAAAGTACTTACCTCTAGCAAAGCAAGCTGCGATAAAAATGCTATAGATGCCTGGTAACTCGTCACTGTAGAAATAAATACATAAACTTAGTTTTTACGCTAAACTAAAACACTAAGACACTAATTGGTGCAACACGACTCGTGACTGGACACCTAGCCAAAATGATGACTTTAGCATAGGAGACCAATGTGGTGTCACAATACTATAACTAACATACTAGGGTCTTTACACTAGTGTGGGGTGAGGTTCAATACGGCCAAAACTCAAAATAACACAAAAGTTGCAAGTCGTAATTATTTAATAAATAAATCAAATGTACATTGTGTTCCAACAATTTTTGAGATAGACAAAAAGCTCAATTTTACATAAAATAACGTACCAAAATGATCCTTGTTAATTATAGAAATTTATTATAATTTTTCTGGAATTTATTAACCAGTACAAGTATTTTATAAAAATCAGTTTTCCTAAGTACACAGAAAGTGAGTTCTGGTTTCATATGCCAAAACAGTGGCAAAACTGTAAATTAAATACTGTAAAAATTATGATAAATTAGCTAAATTTACATAGTATCTAAATACTATTTTTCCAGAATTTTAACAGCAATTAAAGTATTTTTAGAAATTCAAAAACAGCATGGTACACAATCTGAAATTAAATAATTAATTGTCTGCATATTTTGTCCATGTACATAATTTGAACCAGAGTTCAAATACAGGACCCAAGACCATGAATCAAGTCCAATATGACTTGTACAGGTCTTGAATGTGTGAAAAAACACATTTGGGCCCAAAAACCCATGCTAGGCTTGGACACCAAATGGTTGCAGTAATTAAAATACACAAAAATACAAAGATATAAAAATACATAATAAATATTAATATTTTAACAAGGTAAAATTATACATAGTAGTCATATAAATATGACAAGTATATTTACATTAAAGTACAATATATGTACAATATTACGTAAAGTATAGAGACTAAATAGTTATGTATACATATATATACATATACAACATATATATATATATATATATATATATATATATATATATATATATATATATATATATATATATATACACTTATAAATTTAAAATGCTAAATATAGAATATATATTTATATATATAAATACTGTACATATACGTATATATAACAGTATATATATAAAATAAAATATATATACAGAAATACATATATACATATATATATATATATATATATATATATATATATATATATATATATATATATATATATATATATATATATAATAACATAAAATAAAACAAAAAGGAAAAAAGAAAAAGGAAAAGAAATAACAGCACGAGGGGGGGGGGGGGGGGGGGGGGGGGGGGGGGGGGCGGGTTCGAACTCGGCCCTCTGGGTCGGGTTCTCGAGTTGGGTCGGGCTGGCCAAGGGGTCAGGCCGAGCGTTGTGTTAGGGTTAGGGTTCTGGTTAATTTATTTAGGTTTTAGTTTATATATATATATATATATATATATATATATATATATATATATATATATATAAAATAAAAAAATCCTGTGTCCTGACAGTTAGGGACACAGGAGTCTAAGTGTCTGGGTCATTTACGACACGCACGACACGGGTTTGCTGTGTCCACACTCACCAATAGAGTCGTCGTGTGTTGGCGAGTCCCATAAGTGAAAACGAGATACAATAGGACACGAAAAACAAACTGACACGTACGTGTCCGACTTTCGGGGGGGTTTCGAGTGAGCTGGACGGCGGAGGAGACGTCGTCGTCGCGACGGAGTGGTGGCGATCGACTCGCCTTGTCACGACGAACTTGTCGACGGTGGTGGATGGGGGTGGCGACGGTCGGGGAAGCGGCGCTGGGTAGATGGCCGGAGTTAGGGTCCCGGTTAGGGGTTTGGAGAAGAAGAAGGTTGTGGGGCGTCGATGGTGGTCGGGGGGTTGTTCTAGGGTAATTAGGGCTGAGTCTAGGATTTTGTTTTATAGGGAAAGGAGGTCGGTTGGGGCGTCGTGCTGGCCGAAAATGGCGGGGGCAGGTCGGCGTCGAGTCGTCGGTCAGTCGTCGGGCGGGGAACAGTTGGGAGGAGAGAGAGAGTGATCTGGGGGGGTTTGGTAGTTTAGCAGTTAGGCCCCCCAGGATTTAGGAATTTGTAAAAAGACCCTAACAATGTCTAAATGCAAAATAAAATTATAACCCGACATTTAAAACAATTTGTTAATTACAAACTGACTTCTAAACAATTCTAAATATTACAAACAGCTATTAAAACATTTTAATAAATTGCAAAACTACCTTAAAACATTTTAATAAATTGCAAAATGATATTTTAGCGATTAAAACTTATTTAAAAATTATTTTAATAATTGTAGAAAAATTCCTAAAATCATATTAAAATATTTTAAGACTAAATATGACATTAATAATTTAATTAACACTAATTAAGCAAAAATTAAAAATCAGGGGCTGACACCTTTTTCTTTATAACTCAGAAAATTTAGTTATAAAGCTTAATCAAACAGGCCCTTAGTCTCCTAGGATATCGATTCTTTTTCTTCGGTAGCAATACTTCACACCGCAGGAACTGGACGAAACAATATTGGTAGTTCTTTTGGACTTAATACTTAATGTATAAATGAGTTATTGAATTTCTCAAACATTATGCTTTTATAAAGGTAAATTCTATAGGCACTCCAAAATTTAATTCACGACAGCGCTTACTTTAGGACAGCCCAGTTTGGTGATTTTTTTTTTACTTAGGACAGCTCCAATTTTATTTTAGGTTGTCCAACCCCCAAGTTTTCAGGGTCGTCGGAGCTAGGGACTGGTCCGGGGTCGCGAACGGGGGGCTCTCCAGCGGCGGATACCCGCGGGGGCGCGGACGCCGGCGGGGGTGCTGGAGCGCGGACGCCCGCGGGGCCACGATGTCGCCGGGGGCGAGGTGGACGCCCGTGGAGGCGCGGGAGAGCGGACGCCGCGGGAGCGCGGACAAAGAGCAGATAGGACTGGCCACAGGGGTGCGGACGACGAGCAGATAGGACTGCCAATAAAGTTGACAGTCCTAACATGAAGTAGGACTGCCCACAAACTACTTCATGTTAGGACTGCCAAGTTGACAGTCCTATCTAAACTCTCTGTTTGGACATAGGACTGCCAGAAATGAAGAAAATTGGACTAGCCTCAAATAACAAATGGAAGTGGCAAACTTGTAAATTTTGTGAACAAATTTGGGCTGTCCTCAAGAACGCATTATCTTTAATTTCATGTTCAATAATCCTACCATTAATATAAACTAATACAATTGTATAGAGAAGATATGGAAATTCAAAAATTCTCTATCATTAGTAATAAATTTTTTAATTTAAATCCTTACATATTCAAAACATAATCTTTTTGAATTTATAACCCAATTCATAAGCTAAACTATGGTCAATTAATTGATACTCTTATCAACTTATATTTAAGTTAAGTTTTACAATTAAAGTAATATATATATTTTTCATATGGTCAAAAATGCTATCTTATCATTACTATAATTTTTTTAATCTTTTTAAATAATCTAACTAACATTATATTTAAATTTTATCTTATCATTATATTTAAGTGATATAATCTTAGTTTAAAAATGTTATCTTATCATTAATTTAAATAATCTAAGCTAATAAGAGAGTATTAATTAATTTAAATAGTCTAACGTAAATAATAATTTAACATAATAATTTAAATTATAAAGAGAATAAGAGAATGCTGAGAGGTTAATTATTTTTAACCTGTTAATGCTAAGATCATATCGAGTTTCAAAAAAAAAAATCAAAAAACAATCCAGTAAATTTAATATGTTAAACTTATATTTGTGTGAATATAATAAATTCCATGATAGATCCAATATAGTCAAAAAAATAAAATACATAAAGATGATGATCATCATGTAATACAGATGATAGATTACATACTATATTGTAGTTAGACAAAAATGAAGAACTAAATAAGTGACAGCATATATTTTCTTCTTCAATAAACATGAAATAAATATTTATTATTTTTATTCAAAAAAAATTCCCTCCACCATTCAATCAAATACAGAACATATGTTTTCTTTTTTATTATTATAATTGAAATATTTATTATTTTTATTCAAAAATCATCTCTACCATACAATCAAATACATGTTAAACTAAACATACATGGATATTAATTTCATATGATAGCATTAATTTCAAGAAATAGTATGTGTGTGAGAGAAAGAGGAAGTAGTATTACCCCCTTATTTTTCCCAGTATGGTCCAGTGCTAGAGTACCTGTAACGCCCCAGAACCAGAATACTGGAGAGCGGGGGCATACATAGCCAGCTACGTATAATAAAATGGAATCCACCTCACTATACGGTCATGGCTGTCTAGATATATAAGGGTTTAACTACAATCCATCAGTCTCCTATGGTCAATAACAAGCCTAAATATCTCAATCTCAAGCAAGAAAGTAAAGTTACAAGATGTAAGATCACCAAAAATACAATAGTAAGGCGTCCCAAACATTACATATTCAGCTGATCATGAAGCTAGTCGTTACAAAATATGATGACTAGCAAGAGTTTAGTCATACATGATCAACCATAGGATCTGTCAATCGCGTTACAGCCCGTAGGCAGACAATAATAAGGTATGCAATACGAGCTAACAGGTGCTCGCCGGCTAAACGCTTCAAAATAAAAATTTTACAATAGAGTGGGAGAGCCAAAAATAAACCTACTCGTTGCCCTGGTTACGCCTGATGGTCACCATCGGGCTGGAAAGTCGGTAGATCCTCTGGAGCTGCTCCAAAATCTGGCAATACAAAATCAGCTGGGTCAGATCCCAAAAAGAGCAAGTGCCACAAGGGAGGCTTCATTTAAGAACTAAAATCAGCATATCAGAAATAAATATTAAAAGCAGTTACAAAAGAGCTTGATAATAAAAGAATAACAACAGTCATAATAGAGTACGAGGGAACCATTCAAGTAGCCAGGTCACAACCCTTAAACCAAATAAGGACCGGAATTATAACCCTTCACCTGAATAGAACTCCGTCTCCAAATCTTGTTGGTAAGGTAAAATATAACAAGCATGACGTTGGGTACAATAAGACAATAAACAAAAAGAGGACTCATAACTGCTCCGGGAGCCAGATTACAACCCTTAAACCAAACAAGGACCGGGGTTGTAACACTTCACATGAACAGAACTTAGCCTCTGATCTTTATTGTTAAAAGTGACAGTCATGCGATCAAGCCTGCAATAATCGAGCACTGAAACTGCACCATACAATCGCTCTCGGCCAACCAGTGACTACGGCTTTCTACATTAGTTAACTAGGGTTATCATAAGCCTTAGTTACTAGCAACATGCAGTGAGATGTTCCTCCAGCCACAAGCCCTGCAGCTAATCCAGGTTATGTAACTCCTCTTCCTGATTTTTTTCAAAACTTATATTTTTGTATATTTTATTCTAATTATCTTATTTTAAATTTTTTCGTGTATCGAACGTTACGATATTATTTTCCTTATCCTCAGATTGGTCAAATATTGTTCTTGAAGTTTTGGAATTACAAGAGGCATGAGTTGTTATTTTTGGACTTCCAAACTACCGGCTTCAAGAGCGATTGAAAACTTTATTTAGTTTTATCAATAAAGTAATTTCTGCTTAATCTATTTTCAAATCAGGATTTTGATTAAACCAAAAATATATTTTAAATTATTTTATGGAATCAAGTTAAATACAAATGATTATTATTTGCATTAGATTTATACCGATATATTTATATATTATATATTAATTGATAGCAACAAATATTCTTCCAAAGTATATTTGGGAGGCAGGAAATTGTCATCTCATATTAAATAATTCGAATATGGATATAAAGATATTTCAAAGTTTATTTTAAATAATTCGAACCCTGATTTGAATTCAAAAACATATGTTTTATAATATTACTTGAAATAAAGTCCTATCCTAGGAGTATTATTTTAAGTATTAAATTTAGATTCGGCTACGTGTATATTTTAAATAAGATATAGTATCATTTCTAAATTGTTCTAGATTGATTTCTATTGGATTCAATATTATTTGAGACTATAAGATTTAGACCAAAGTTCAAATCTGCGTAGTTATACATATCTTATCTTGATACTTTACCTATATCTCTATTTCCCTATTTCTTCTAAACCGAACGCATGAGAACAACCTGCTACCCTAACAATATAACCTTCTCCTTCCCATGAAACCGAAGACTTTCCCTATCCATACTCAACAAACAAACATGCTACCATGACCGACTCGAAGCCTCGGGACTCGGCGATGTGCGTACACCCCTCCTTTCTGACGAGCGCCTACTCCCTGCGTGTCTGGATTCCCAACACCCCGATCACCCGTAGATCAACCACGCCGTGGCGAGCCGAAGCTAAGCCAGCACCATCGCCATCAACACACACATCCAATACCAAAACTCTGTGCCGTGTCCGGACCTGTGTGTCCGTGTCCATCTTTCTTATTCCATCTCCTATTACATATACATCAAAACCAGTATCGTGTCCGACCCACCGAACACACCAAGCCACCACACAGGTGGCAACACCACAGCGAAGCGAGAAGAGAACCCCCTCACCTGAGCCGTGCCTACTGCCATATCGATCTCTCCGCCTGCACCGATGATCGACCGTGCGACTCACATCAAATCATGCTACTCCGTCTCCGGTAAAATCCTGCGACCAATCCAGTCTGCCCGGCGAACAGATCCGCCGTCGGATGCCGTCCTCGCTGGACCTCCTCCGTAGCACCTCTAACCGCCGAGCGCTGCGAGGACCATCGCCGCGCTTCTGTACCGTGCGAGGTCGCGTCGAGCCTGCGAGCGGCCGAGGCAGCTGTCTGCGTCGAGCCTGTGAGCGGCCACGGCAGCCGTGTCCTCGCGAGCGACCACCGGCGCACCAGGTCGCGCCTGCGCCGCCACCGCGTCCGCGCCCTTCTTCGGAACAGCCGCTGATGTCGAACTCTCCGTGCCTCCCTCCTGTGTGCCGGAGCCTCCCTATCTCGGCCCAGAGCTGGTGTCACCCGACTTCGCCCGGCCTCACGCAACCGGCGCTCGCCCTTTTCTCCTCGAGCCGACCGCCGGATCCTCCGATCTCGTCGTGCCCGACCGACACACGGGTCTGCTCCGCCGCGGGAGATCAACGCCGACCTCCGACCGATGTCCTTTCAGTACCGCTTCGGTCGTCGCCCCTGAGGTGAGCACTTTCTCCTCCCTCTCAAAATAACATTTATCCCAAATAGGAGAGCTGTACAGCAGCTTATGGGTTATTTGTTTTTATTGTTATTTGGCTTGTTTTATGGTCATTACTTGAGCCTGTCATAGGTTTTGGGCTAGGGGCAATGGGCCCTGGGCCGAGAGGAAAAACTTTTAGATAATAGTTTATTGAAATAACAGTAGGTGTAGGTGCTGTATGTAGATTAGTGTGTATTCGTGTATTTTATGTGTGTCGTATTTCAAACAGTATTTCTTTACGTATACGTATACGTATACAGGTATTTATTTCCAGGAAAAATATTATCAACATCATTATTATTTTATAATCCTCTTATTAATGTTTTGTTATTTATCATTAGTTTCTAAAATGGATATATCTTAAATCATTGTATTATTCCTTTTTTGGTATTTTAAATATGGATTAGAAAATATTATTGTAATGTCCTTCTGTCTACACCATAGTTTGACCTAAATATGATTTTGAATTAAGAATATATATTATAGAATTGTCAGCTATTTCTCAAAATATAGCTTACCTTAAAAACAATTTCGGGCCTTGACCCATTAGACTATGTAGATAGCAGACATATTGTGATTTCACAAAAGTTGAGCTTTATTAGTTTTGGATTTTTACTCGACAAATGGCTTCTCAAATTATTATTTTTAATTTTTATTTATTAGCTTTATAAATAAATATTTTCTTAAATAGATTTATTATTTATTATGTTCTAAATAATTTTAAATGTTTTTGTAAAATATGTATATATATTTTTCTAATTAAAAATAATTCCTAAATTAAATTTCTCTCTTAGATTATAATGTTCTCAATCATAACTAATCGAACATTTACTATTTTTTTGCAAACCGAACTCCCTCGTATCGACCTAGGCTAACTGGACTAGTCCAGACTCAATGAGATTGTCGGTTTCACCAGCTAAGGACCTCAGGCAAGTGCACTTTCTGATTGCTTTCGATTCATAGTAGTCTTTTCATTTCATGTTTACACATATATCTTGCTGCTTGTTGACACGCTCGTCACACGGAGTAGTCGGGAGGAGAAATATCTTAGTAGACATGTGGACTACCCAGAACTATTCCATGAGTCTATTCGTGAATAATAGCAGCTGCACACGACACGTGCAGGGTGCCGGATATACCCCTAGCCGTTCACATGTCGAAATGGATATTTCACACCACATAGGTAGTTGTATTTTATTTATTTTTTTCTTTTCTTCTCCACCGTGCCATGTCATCAGTACTTTCCAATTTTCATATCTCATATGTTATTTTCATGTCTTGTTAATTCTATTGTGTTTTCGCATTGCCGTCGGTTTGTGTACTTGTTCCATTCCTGACTGGAAACCATCATTTTTTAGGTTAGCTGTGATTTCACTTAGCTTGGGAGATTCGGGTGTACTTGCAGACAGAAACCTAGAAATAGATAGCAGTTGTATCAATTTCATTAATTGTAAAATCTTGTATTTTCTGTAAATATAAATGTTGTAAATATTGTAATAAATTTAGAAATATGGATAAGCAACAAATGTGATATTTTGAGCATTTATTTCTTGCGGGCTTGACAGCGTTCTACCGCCGACTCTGCAGCGTAGGCTGGCTTGGACACGTCTCGTATCCGGAAAAGCGGGTGCGGGTCGTGACAGGTTATCCAGGCGACTTGGATTCATTAAGCAGTGCCTCATCCTTTTCCATATATCAGTGAATATAGACTTGTGCCCTACTCGTCGACAGGCTGCAAGTCCAACAATGGTGGCCGGGATAACGGGATCGCTTGTAACTGGGGAAATCTCTCATGACTACTGAATTATTCTAGTTATTAGCCTTAGCCATTTACAGTAGTTACCCCTGATCGTGGTACTCAGGGATCCCTGTCCTAGATATGATACAAACATTACCGGTTCACTTGTACAAACACAATCATCCAGGGTGTTCAGGCCATTCAATCTTGTCATGACATGCTAGCCGTCGCAACAGCCTTCGAGATATATATCATGTCATGTTCACTGTCAGGAGTGTGCCACGTCGGGCCACTATCATGTCATGTCATTTGTCAAAAGTGCACTACAACGGGTCACCATCGTGTCAGGGAACATATCTAAAATTAATATGGCGCAAGCATACATGTAGTAATTAAATATTAGCAGGGGCAAGGGCTGTGGAGGACTCATGCGGCTCAGGAGACAAGGGCATGCGGCAAAAGAAATCAGGGATCATGCGGCCCAGGAAAAACTCGTCGCATGAAATTGCCATACGGCCAGCCAATAAATGTTGTCACTATACAATATATGGCAAGCACACATTTGCTGCATGCGGCCAAGAATGATAAGTAGGCCATGCGGCCACAAGACGCATGCAAGCAAATGCATGCAAACCAATGCATGTGGCCAGGAATTATTTCATGCGGCCAGCATATAAATGTGTATGCGGCTACACATAAATGTGCATGCGGCCAAGCACATAAATGTGCATGCGACTAAGAACATAAGTGTGCATGCGGCTACAATTAATTGCATGCTGCCAAGCACATAGATGTGCATGCGGCCAAGCACATAATGTGCATGCGACCAAGCACATAATGTGCATGCGGCCCAAGCTACTGGCCATATGCGGCCAAACTTATAAATGAATGTGCATGCGCCAAAGCTGCTGGCCATATGCAGTCAAGCAATAACTAAGGCCATATGCGACCAAGCAATTGTATTGCATATGCGGCCAAAGCAGTTAAATGGAGGGAGACATATGCAGCCAAATACATGCAAGCAAGCCATGCGGCCAAATGCATGCAAGCAAGCCATGCGGCCAAATGCATGTAATTGATTAAGTGGCCATGCGGCGGCAGGCTAGAAAATATATGCAAGCAAAATACATGCAAGCAAAATGCATGCAAAATGGCCATGCGGCCAAGGCTAATGGTATTAGCATGCGGCCAAGCAAATGAATGCTAATACGGCCAAGCAAATTGGCATAAGCCAATAGCAGTCAGCCAATCAATTAAATGGCCATGCGGCCACAAATCAAAAGGGCATGCGGACTTAAATGGCCATGGCCGCATAAGCAAGAAAGGCCAAAGCTAATGCATGCGGCCATAAGTGCAAATAAATGGCTTCCACAGAGAACATGTCCATAGAAAATACCATGGCCTCCATGCTCCACCAAACAACAATAGAAACCCAAATCCAGACTCCCGTAGGTCAAATTTGGGTAAAATAAAATTCTCTACAACATGGAACCATCAAATAACAAAAATATGTAGGTTTGATAGATCAAAACTCATGAAAACCAAAAATACAACAAGGCTAGATTTACAAGAAATTAATCACGGAAATAAAAAATGCTAAGTACTAAAGTGGGTTAGAAACACATGAGGAAGACAGTGGAACAATAAAAATAGAATTCCTCCACGAAGCAAGATGCACTTGCCTAAACCTTCATGGTAGGTGGAGAGTAATGGTGAAGAAGAAGAAGAGTGAATGAGGAGAGAAAAAGAGTGTTGGGTTAATAAATAATTATGGTGGTAGTAGGTAGGGGTTTGGTTCACAAACCGAACCAAGCCAAACAAGCCGAACCGAATCAAGCAATAAAATACCAAATAAATCATACGAGAAGACATGCAATACGAGTCAAAATACGTACACGTATACCAAAATACGTAATACGAACCATGGTCATTACAACTCTACCCACCTTAAAAGAATTCTGTCCTCAGAATTTAATCAAGAGGCTAGAGATGCAAGGACAAGCTATACTAATCACATGCAAGCTATACTAGTCAAGCAATCAAGCAATTATTCATACAAGCAAGGAATCGAAGGCATGAGGCATAAGAAAGATATTATACCTCACGAGTCAAACAGGTCGGGATATCGCGATGGATATCATCATCACGCTCCCACGTTGACTCATCCAATGAGTGATGACCCCAAGCAGCACGGACTAACTTGATAGTCTTGTTCTTGAGTATCTTCTCCCTTTGGTCCAATATGGATACAGGTCTCTCCTCATACGAAAGGTTGGTACCAACAAACAATTCCTAATGATCTAGGATATGACTCGGATTTGGGATATACTGTCGTAGTTGGGATACATGGAATACGTCATGCACCTTACTCAGAGACGGCAGAAGAGCGAGACAATAGGACACATCTCCTACTTGCTCTAGAATATCGAACGGCCCTATATACTTAGGACTAAGCTTTTTTCGTACGCCGAAATGAATGACGCCACGGTTAGGCGAGATCCTCAGAAATATATGGTCGCCGACAGAAACTTCAAGAGGATACCGATGAGAATTGGCCCAATGGTGCTGACGATCTTGTGCAATGCGAAGATGATCTCTGACTCTCCTGACCACCTCAACTGTCTGAGTGATCATCTCTGGACCAAGCATCTGCCTCTCTCCAACGTCGTCCCAGGTTAATGGGGATCTGCACTTCCTTCCATACAGTGCCTCAAACGATGCCATCTGGATACTAGCTTGGAAACTGTTATTGTACGAGAACTCCACCAGGTACAGGTGATCTTTTCACGAACCACCGAAGTCGAGTGTATAAGATCTCAACATATCCTCAAGAGTCTGGATCGTGTGCTCCGACTGACCATCTGTCTGCAGGTGATAAGCTGAGATGAACTGGAGGTGAGTTCCCAAACTCTCTTGCAGACTACGCCAAAAGTGCGACGTGAATCTCGAATCTCTGTCCGAGATGATACTGACTGGTACTCCGTGAAGTCTGACTATCTGCCTGAAGTACATCTCTGCTAGCTGAGCCGTCGACTGACCAACTCTGAATGGAAAAAAGTGAGCCACCTTCGTGAGCCTGTCAACTATAACCCAAATAGCATCTCTACTGGTCGGGGATCGAGGTAATCCAGTCACGAAATCTATGGTTATATGCTCCTACTTCCATTCTGGAATCGGCAAGGGCTGAAGAAGTCCAGCTGGCCTCTGATGTTCAGCCTTGACTTGTTGGCAAACCAAACACCGAGAGACAAACCGAGCTATCTTTCTCTTCATACCATTCTACCAAAAGTGATGACGGATATCACGGTACATCTTCGTGCTATCGGGATAAATCAAATACTGAGAAATGTGAGCTTCCGCTATGACCTCCTGTCTGATATCTTTACTGGGTATACAAATATGCTTACCATGTCGAAGTGTACCATCTTCTTGAATGCATAATTCTGGTCGTCGTCCTGTTTCACATTCTGCTCTAAGCCGCTGAAGCTTAGAATCGGAGGACTGAGCTATCTTGATCCTCTCAATTATACTGGACTGAACTTGCATGCTGGCCATCAATGCCACACTGGTAGGAAGGACTTCTATACCCATCTTCTGAAGATCTGCTGACAACTCTGGTTGTGCTGTCAGAAAATAAACTCTGGCTCTCCTGCTCAATACATCTGCAACAACGTTGGCCTTCCCAGGGTGATACTGCAGGTTGACATCATAATCCACAAGCAGATCTAGTCATCTTCTCTGACGCATGTTAAGATCCTTCTGAGTGAACACATACTTCAGGCTCTTGTGGTCGGTGAAAATCTCTACCCAATCTCCATACAAGTAGTGTCTTCAAAGTTTGAGTGCAAACACTACTGCTACCAGTTCCAAGTTGTGGGTTAGGAAATTCCTCTCATGATCACGAAGTTGTCGTGACGCATAAGCTATTACCTTCCCATGCTGCATCAAAACACATCCTAAACCTCTGCCTGAAGCATCACAGTACACTGAAAATCCTCCGATCCCATCTGAAAGTGTGAGAATGGGTGCCGTTATCAAGCCTCGCTTCAGCTTCTCAAAAGAATCCTGACATTCTGCTGTCCAAGCAAACTGCATCTCCTTATGGGTCAACTGTGTCAATGGCGCTGAAATCCGAGCAAAGTCCGAAACAAATCTCCGGTAGTAGCCGGCCAATCCAAGAAAAATGCGAACTTCTATAACTGTGCCAGGCACTGCCCATGTTTTGATAGCCACGATCTTCTGGGGATCCACTTCTACTCCCCCTCTGGTGATGATATGACCCAAGTATAAAATGCGATCGAGCCAGAACTCGCATTTACTGAACTTGGCATACAACTGGTGCTCTCGGAGAATCTGGAGGACAACTCTGAGATGCTGCTCATGCTCCGCTTCACTCTTGCTGTAGACCAGGATATCGTCTATGAACACGACCACGAACTGATCCAAATAAGGCATGAAGATACGATTCATGAGGTCCATAAATATAGCCGGCGCATTGGTCGCTCCAAAGGGCATAACAAGGAACTCCCAATGCCTATATCTAGATCTGAAAGCTATCTTCGGGATGTCCTGCTCTCTGACTCTGATCTGGTGGTATCCTGACCGCAAATCAATCTTCGAGAATACTGTCGCTCCTCTGAGTTGATCAAACAAGTCATCTATCCTTGGGAGAGGATATCTGTTCTTGATTGTTACTGAGTTCAAGGTACGATAGTCAACACATAATCTGGACATACCATCCTTCTTTTTTACAAAAAGCATCGGGGCTCTCCAAGGCGATCCACTAGCACGAATGAATCCCTTGGTTCTGAGTTATTCAATCATCTTGTACAATATCTCCAGTTCTGACGGCGCCATCCTGTAGACTCTCTCTGACACTGGTGTTGTCCCGGGAATCAAGTCGATAGTAAACTCGATCTTTCGCTCTGGCGGCATTCCTGGAAGCTCTTTCGAGAAAACATCTAGAAATTCCTCGACTATCTGGGATAACTGCATTGCTGCTACGGCCATCCGTAATATTGGAGGAGAAGGTTCAACTTCTTCTCGAAAAAAGAAAAACTTCGGCTCCGCTGGAATGCTAAAAACAACTCTGCCCAGAGCATCTACCACTGCCTAATGCAAGGCATCTCCTCGACGATCCTGTGATGCAAGCAACTCCCTGATAAGTCCAACCGAGGCTCCATCATCCTGTCTTGCGGGCTAGGCTGGCTGTACCGGGGGTTCTGGATCTTCGGGAGACGTGACCCGGGAGGCTGCTCCTGAGTGCTGGACCTGATCTTTTGGTTGCTGCTGGTCCACGGGAGGTGCTTCGCCTTGCCGATCGGTAGGACCATGAACAATGCCGCTGAAGAAGACGACATAGGGAACAATAAGGAAGGACCAAGACAGATCAATGATACAAGCATGTGATCAGGTCAAGAATCTCAGGGATTATAAGATACAGCCAGAGATCAAGGGCGAGTACTAATTGAGACATCTATTCCGTAAACCCTCACATATCTTGATTTACAAGACCTGCATGAGCCACCACTTAAACCATGTAACGCCCCAGAACCAGAATACTGGAGAGCGGAGGCATACATAGCAAGCTACGTATAATAAAATGGAATCCACCTCACTATACGATCACGGCTGTCTAGATATATGAGGGTTTAACTACAATCTATCAGTCTTTTATGGTCAATAACAAGTCTAAATGTTTCAATCTCAAGCAAGCAAGTAAAGTTACAAGATGTAAGATCACCAAATATACAATAGTAAGGCATCCCAAACATTACATATTCAGCTGATCATGAAGCTAGTCGTTACAAAATATGATGACTAGCAAGAGTTTAGTCATACATGATCAACCCAAGGATATGTCAATCACGTTACAGCCCGTAGGCAGACAATAATAAGGTATGCAATACGAGCTAACAGGTGCTCGCCGGCTAAACGCCTCAAAATAAATTTTTTACAATAGAGTGGGAGAGCCAAAAATAAACCCATTCGTTGCCCTGGTTACGCCTGGTGGTCACCATCGGGCTGAAAAGTCGGTAGATCCTTTGGAGTTGCTCCAAAATCTGGCCATACAAAACCAGCTGGATCAGATACCAGAAAGAGCAAGTGCCACAATGGAGGCTTCACTTAAGAACTAAAACCAGCATATCAGAAATAAATATTAAAAGTAGTTACAAAAGGGCTTAATAATAAAAGGATAACACAGTCATAATAGAGTACGAGGGAACCATTCAAGTAGCCAGGTCACAACCCTTAAACCAAACAAGGACCGGGGTTGTAACCCTTCACCTGAATAGAACTCCGTCTCCAAATCTTGTTGGTAAGGTAAAACATAACAAGCATGACGTGGGGTGCAATAAGACAATAAACGAAGAGAGGACTCAGAACTGCTCCGGAAGCCAGGTTACAACCCTTAAACTAAACAAGGATCGGGGTTGTAACCCTTCACCTGAACAGAACTTAGCCTCTGATCTTTATTGTTAAAAATGATAATCATGCGATCAAGCTTGCAATAATCGAGCACTGAAACTACACCATACAATCGCTCCCGGCCAATCAGTGACTACGACTTTCTACATTAGCTAACTAGGGTTATCACAAGCCTTAGTTACTAGCAACATGCAGTGAGATGTTCCTCCAACCACAAGCCCTGCAGCTAATCCAGGTTATCCAGGCGACTTGGATTCATTAAGCAGTGTCTCGTTCTTTTCCATATATCAGTGAATCTAGATTGTGCCCTACTCGTCGGCGGGCTGCAAGTCCAACAATGGTGGCCGGGATAACGGGATCTTCTGTAACTGGGAAAATCTCTCATGACTACTGAATTATTCTAGTTATTAACCTTAGCCATTTACAGTAGGTACCCCTGACCGTGGTACTCAGGGATCCATGTCCTAGATATGATACAAGCATTACCGGTTCACTTATACAAACACAATCATCCATGGTGTCCAAGCCATTCAATCTTGTCATGACATGCTAGCCGTCGCAACAGCCTTCGAGATATATATTATGTCATATTCACTGTCAGAAGTGCGCCACGTCGGGCCACTATCATGTCATGTCATTTGTCAAAAGTGCACCACAACGGATCATCATCGTGTCAGGAAACATATCTAAAATTAATATGATACAAGCATACATGTAGTAATTAAATATTAGCAGGGGCAAGGGCTGTGGAGACTCATGCGGCTCAGGAGACAAGAGCATGCGGCAGAAGAAATCAGGGCTTATGCGGCTCAGGAAAAACTCGTCGCATAAAATTGTCATGCGGCCAGCCAATAAATGTTGTCACTATACAATATGCGGCAAGCACACATTTGCTGCATGTGGCCAAGAATGATAAGTAGGCCATGCGGCCACAAAGCGCATGCAATCAAATGCATGCAAACCAATGCATGTGGCCAAAAATTATTTCATGCGGCCAGCATATAAATGTGCATGCGGCTACACATAAATGTGCATGCGGCCAAGCACATAAATGTGCATGAGGCTAAGCACATAAGTGTGCATGCGGCTACAATTAATTGCATGCAGCCAAGCACATAGATGTGCATGCGGCCAAGCACATAATGTGCATACGGCCTAAGCTACTGGCCATATACGGCCAAGCTTATAAATGAATGTGCATGCGGCCAAAGCTACTGGCCATATGCGGCCAAGCAATAACTAAGGCCATATGCGGCCAAGCAATTGTATTGCATATGCGGCCAAAGCAGTTAAATGGAGGGGGAGCATATGCGGCCAAATGCATGCAAGCAAGCCATGCGGCCAAATGCATGCAATTGATTAAGTGGCCATGCGGCCAAGGCTAGAAAATGCATGCAAAGAAAATGCATGCAAGCAAAATGCATGTAAAATGGCCATGCGGCCAAGGCTAATGGTATTTGCATGCGGCCAAGCAAATGAATGTTAATGCGGCCAAACAAATTGGCATAAGCCAATAGCAGTCAGTCAATCAATTAAATGGCCATGCGGCCACAAATCAAAAGGGCATGCGGACTTAAATGGCCATGGCCGCATAAGCAAGAAAGGCCAAAGCTAATGCATGCGGCCACAAGTGCAAATAAATGGCTTCCACAAAGAACATGTCCATAGAAAATACCATGGCCTCCATGCTCCACCAAACAATAATAGGAACCCAAATCCAGACTCCCGTAGGTCAAATTTGGGTAAAATAAAATTCTCTACAACATGGAACCATCAAATAATAAAAATATGCAGGTTTGATGGATCAAAACTCATGAAAACCGAAAATACAACAAGGCTAGATTTACAAGAAATTAATCACGAAAATGAAAAATGCTAAGTACTAAAGTGGGTTAGAAACACATGAGGAAGACAGTGGAACAATAAAAATGGAATTCCTCCATGAAGCAAGATGCACTTGCCTAAACCTTCCTGGTAGGTGGAGAGTAATGGTGAGAAACAAGAAGAGTGAATGAGGAGAGAGAAAGAGTGTTGGGTTAATAAATTATGATGGTGGTGGTAGGTAGGGGTTTGGTTCATAAACCGAACCAAGCCAAACAAGCCGAACCGAATCAAGCAATAAAATGCTAAATAAATCATGCGAGGAGACATGCAATACGAGTCAAAATACGTACACGTATACCAAAAAACGTAATACGAACCATGGTCATTACACTACCAGATTGACGGAGCCATCTAGCTTAATCACCGAAACCACAATTGTAATGGTAAAATCACCACCATCTAAAAAAACGATCTAGAAAGAGAAATAAAGAAAGAAGATGTACTTACATAGAGATGATTCTTGCGCCAAGCTTTCCTCTCCTCCATGATCCGACCGCGTGCTATGCCTCCAGACATTTTTTTTCTTCTTTTCCCTTCTCTACGAAAATAGGTCTAGAGGTGGTATGCTAACCGCAAAGTAGGATGAGATAAAAAAATAGAAATCGGTAACAATGGAGTTCTTGGTTAGGAGAGGCATAAAAATCGTAAATTTTTTATTCTCTTAATAAAAGAAAAGTTTAGAAAAAGAGAAACCGGATGTATAGCGAGAGAGGAGGAGGAGGAGGAGCTTACAAACCGTTTTCAACTGAAGTAAAGTTTAACTTAGTAGAATGTAAATGACTTTGTTACCCTAACATAAATATAATTTTATCTAAGAATCTATATAATCCAAATATCCATAGTATTTGGATTATATAATAGTATAGATATATATATAATGGAGGGTAAACTTTTAATTAGTATATGTTTTGATTCATACAACTAGTTTATGGTCACGTTTAATTTCATAAAAGCAAGGTGTTCCACTCTATTTAAATACTATTATTTTTGTAGTAACTATGAAGTCATTCGTTGATATAACCATTGAAATATCATAATTTTTTCTTATATATAGTTAGATTCGAAGAGAGTCATAAAATTAGATTATAAAATTGAGTTGTGTAACTCAATATTATAGTTGACTTTCCTAGCACGCCCTATAATCTTAATTTTATATTAGACGGTCATGGTAAGAATAATTGCATTAGTGTTACTCAATAACCTACTCTCTTTTTAAGTAATGCTATTAATCCCTACAAACTATTTACCTTTATGTGATAGCTGATGTGACATCTAACATAATAAATTTATTTTAAAAATTTTACCACCCAATTTTTTAATGTTAATATTAATATTAATATGAACATGAATCTTAACATTAGTATTAATATTAGTGTATTTGTCATGTCATATGTCATGTCCGATGTAATGTATTTGGAGAAATATTTTGGAGGGATTAACTATCTCTCTTTTTTTGTTTACTATTTTTGATTGATTCACTAACCTACTTTTAACTGTGTACCGACTCTCAATGTAAGAAAATTAGTAAGAGCAACACATAAAAGTGATAGGGACTATCACATGTAAAGGATAACACATTTAAGATGAAACACACAATTTGTTAGAGGCAACGCTCCATTTCAAACACCTAAATTTATTTTTTCTCTCACACAACTTCCTGATGTAATCTCTTTACTCTTTCAAATGACATTATTGATGATTTCAAACTCCATCATAAAATATTGGAAGCTTTAAAAATCTTTATAGTCAGGCCATTGAACCCCATTATAGGATTTTTAAAACTTAAAAAAAATGAAACAAAATTTTGACAGTCCTAAAACGAAGAGTTTATGTCTTAGGACTGTTAGGATTTCAGTTAGGATTGTCTAAATTTTACCAGTCCTTCCTAGTTCCAACCGCCATGTCACGCCCCGATTCGTAGAGTCATTTATTCAGATATTTATCTCTTGGAATCGATCGTCCTTGCTTGGACGTGATGCCGTACAAGTCTGGTATTGCACTTGTACAAGGCAAAGATGGTACATAATTGATTATCTTCAAATAGGAACACATTGCAGCGGCAGAAGCAGACAACTTGAAGTTAACGAGAACATTCTTTCTTATCGAATGGGAACACATCATTATATTTGTAACAGCGAAAATGAGAAGATAACTTGCAGTCACAGAGAGGTATATAAAAGTATTCTCTTTATTGATAATTGAAGAAGAGTACAAGACTCGTATTGAAATACAATGCTTACAATATATCTCACCTTACATTGATAGCTAACTGGACAATTGCTATAAAGCCTACAATCGACACTTCGATACATTGGATTACAACTTGATACCGACTTGGCTGACAACTCACTGGTACAACTGATTACAATATTCCATACATTATACCCTTTATAGACAGAAGACATCATCTTGTACAAGAAGAGCTTCTGTATGCCCAACAAATCTTCGATGCCACGGGATCGATCAAGCCAAATCTTCGTGATACTTAGTAGTATATGTCCTAGCCTATCCTCAGTCTTGCAGTGGTTTGTAGGTCTGAGCTTGCTCACAACTCCCCGTAACCTTTTTAAGGTGAGTTTGAGAAAAAAATTTGAAAATAAAGTTGGGGGCTGCTGGAGTTAGGCCTTCAAACCACAATTTTTGGTATCGGCTGATTCATATGTATTGTGTTGTGCTATGTAAGATGTTTATTTTCTTTCTAATTCCTTACAATTTCATCTAACTACTAATAAGTTAAATCTTTCTTTCTTTTTCAGGTTCCTCATGACAGAAATCCACTTTTACCTATTTAATGTGGTTCTCAAGGCATGATCCTAATTCGGATGATGACGCTAAGAAGTAGTATTAGTAGTATTCTTACAAATTATGTAATACACTTTGTTAGTCTTAAACAAATTGAATACTATATTCTTGTAACATTTTATTAACATTTTGTCTGGGTTGAAGTTTTTTAATATATTACTTTTGGTTAATTATTTGTGATCTTGGTTGATTTTGGTTATATATTGAAGATGTTTTAAAGACATTTAAAATTTGTCGTTCAACTCGGTCTACATGATACTTACAAAGTGCTATGGATAATATTCATGACATTTATTAAATGTCATTGAGTGATTTTAGATGACATTTATAAGGTGTTGTAATTTTGACGATACATGTTAAGATGACGCTAGTAAAGTGCCGTGACTAAAATCTTTATATGACACATAAAAAAGTGCCATAAAATTTTATCTATGGCATTTATTTACTGTTATTGAATGTATGTAGATGACACTTATAAAGTGTCATAATTTAATGACACTTATTTGCTGTCATTGAAGGATGTTAATATGACATCAATAAAGTGTCGTGAAATAAGCATTACACGACATTCAAAAAGTATCGTCATAAAGTTATTACATGACACTTTTGTAGTGTCGTTGAAAGAAAAAATATTTCTATGACACCCCCTCTAGACAGCACCAAAAAAGTGCCGTTGAAAGTCATTAACGACACTTTTTCAGTGTCGTTAAAACACTTTTTTGTTGTAGTGTAACATTCTGATCATCTCAGATAGGTAACAGAGTAGGTACATTACACAAACAAATCCACTTAAACGGTCATGCAATTACTACGGCTTGCTACTGTGAGTTCCAAGTTATCCTGGAATTATGCAATAAAGGATTCCTCAGTTCTTACTATGTGCAAGCAAGGCTAGTCTATCCAGTCAATTAATTGTGCCAATCATGAATTAGACGAGTCCCAGCGTGACGCCCGTCGTCAATATACAATAAATAATATAAGCAGATACCGCTCCCTGCCCGTGTGCCAGATTTGCAGTATCTGTGGGAACCAGCCGGCCTGTCGGGTACTTAATAGTCCCAAGAGAGCTGCCATATAAGAACTCGGAAATCCATTCTCTCCATGCAATCATTATTTTATTTAACTTAATAGTCTCTACGTTGAGTGAAGTCCCATGCCGTGGATCATGGTCATTCAGAATGAGTACTTTCATACGGGGTACGCTATGCACAACTCTTACAACGATACCCGTACGGTTAAGTTGTAGGTCTTACATAGCGTAATGTAACAATCAAAACTAACCACGAAATAATCATGCCTTGACCATAAAGTACACATGCTGCTTTGATAAGATAAATAAATAAATAAATAAATAAATAAATTGAAGCCTGCATGTGCCTGTAGGCCAATATTCGGGATCAGCCAGTTGATTGCAATAGTTCATAGTTAATATGAACGTGTCTCATTCATTCATTTCAGTAAGACGACTAGCCAGTCTCTTAGTTCCAACTAGGAACGCATGATCAATTATTAAATTAAGGTGACAATCTTCGTTTATTAATGTCAATACAACAATTAATGTTAATAAATGCCAAGTCAATCAATCACTGGTAATAAATGCCAATCAATGTCAATTTGAAACAAGAAGCAGCCAAAAAGGCATTATGGCCAGCATTCATGCGACTGGAAAACTATTAATTTATGCGGCCGGGAATGAATGGATTACATGCGGCTGGCAAGGGTGATTCCATGCGGCCGGAACAGAATAGTCTCATGCGACCAAATTAGCAAAGCCCTATGCAGCTAGAAACCAAAGGGGTCTCATGCGGCTACAGGCAACACACGCCCATACGGCCAGGGGAAATTCTATGCGGCCGAATAGGTGCAAGCCTATATGCGGCTACGAAGTCACGCGGCGCCATGCGGCTGAGAATGATCAGCGCCTTGCGGCTGAAATGGGTGCAAGCCTATATGCGGCAGATAAGTCTCATGCGGTCAGATAACTC
The DNA here is from genome assembly GCA_029216955.1 of Iris pallida. Lineage (NCBI taxonomy): Eukaryota > Viridiplantae > Streptophyta > Magnoliopsida > Asparagales > Iridaceae > Iris > Iris pallida. Next base: position 16,589,876 of record JANAVB010031417.1, on the reverse strand, counting down.
TATTCAGCTCGGGCTGATCTTTATACGGTAAGCGGCCGATCAAGCTTTATGCGGCTGACAAAGCCCATGCGGCTAACTAAGCCCATGCGACTAACTAAGCCCATGCGGCTGACTAAGCCTATGCGGCTGACTAAGCCCATGCGGCCAAGGAAGACTTGCCGCATGAAAACTCATGCGGTCAAGCACTGTTCTTCTTCTCCTCTTTTCTGAGGGAAAGAACTATGGGAAGTCATTACTTCTAAGCTCCATAAATTCTTCATTCTAAGCCCAAATCCGGACTTCCATAGGTCAAAATTGGGTAAAATGAAATTCTCTACAACATGGAACCATCAAAACTTGAAGATAACAAAGTTTACTAGATCAAAACCTAAGAAAACCAAAAATGTATTAAACTTAGATCTACAAGAAATGAACCATGGAAATTGAAAATGCTAAGTACTAAAGAGGCTTAAGATCAAGTAAGGAAGATGATGGAACCATAATAATGGTGATCCATCAAGAAGCAAGTTGGCACTTGCCTTGGCGGCTGGTAGGTGGGGGAGGAGTTATGAGGAAGAAGAAGATTAATGGTGAAGTAATGAAGAGAGAAAAAGGGGATGGCTTTAAATGGAAGAGGTGGTGGTAGGTGGGGGTTTGTTTCGGTTCATGGTGAACCAACTAAACTAAACCAATCCAAGCCGAACCCAAAGTAGAGCTAAAGCAGAGCATGAAAGCAGAAAATAAAATACAGAAATAAAATTGCAGGAAATTAATTAATATAAAATTAAAGGGATTTAATTACAGAATAATACATGATAAATATTAAATATATTAAAGCAGTACATGTATTAAGAATACGTATTCTGGGAACGGAAAGCGACATCTCTACCCTCCTTAGAAAAATTTTGTCCTCGAAATTTCAAATCCAAGCAGGATAGGAATATCAAAACTAAGCTAATATAGGTACAAAAAACTTGAGCAAGCAATCATTCTTCAATGTTAACTAGCAGATAACATATTTATATTAACAATCTACGATATCAAGTAGTTCTATCCATAGGGTGACAAGCATGAGGGGTTAAGACAATCAAGGTACACGGGAAGAAATATACCTTGTGAGTCAAACAGATGTCGATACCGTGATCGAATATCATCCTCACGTTCCCACGTTGACTCTCCTAATGAGTGATGACCCCAAGAAATCCGGACAAGGCTAATTGTTCGGTTCATGAGTATCTTCTCTTTTCGGTCCAAGATGGATACAGGCTGCTCCTCGTAAGACAGGTTGGTCCCAACAACCAGCTCAGAATGATCAAGGATATGGCTTGGGTCCAATACATACCTTCGCAGCTGAGATACATGAAATACGTTATGCACCTCTCGTAACGAAGGTGGAAGGGACAAACGATAAGCAACATCGCCTACCCTATCAAGGATAACGAATGGTCCTACGTATCGCGGACTCAATTTCCCGTGAACGCCAAATCTAATGACCCCACGGGTAGGTGAGATCCGTAGGAACACGTGGTCCCCAACAGAAAACTCTAGCGGCCTACGATGCTGGTCCGTCCAATGACGATGCCGATCCTGCGCAACTTGAAGTCGCTCTCTAATTCCTTTAACTAATTCAACTGTTTGAATAATCATCTCCGGAACTAACATCTTCCTCTCCCCGATATTATTCCATGCTAGTGGCGACCTACACTTCTTACCATATAGTGCCTCAAATGGCGCCATCCGGATACTGGCTTGATAACTGTTGTTATATGAAAACTCAACTAAGTGTAAGTGGCTCTCCTAAGACCCTCCAAAATCTAGGGTGCAAGCTCGCAACATATCTTCCAAAGTCTGAATTGTCCTTTCTGATTGCCCGTCCGTCTGTGGATGGTAAGCCGTGCTAAATCTTAACTTGGTGCCCAGACTATGATGCAAGCTTTTCCATAAATGTGATGTAAAATGGGTATCTCTGTCTGACACAATACTGACAGGGACTCCATGCTGCCTGACTATCTGTTGCATATAAAATTCTGCCAACTTTTCTGTAGATTTCCCTACTCTGAAAGGAAGAAAGTGTGCTACCTTTGTAAGCCGGTCCACTATCACCCAAATAGCATCTTTACCACTTGGTGATCTCGGTAAACCGGTCACAAAGTCTATTGTAATATGCTCCCACTTCCATTTCGGGATAGGAAGCGGTTGCAATAAGCCAGCTGGCCTCTGCTGCTCTGCCTTCACTTGCTGACATATCAAGCAACGGGAAACAAATCTAGCTATCCCCCTCTTTATTCCATTCTACCAGAAGTGTTGCTTGATATCCTGGTACATCTTGGTCCCTCCAGGATGTATAGAATACTGGAAACTATGAGCTTCCGCCATAACTTCCTGTCTGATATCTCCACTAGGTATACATAGACTTGATTCAAACCTAAGCGTACCGTCTTCGTAGATTTGCATCTCCTTCCTGATCCCTGACTCATATTCTGCCCTAAGCTTCTGAATCCTTGGGTCCTGTGCCTGAGCTGCCTTGATCCTGTCTACCAAGTCAGATTGGACTTGTAGACTTGTTAGAACTCCTACATCATTAGGAAGTATAACTTCGATGCCCATTTCCTGAAGGTCTTCTAAGATATGCCTCTGTGTTGTCAACATAAATGCGTCGCCTCTCCTGCTAAGAGCGTCTGCTACCACATTAGCCTTGCCTGGATGATACTGAAGCTCAACGTCGTAATCCTTGATCAGCTCTAACCACCTTTTCTGCCTCATGTTCAGCTCCTTCTGAGTAAAGATGTACTTCAGACTTTTATGGTTTGTGTACATGTTCACTCGGTCACCATATAAGTAATGCCTTCATAGCTTCAAAGCAAATACTACTGCTGCCAACTCCAAATCATGAGTTGGATAATTCTTCTCGTGGTCCCGAAGTTGTCTAGATGCGTATGCTATCACCTTTCCGTGCTGCATGAGGACACATCCAAGTCCTTTCTCTGACACATCACAATATACTGTAAAACCTCCGGGTCCAACTGGCAATGTAAGAATATGCGCTGATATCAATTTCTGCTTCAGATTCTCAAATGATGCCTGGCATTCTGTCGACCAAACGAATGGCACATCTTTCCATGTCAGGCGGATCATGGGTGCTAAAAGTCTTGCAAAATCTGATATAAACCTTCTGTAATATCCTGTCAATCCCAAGAAACTCCGTACATCAGCTACGGTCTTGGGTACCGGCCAACTCTCTACTGCTTCTACCTTCTTGGGATCCACTTCTACTCCAGCTCCTGATATGATGTGACCCAAAAATAAAATATGGTCCATCCAGAACTCACACTTGCTGAGTTTGGCATACAACTGGTTCTCTCTCAGAACCTGCAACACTTTTCTGAGGTGGTCTTCATGCTCCTCTTCACTAGCAGAGTATACGAGAATGTCGTCAAGAAACACAACGACAAACTGATCTAAGTATGGCATAAAGATGCGGTTCATCAAATCCATAAATATTGCTGGAGCATTGGTCAAACCAAACGGCATTACTAAGAATTCATAATGCCCATACTTCGACCTAAATGTTGTCTTGGGAATATCCTCCTTCTGAACCCTCACTTGATGGTACCCTGAACGAAGATCTATCTTGGAGAAAACTCTAGCTCTGCTCAACTGATCAAACAAGTCGTCGATCCTTAGTAGTGGGTACTTGTTCTTTACTATTGCCGCGTTAAGCTTCCTGTAATCGATGCACAATCTGGATGATCCATCCTTCTTCCCCACAAGTACCACTGGTGCTTCCCATGGTGATATGCTAGCTTGGATGAACTTCTTCTCCTTCAGTTCCTCTATGTGCTGATATACCTTGGCCTGTTCCGAATCTGCCATTCTGTAAACTCGATCTGATATCGGTTTAGTTCCGGGTGCCAATTCTATGCTGAACTCAATATCTCTAACCGGTGGTAGACCTGGAAGTTCTTCGGGAAATACGTCTAGAAATTCTTCAACTACCTTCGGAACTTGAACTTCTTCCATTGCCGTTACTACTCCCTGCTCTTGCCGAGTTGCCACTGATCTGACTAAGGTAAATCTCTTCATGCCTGGAATATCAAAAGATACACTCCCACTACGATAATCTATTGTCGCATGACTGTCTTTTAGCCAGTCCATGCCTAAGATAACGTCGAAATTTCCAACAGAAAATTCTATCAACTGGGCGGGTAAGGAATGCCCGTAAACTACAATGCTACATGCTAGAATAACTCTACTAACTCCTACGATCCCATTGCCAGTGAGTATATTCAACCTCCCTAGCAATGACACGAACTCCATTCCTAGCCGTGTCACAAATTATGAAGATATAAATGAATATGATGCTCCTGAATTAAACAATGCTACTGCAGAATATGACACGACGAGAATGTTACCTGCCACAATATCTTCCGATGCTAATGCCTCTTCTAGGGACAGAGTGAATGCCTGTCCTCGACCTCCTTACTGGTTCCCATGCTGTGGCCTGGCCGGGTGCTGCTGCTGGCCCCTGCCGTGATGATGTCGGGTATTCTATGTTGGTGTTGCTGCATCGGCGGTCCCTGCTGTCGAAATATCTGAGCCTGTGGCATCAACGGACGCTGGGCTAATGGTCTTACTGCCACAGCTGGTCCTCGATACTGGCCTGCCCCTGGTACAGACAGAGCAGAAAACTGCTGCACTGGTCCTCCTGACCACGAATTCATGGGACAGGTGGTAACCCAATGATCTGGATTTCTACATATCAAACACAGTCCGTTCAATGCCCGGCACACATCTCTAGTGTGCCCTATCTTTCCACAATAAGTGCAACCCGCTGGAGGGTGCTGGTTCTTCCTTGGTTGTTGTTGCTGCTGCCTGGGTGGTGGTGCTGGCCCTCGTATTGCCACATCGTGAATGCAAATGCTAAGGGATGGTACTGTTGTTCGGGGTACTTCTCCCCCTCATCCTTTAATCTGACTGTGGGATCTCTTCTAACCTCCAGTCCTTGTTGTGATCCTCTGAATGGTGATCTCATGGCTTCGGGTTGCCGTCAATACCTCATCAAAAGTCTGGTAATTGTGCCCCTCTATCAATTACAAGAGCTCAAGGTGAAACCCTTGCAGAAATCTCTCTGGCCCTCCGTTGCTACCATCTCTGGGGCGAACCTACTCAATCTGCAGAACTCCGCTGCATAAGCATCTACCGTCTTGCCGGCCTGCTTGAGGTTGATAAACTTCTGTTGTAGCTCAAACTGCGCCACAACACCATAGTACTTCGTCTTGAACCTTGCTGTGAAGTCGTCCCAAGCAACAGGACTTCTGATACCTACTTCCTCTGATTCCCACCAATCACGTGCGAGATCCTGAAGTAGCAACTTCACCTGATCCACACGTTCTTCTGTCGGTACCTTAGCCGCTGTCAAAATAGCCTCAATATCCTTAAGCCATGCATCTGCCGAAATAGCATCCTCCGTGCCCTCGAAACGGCGGGGGTTGTACTTGTAAAACCTGGTTGACACTCCTGAATCTGGCCTCGCCCCTCTTTCTAACGCCGTCTGTAATCCTTGGTTGAGTAGTACGTTCTGCTCTTGTAACTGAGTGTGCATGCGCTGCTGGACTAACATCTGGTGTTGCTGAGTAGCCATCATCCCTTTCATGATCTCCAGAAGAGCCGGTGTGTCCATTTCCACAGGGGTCGGTGGAACTATTGGTGGTGTAGGAACCTCCGGATACTGCGGTCCGGCTGCTGGTTCCACTATCACTTCTTCTTGGATAGTCTCTTGAGGTAGTACTGGCCCTTGTATCTGATCAACCAGGTCATGTTGTCCATGTTGCCCTTGTTGTTGTTGCCCAGTCCTGACAGATGCGGACGAGTTGCCCCTAAAAAGGGACAAAAAAGTAATCAAATGATCGGACAGGAAAGATCAATGAAGTCAAAGGATACTGGAATGTCAAGCTAGAATTGAGAACAACGAATCATAAGATCAAGGGGGAACATGTGTGATTGAGAAATCCTACAAATCAAAACACCCCACAAGTCTGAAATCAGACCTGCATGGGCCACCACTAAAACCTTGTCACGCCCCAGAACCAGAATACTGGAGAGCGGGGGAATGACTCAGCCAGCTACATATTACGGGTAGATGATGTCACGACCCGCACCCGCTTTTCGGACGCGAGCTCGTGAGCAAGCCAGCTACGTATCGAGTGGACTCCAGCCCGACTCGAGTACGTATAAGCTGTCAAGGTCATGGTATCATGTCTAATCTAAACTATATCTCAATCCACATGAATCATATAAACAAGAATGAACAAGTATGGGTCATGGTCTGCAGCCCATTAGCATATTGTCCGATTAGACTCTAAGAATGATATTTGTCCAAAACGTAAGCAGAATATATCATGGTACTGAATGTAAAGCATGAAAGGATAATAAAGAAATAACACCAACAATACCTGTATCATACATCGCAATCCTCTACCATCTCGCCCTGCTAACTAACTCCATGCAGTCGATAAACCTGAAGAGATCATCAGGTCCTCAGAGGACTAGCAAGATACATAATATACAAGCCAACATGTAACAGTAAAAAGAAGCAAGAAATAATCAAGGGTATCCAACGAGACAAAATGAACCAAGACACAAGATCTAAATACGAGGATCCTAAGACACTAGCATGCCATACTAGAAATGGCTGGCTATAAACTGCAGTCAAGGCAAGTACTCACAATCTATAATGTCTCAATCGCAGTCAAGGCAAGTACTCACAACTAAGACAGTAGCCAATCCTAGTATAAAATCCTATAGACCATAGTCAAGGTAAGTACTCATAATCTATAGAATGTCAAAGTCAAGTCCCACTCAAGTCATGTCAAGTCAAGTCAAGTTATAATCAAGTTAAGAAAATCGTGGTGTGGGACTAGACGACTCTATCAAGCAATACGTATGAGACTAACACAGTGTAACAGGTAGAAAATATCATAACAGAAAAGGAACAAGAAACTAGAAACATGTAAAGTAAAACCATAATAGGATGAGTGTACTAGACATGGAATCAAGCAATCACGAATGTAAGGAAAAGAACCACATCGAGATGATGAACATGCATATAAATTATACTGTACAAGTTGGCAAGGTATACTTGCCTGGAGGTTGTACGGAGAACCAACAACGTATCGTCAATCACAAGTCAGAAAATCCAAGTCATCACAACTGTCTCCGAAAGCTGAAATAAACGTTACCAACATTCTTAGAATAGTCAAATTAGCTAGGATTGTCTTTCCTTAAGTCCAATTCTGGATACAGAGGCAAAACGGTAATTTCAGGCAAAAACGATGTCCGCCGTTGGACCCGCTTTACACCGAAAAGTGTGCCAGAGTCAATGGTCTCTAAAGTTGACAAACTACATGTCTATGGATTCAGTTTTCTGATACGAACCCAACCGTATGTCCAAAGTTGGATTCCGGTGGGCCGTGCACAAAATCATCCGTTGGGTCGGCCGTGGGGCCTGCAAAACGGCGATTTTATCAAAAGTCTCAGAATCAGACCAAACTTGGCATACAGGACCAAAAAAATGATATGGTCCTGATGGCGTAAGTTTCGTCTCGATCTGACTAGCGTGCACAAAGTAATTAAGAAATTTGTAAAGTGCACGATACGGTGAATTTCGACGTATACGCATCAAATTCGTCGCGCACACGCGATCAATTTGAATTTCGTCAAAGCCCACACGACCATGAAGCTGTTACGCAGCTTTCGATGCCTTCGCTTCGTGTCCACGTCGCCCGGTTTGGCGGGACGCACGTCATGTGGAAGTTTTTTTAAGTTTTTCAAAAACTGTTTTTCATATTTTTCTCGATCTTCACATCGATTTATCTTAGTACCTACTGATTATAAAAATAATCTAAAAATAGAGTTTTAATGCTGGTTAGGTTGTCTAGAAGTCTGTTCAAATGGTTTTCCAAAACTCGCGATATTCTGGTCGTAAATCGACCGCCAACTTTGGGTTTCGAGACAGTTTTCAAACCCACAAATCGAGGTTTTTCTCGGTTTTGGAACTCGTTTATCGTCGTGTACATCGCAAATCAAAGCAAACTAATTGAAAGAAGATGAAGGCGTATAGATTGGGTTCATACCAGATAAGAAGGATCGTAAAAGGATCGAGTGTGCATCTTACAAACTGGCTGCGAAGTCGGGCTGCCAGACTGTTGCTGCTGTATCTTTTTCTGTGCGCGCGCGCTGTTCCTGGCCGGCCGTCCTCCGGCGGCTCTCCGGCGACCTCACACGGTGGTCCAGGGCGGCGCGCCTGGTCGTCGGGGTGGGGGCTTGCATTAGGGTTTTAGGATTTTCTCCTCCTTCTCTCGATATATGTACGGGTTACACAGGGTCGGGGTGTTTAGCTGTTATGGAGAAAAGTTTAGAATGGCCTCGGGCTATGGGGCTGAGCCCGGTTTGGGCCTCGCTCCGGCCGCTGGGTTTGGGATTAAGCAACTGCTGTTATGGGCCGGGCCTGGCTCATGGGCTGCTCCCCTTTTTTCTTTTTTTATTAGCAGCTATTCTATATACATACATATATATATATATATATATATATATATATATATATATATATGTATGTATATGTATATATATATATATATATATATATATATATATATATATATATATATATATATATATATATATATATATATATATATATTTATATATATATTTATATTTATATTTATATTTATATTTATATTTTTTTATATATATTTATATTTATATATACATTTATATATATATATATATATATATATATATATATATATATATATATATATATATATATACATATACGATTATATATATTTATATATACTTACACACACACGTATATAAAATGAATATATATACGTACACCTACACATTTATATTATTATATATTTATATATACACACATTTCTATATATACCAAACTATATATATATCTATACATATATATCTATACATATATACGAGTATTTATATACATACACATACATTTATATATATCAATACATATATAATATATTTTATATACATATACACATATCCGTATATATATATATATATATATATATGTATATATATATATATATATATATATATATATATATATATATATATATATATATATATATATAAAATATATATATATATATATATATATATATATATATATATATATATATATATATATTCATATATTCATATATTTATACATACATACTTATATATATTTACCATGAATACAATAAAATAATATACACAATATTTTATATATATAACATGTCAATATTTATATACATATTCACCCATCTCAATATATCAATATTAGTATATATAACATATCAATATTTAATACATATTTTACCTATATCAAGATATCAATATTAATATATATAACATACCAATATTTAATACACATATTTTACCTATAATAATTATTTAGAAGATAATTGCCAATCCCTAAAAATATATATACGAAAATAAATACATTTACCAAACATGTCTACAAGGTCGTATTTGGTCCCACTACATGCCTACATGGGCATGGTTTTAACTTGGCCAAATCTGGACAGGTTCGGTACAACCGGGTTCCCGAAACTCAATAATATAATTAAATAATAAATAAAATCTTCGGTACGGGTTAAGTCGCAACTTGGCCTGGTTTTTCTAGTTAGGACACTACTATGGCTCGACATTTCCCTACCATGGCTAAACACTATTCAAAGCACGCCATTGCACTATCCGTGCCATGATTCCTAATCACCTTGTACTCCAATTCCTAATAACGGCTAAAAATCATCTACCGTAAAAACTAACTAAATAATTATTTACAAAAATCTAAAAATCTCCATTTAATAATAATAAATAATAATAATAAAATAATTTAACAATTTTCAGGAAGGGGAGCTACAAATCTACCCACCTTAAAAATAATTTCATCCTCGAAATTCCAGTTCATAACTATTCCTTAAAATTTAAAGTCTAACTATCACCTTAATCTCCTCAAATTTTATTTCTCGAAATTATTCTATGATTTTATAACTCTGAATACTTGGGGACTTCTACCCACCTTTGGTCACACTACTCCTCAAAACACGGTCACTAAAATCTCATAATTTTCTAACTAGTAGCTATCACTTCTACCGACAGATATCTAGGGCGTATAGCAACCAAAATCCTTCATATCTATAAACAACCAAAATTCTATAACCACACAATTTTATACTATAATTTAAGAATTTCTGATAATCCTAGACATCACGATCATTCGTCACCTCGGAATAGGAAGGGACGAGAATCAATGGTACAAGAGGGCAAGGGAGAATAATCGAGAGCGAATACAAATTTTCAAAGACGGTAAAAAAATTTCTAAGAGAATTTTCAAGGCAGAGTGGATTGAGATTCCTAAGGTTTAGTCATTGTCGCAGGCTCGTACCAGTACAGTTACGTAACCGGTACGATATGCTCTGACCTGCATGGGCCACCACAAAAACTTGTCACGACCCGCGCCCGCTTTTCGGACGCGAGCTCGTGAGCAAGCCAGCTACGTATCGAGCGGACTCCGGCACGACTCGAGTACATATAAGCTGTCATGGTCATGGTATCATGTCTAATCTAAACTATATCTCAATCCACATGAATCATATAAACAAGAATGAATAAGTATGGGTCATGGTCTGCAGCCCATTAGCATATTGTCCGATTAGACTCTAAGAATGATACGAGTCCATAACGTAAGCAGAATATATCATGGTACTGAATGTAAAGCACGAGAGGATAATAAAGAAATAACACCAGCAATACCTGTATCATACATCGCAATCCTCTACCATCTCGCCCTGCTAACTAACTCCATGGAGTCGCTAAACCTGAAGAGATCATCAGATCCTCAGAGGACTAGCAAGATACATAATATACAAGCCAACATGTAACAGTAAAAAGAAGCAAGAAACAATCAAAGGTATCCAACGAGACAAAATGAACCAAGACACAAGATCTAAACACGAGGATCCTAAGACACTAGCATGCCATACTAGAAATGGCTGGCTATAAACTGCAGTCAAGGCAAGTACTCACAATCTATAATGTCTCAATCGCAGTCAAAGAAAGTACTCACAACTAAGACAGTAGCCAATCCTAGTATAAAATCCTATAGACCATAGTCAAGGTAAGTACTCATAATCTATAGAATGTCAAAGTCAAGTCCCACTCAAGTCATGTCAAGTTATAATCAAGTTAAGGAAATCATAGTGTGGGACTAGACAACTCTATCAAGCAACACGTATGAGACTAACACAGTGTAACAAGTAGAAAATTTCATAACAGAAAAGGAACAAGAAACTAGAAACATGTAAAGTAAAACCATAACAGGATGAGTGTACTAGACATGGAATCAAGCAATCACGAATGTAAGGAAAAGAACCACATCGAGGTGATGAACATTGTAAACCCCCTAAAATTTTTACTATATTTTTTATTAATTTATTTTGGTATTGATTTTTATTTTGGTATCGTACCTCGAGTGCGAATGCGTAAAGATGTAAATACAAAATATTTGTTCATTCATATACAAATATTTTATTATTGTTTTTCTTATGAATATAGAATAAATATGTTGTTTCAATACATAGTATAAACAAATATTTTTATATCAGAAGAACATCTTACGATATTTGTCAAAACCTTTATCTTTTACTTTTATAAAAGATTATTTTATTTCTAGTTCAAATTAATTTAGAAAACTATATTTTATGTAAATACCTTATTTGCATGGATGTACAAATTTTTATTCATATATTTTTTTGGATTTTCGAAATTATTTATTATTATTATTTTTAGAAAAGATATTTTGAACTTATTGTGGTAATTTAAACTTTGATTAGATTTTATTGATTTAATTTAAACAAATTTGATTTAAATATGGGAATCATCTATATTTAATTTGGATTTGAAATTATCTAGATTTAATTGAGTTGGATTTGGATTGGATTTGGATTGAATCGGTTTTAAAAATAATTTAAATTAAAAGGAAGATTAATTAAAGGGGGTTTTAAATAAATACTAATCCTACTTCTACTAGGAAAACATCTCTATCTATATTCGATCCTAACAAAACAAACTCCAATTTATTTAAATCAAATCCTATCTAATTTAGGAGATAAATCTGAAATAAATATCTATATAAACCCAATACATCCCCCTTCTATTAGCCATAATTCGAAATTATTTTTAGTCTAATGAAAACTCTAAAATTCGTCATTAGAATTCAGCCCCGCTTTTTAGCAGCAAGAGCAACTTGGAAGGACGATATCTCCTAGCTCCAAACTCTGTTTTGCCTCCAGTTTTTTTTAAAAGAAGCGTATCGAGGTAATCTTTCCAAAAACATATTTTAATAGACAAATTTCATTCTGTAGATTTCTACAAAATTGTTTGAGTATCTAGTGTCCCAAAAATAAACGAGTTTCAGTATTTTTGCAATTTCGGGAGATTCCGGAAACGAAAATGCGATCCGTTTAGTTTTTCGGAGAGCTAATACAAAAACCTATACCATATCCTAACTTTAGAATTTATTAAATAAATGTAATAGGTCCAGTATTATTTATAATTAGATAATAGACTATTTTCAGCATCTGAAGTTGTACCTACACCTTCCTCTTTGTGCGCTGCTGTTGATTAGTCGCCAGGACATCATCTTACCTCACTCGGACATCAGGCAAGACACCTTGCCTTTACTGTTTAAATTTTTGCTCAATATCATGCTTGCTTTTTCTTTATGTTGTTCTTTCAAAATTACATATATATGCAAATTATTATATTTTATGCAATTGGCTTAGAGTTAAGGGACCACCGTAGGTTTAGTGCATCTCATAAACTGTCACGATGTGCCACGGATTGTGTATGAGTTGTGAGTCGCATATAGATGCGGACTTGCGTGCTGACTGATCATTGGCACGTGCAGGCCGTGCGTTAGGATATAACTGCTAATAGATTTGTGTAGAAGACTTGGCAGTTATTAAGGATTAAACAGTGTCGTGGAGTCGATACATGTATAGTATCATTGGGAGGAGGGGACAGTTATTAGCGTAGGGGCTACATTTATTTTTACACATATTTTGGGCCGAGGGTGACTCTCATGAGCACTACCTTCTGCCCAGGTCGATAGCGTCTCGGATGAGCGCTACTTGCTGGCCACTCTCTATTACTTGCTTGTGTGAATCCGTTACAGCCCCTGCGTAGAACGTTGTCCTCTGAAGTGCATTCCACATAGAATGGTTAGGACCCTTTACTCATGCATACTTGTCTGTTGAGCTTTATTATTCAGTTTATTGGCATGATATTATGTGTCTTGTTACGTCCCTCTGAAGACCTGGTTTTTCTCCAGGTGTGTGTCTTGTGATTTCTGCAGGTGTTCTAGCTAAGGCCATTCCTTTCTTCGTGATGATTGCTCTTGGACTCGCCAATGCTCTCGCTTGCTAAATTCTTTCATTGTATATTTTTCCATAATTAATTTGGTTGGTAGTGGACTTTGTCTTCGCCCAACTATTGTGTACTTGACAAACTCAAAGTTGCTTTATATCATTATTTATTCTTGTGGATGAGATTTAGTGTCTTGGCTTTCTACATTAGCTTATGTATATATACGAGTCGTATATTTACTTGTATGTATACAGCTGGCATGATACGTTTCTAGTCCTACTATTTTGCGACTGGGACGTTATATGTTTTTGTGGTGGCCCATGCAGGTCAAGTTTGCCGTTTCAGTTACATGACTGTACCGAGCGGGCCTGCAATATAGGATTAGAATCTAGGAATCTCATCCACATACTTGATCACCTTCTTTGACCTTCCATGAATTCCATATTCCGACTCCCGTGGCTTCCCTTAATTTTTGCATCTTGCTTGAACTCCTTCTACCAACACCCTATCATCTCGTGCTAAACATGGTTAGAAAGATGACTACACTACTATATACTTATTGGTCAACCCTATGGCTAGAAGGATTATATTGACAAATAATATCTATTGAGGTTATATTTAAGTATAAAGGCATTTATTTTTTCTAGAGATATGATCTTAAGGATTAGTTAATTTCAAGTTGGGTAGTAGCAACATTAATAACTTCGAAGAATTTTTGGATATACAAAAGGATAGTAGGATCTATATACAATTAAGAAAGAAAGTTGATTTGATTTTTGAGTTTTGATTTTGAAGGTCTTTGAGAAATATTTATGATTCATTTGTCTATAGCTATATATATCCTTGAATAGATATAAAGTTAGTTGAAGAGAATTTTTAAATTTAAATGCTGCTACAAGATTTATGAGGGCGGTTGATAAACCTTGGTTTAAATTGGGTTGTATGATTCCCAAGTAATAAGTTCGTAAATTTTGAAGTAAGGTTACTAAGATTTTTGGTTAAAAATATATTTTTTTCAAATTGGGGATCTATTTTAAACTCTTGTGTGACTTACGATTGCTAACTCCTATTTAAATTTTGAGCTAAGATTTGGATTAATGATAGAAGAAGAAAAATATATAGATTGGATTTGTAACACAATAAAGGTTATTCGAGATTGATTAGAAATTTGGAAAATCTTAAGTTATGATTTTGAGGTGACCAGATAAGGTGGAAAGGTTAGTTTATGATATATTTTTGGAGAAATTTTTTGTTATGATGAAGGTTATCTTGAAGTTGATTAAAAGAAAATTTAAATTTTAAGTTATGAGTATGATTGGCAGGTTAGAAAGATATTTTATTAGATTATTTGGAGAATTATATTGCAATCTTTGAAGAAGTCAAATTTATAGATTCAAATTATGGATAGGCAACAGAGATAGATAAGTAGTCCACACAAATTGCTATATCACTCATGACCATGATAGCTATATATACTCAAGTGTAGTTGGTCATCTACCAAATAATGTGATTATATTTCAATCTTGACTCACTCAACATTTCCTCAAATCTAGATTTTATCGTGACCTTCTAACCATTTGAAACTGGAAAAAAAAAATTGGATTGTTTCTTGATCATACCCCATCAAGTGGCTATCATGTCGCTAGAAACGATATTCTTAATTTATTTTACCTTGATCTACTAGAATCTGAATTATCTTTATTTCATGCTTTAACTTGGTTATTTATTTTGTGCGTTAAACATTATCTCATGAACTCTCACTTTCTATTTAAATTCTTTTGTGTCCTTTATCGTGACTTGGATATTGGAGCACAATACTAGACTTTTTCAACCAACAAATTCCATATGTAAAACCTAGACGGGTCCACCTTCATGTAGGTATATCACGTGCCACTAAAACACGTATTCTTGTACTCTACTTTCATGATATGACTTTTGTGCCAAAAAGACTAAACTGTAACCCTTACCATGATACCGATATATTTATCGACCATGGATCTCGACTCAATTCCTTCAACCCAATAAATGATTATTGTCCACCTAATTCCTTAAATGCTCAGCTTGTGCTTTATGTGATTACTACCCGTGCCGTTTATTTTTGTGCCTTATCTTGATTTACTTAGACCCATACCATCTTTACTCCCCATGTAACATTAGCAACTTTTATTTTCCTCCTTCCGACTAAATTGCTTCACTCATATTTCACCTTAATTCCACCGGGGTTCATGCAACTTTGTTCCTTTTATGATTTCCTCGTTTTAAGATGAAAATGGATCATGATTTCCTTTGGATAGAAAGAGATTTGATTAGAAACTCCATAAAGGAGATTAGTGGTATAAATAAATAAAAAATAAAAAATAAAATTAATAGGATTTTGGGGCATAAGTTGAAATAAGTGATAAGTGCTATTAGGTGGGATTGAGAAAGGTGTATGTTTACAAAGTGATATGATCAAAAGTTAGTATACTGGCGATTGACAAATTTTTGTGGAATTTAACAGATGATTGAAGATGGAAATTTTTTATTATTATAAATGAGTATGAAATTCTTAATAGAAGGAATGGTTTTGTCTCGATAAAAATTGATTAAAGGTAAATTAAAAGTTCAAGAAGGTTATAAAAGACAAATTTTGAATTAAGGAAGATACTTATATCTATATATGTGTGTTGGAGAAGTAAATTTCGAGGATCAGTAAATTAAAACTTTTGGGACTTAATGAATTTCTATCTTTGAGATATTAGATTGGATATAAGAATATAGATAGGATTCCAAATTACGTGAGAAAATTTTGGAGGTTAACCATCAAATTGAAGGGAAGAAAAGAAATATAGATTTCAAGAAATTAAAGAAATTATGGAAAAAAAAATTATGGAAAAATTTTAAATCCTTGTGGATTATGAAATTTGAAGAGGCTGTATAAAGTATTATTGATAAGACGATTCGAGATATGTCGAGGAAATTTTGAATCAAGAATATCGAGCTAGTAAATTTTTGAGATTTGAAGATTGTTGCGTTTTGTGAGTTTGCACGTCTTGGATAAATGAGTCATTTTTTAGACATTTATTGGGATGCCATGAGATATCTCCTGAACTATACCAAATTCTTTTTATCTAGGTTATTGTTGTTCAAATTACTTGCTGGATTCAGTTTCCGAATCATTGATTAAGCTTCTTATCGATAAACACTCTTGCCTATAATTTTACCATCTTGACTAATACTGCTAACTATAAACTAGTTTTGCAAGCTTATCCATCTATCGAGCTTGTTCATGACTTATGTTATTGAGCGCGCGCTCACTAACATATTGTCTAATTAGAACCGGTGCATGATGGTCTGATCAACCGAGTGCACTTTGGTTCGCTTTTTACATATCGTTCTAACATGGATGGAGACATAGTTAAACTTGGCCTCTAGAGTCTCATCCACGATTGCCTTGGCAATTCTCTTTTGAACTATTCATGTCGCCTTTGGATCACGTATTCGTATTCTATAATAGCTTTTTCACACTCTTAATAGTCTTTGTCTTTCACTTATTTTGGAATGACAAAACGCTCGTACTTGATATCCCCTTAGTTGTCCCACCATCTATTGCCAAGATAGTTAGCCACCGACCAACCAATGGAACTATATCCCCATCTCGAGTTACTCGTCCTTTCCCTTGAACCTAGATTCATTATCGTGACCGTCATTCACTCCCTAAATTAAATTCGTAATTTATTTCCATAGTTATCGAGATCACGATTTTCTAATGCATGTTTGTGTTGAACGTCATGATTTGATTGATATAACTTTGTACGTTCTCGAACCCCCTACTTATTTTTAATTTCGAGGACGAAATTCTTGTAAGTTGGGTAGGATGTAAACCCCATAAAATTTTTACTATATTTTTTATTAATTTATTTTGGTATTGATTTTTATTTTGGTATCGTACCTCGAGTGCGAATGCGTAAAGACGTAAATACAAAATATTTGTTCATTCATATACAAATATTTTATTATTGTTTTTCTTATGAATATAGAATAAATATGTTGTTTCAATACATAGTATAAACAAATATTTTTATATCAGAAGAACATTTCACGATATTTGTCAAAACCTTTATCTTTTACTTTTATAAAAGATTATTTTATTTCTAGTTCAAATTAATTTAGAAAACTATATTTTATGTAAATACCTTATTTGCATGGATGTACAAATTTTTATTCATATATTTTTTTGGATTTTCGAAATTATTTATTATTATTATTTTTAGAAAAGATATTTTGAACTTATTGTGGTAATTTAAACTTTGATTAGATTTTATTGATTTAATTTAAACAAATTTGATTTAAATATGGGAATCATCTATATTTAATTTGGATTTGAAATTATCTAGATTTAATTGAGTTGGATTTGGATTGGATTTGGATTGAATCGGTTTTAAAAATAATTTAAATTAAAAGGAAGATTAATTAAAGGGGGTTTTAAATAAATACTAATCCTACTTCTACTAGGAAAACATCTCTATCTATATCCGATCCTAACAAAGCAAACTCCAATTTATTTAAATCAAATCCTATCTAATTTAGGAGATAAATCTGAAATAAATACCTATATAAACCCAATACATCCCCCTTCTATTAGCCATAATTCGAAATTATTTTTAGTCTAATGAAAACTCTAAAATTCGTCATTAGAATTCAGCCCCGCTTTTTAGCAGCAAGAGCAACTTGGAAGGACGATATCTCCTAGCTCCGAACTCCGTTTTGCCTCCAGTTTTTTTTAAAAGAAGCGTATCAAGGTAATCTTTCCAAAAACATATTTTAATAGACAAATTTCATTCTATAGATTTCTACAAAATTGTTTGAGTATCTAGTGTCCCAAAAATAAACGGGTTTCAGTATTTTTGCAATTTCGGGAGATTCCGGAAACGAAAATGCGATCCGTTTAGTTTTTCGGAGAGCTAATACAAAAACCTATACCATATCCTAACTTTAGAATTTATTAAATAAATGTAATAGGTCCAGTATTATTTATAATTAGATAATAGACTATTTCCAGCATCTGAAGTTGTACCTACACCTTCCTCTTTGTGCGCTGCTGTTGATTAGTCGCCAGGACATCATCTTACCTCACTCGGACATCAGGCAAGACACCTTGCCTTTACTGTTTAAATTCCTGCTCAATATCATGCATGCTTTTTCTTTATGTTGTTCTTTCAAAATTACATATATATGCAAATTATTATATTTTATGCAATTGGCTTAGAGTTAAGGGACCACCGTAGGTTTAGTGCATCTCATAAACTGTCACGATGTGCCACGGATTGTGTATGAGTTGTGAGTCGCATATAGATGCGGACTTGCGTGCTGACTGATCATTGGCACGTGCAGGCCGTGCGTTAGGATATAACTGCTAATAGATTTGTGTAGAAGACTTGGCAGTTATTAAGGATTAAACAGTGTCGTGGAGTCGATACATGTATAGTATCATTGGAGGGAGGGGACAGTTATTAGCGTAGGGGCTACATTTATTTTTACACATATTTTGGGCCGAGGGTGACTCTCATGAGCACTACCTTCTGCCCAGGTCGATAGCGTCTCGGATGAGCGCTACTTGCTGGCCACTCTCTATTACTTGCTTGCGTGAATCCGTTACAGCCCCTGCGTAGAACGTTGTCCTCTGAAGTGCATTCCACATAGAATGGTTAGGACCCTTTACTCATGCATACTTGTCTGTTGAGCTTTATTATTCAGTTTATTGGCATGATATTATGTGTCTTGTTACGTCCCTCTGAGGACCTGGTTTTTCTCCAAGTGTGTGTCTTGTGATTTCTGCAGGTGTTCTAGCTAAGGCCATTCCTTTCTTCGTGATGATTGCTCTTGGACTCGCCAATGCTCTCGCTTGCTAAATTCTTTCATTGTATATTTTTCCATAATTAATTTGGTTGGTAGTGGACTTTGTCTCCGCCCAACTATTGTGTACTTGACAAACTCAAAGTTACTTTATATCATTATTTATTCTTGTGGATGAGATTTAGTGTCTTGGCTTTCTACATTTACAGTTTATGTATATACGAGTCGTATATTTACTTGTATGTATACAGCTGGCATGATACGTTTCTAGTCCTACTATTTTGGGACTGGGGCGTTACAAACATGCATATAAATTATATTGTACAAGTTGGCAAGGTATACTTGCCTGGAGGTTGCACGGAGAACCAACAACGTATCGCCAATCACAAGTCAGAAAATCCAAGTCATCACAACTGTCTCCGAAAGCTGAAATAAACGTTACCAACATTCTCAAAATAGTCAAATTAGCTAGGATTGCCTGTCCTTAAGTCCAATTCTGGATAGAGGGGCAAAACGATAATTTCGGGCAAAAACGATGTCCGCCGTTGGACCCGCTTTACACCGAAAAGCGTGCCAGAGTCAATGGTCTCTAAAGTTGTCAAACTATACATCTACGGATTCAATTTTCCGATACGAACCCAACCGTATGTCCAAAGTTGGATTCCGGTGGGCCGTGCACAAAATCACCCGTTGGGTCGGACCGTGGGGCCCGCAAAACGGTAATTTTATCAACAGTCTCAGAATCGGACCAAACTTGGCATACAGGACCAGAAAAATGATACGGTCCTGATGGCACAAGTTTCGTCTCGATCTGACGAGCATGCACAAAATAATTAAGAAATTTGCAAAGTGCACGATACGGTGAATTTCGACGGATACGCATCAAATTCGTCGCGCACACGCGACCAATTTGAATTTCGTCAAAGCCCACACGACCACGAAGCCGTTACGCAGCTTTCAATGCCTTCGGTTCGTGACCACGTCGCCCGGTTTGGCGGAATGCACGTCGTGTGGAAGTTTTTCTAATTTTTTCAAAAACTATTTTTCATATTTTTCTCGATCTTTACGTCGATTTATCTTAGTACCTACTGATTATAAAAATAATCTAAAAACAGAGTTTTAATGCTGGTTAGGTTGTCTAGAAGTCTGTTCAAATGGTTTACCAAAACTCACGATATTCTGGTCGTAAATCGACCGCCAACTTTGGGTTTCGGGACAGTTTTCAAACCCACAAATCGAGGTTTTTCTCGGTTTTAGAACTCGTTTATCGTCGTGTACATCGCAAATCAAAGCAAACTAATTGAAGGGAGATGAAGGCGTATAGATTGGGTTCATACCAGATAAGAAGGATCGTAAAAGGATCGAGTGTGCATCGTACAAACTGGCTACGAAGTCGGGCTGCCAGACTGTTGCTGCTGTCTCTTTCTCTGTGCGCGCGCGCTATTCCTGGCCGGCCGTCCTCCGGCGGCTCTCCGGCGACCTCGTGCGGCCGCGCGCGGTGGTCCAGGGCGGCGCGCCTGGTCGTCGGGGGGGGCTTGCATTAGGGTTTTAGGATTTTCTCCTCCTTCCCTCGATATATGTACGGGTTACACAGGGTCGGGGTGTTTAGCTGCTATGGGGAAAAAGTTTGGAATGGCCTCGGACTATGGAGCTGAGCCCGGTTTGGGCCTTGCTCCGGCCATTGGGTTTGGGATTAAGCAACTGCTATTATGGGCCGGGCCTAGCTCATGGGCTGCTCCCCTTTTTTCTTTTTTTTTATTAGCAGCTATATATATATATATATATATATATATATATATATATATATATATATATATATATATATATATATATATATATATATACACACACACATACATGTATATATTTATATATATACACAAACACATATATATATATATATGTATATACATGTATGTGTGTGTGTATATATATATATATATATATATATATATACGATTATATATATTTATATATACCTACACACACACGTATATAAAATGAATATATATATATATATATACGTACACCTACACATTTATATTATTATATATTTATATATACACACATTTCTATATATTCCAAACTATATATATATATATATATATATATATATATTTTATATATATATATATATATATATATATATATATATATATATATATCTATACATATATACGAGTATTTATATACATACACATACATTTATATATATCAATACATATATAATATATTTTTTATACATATACACATATCCGTATATATATATATATTCATATATTTATACATACATACTTATATATATTTACCATGAATACAATAGCATAATATACACAATATGTTATATATATAACATGTCAATATTTATATACATATTCACCCATCTCAATATATCAATATTAGTATATATAACATATCAATATTTAATACATATTTTACCTATATCAAGATATCAATATTAATATATATAACATACCAATATTTAATACACGTATTTTACCTATAACAATTATTTAGAAAATAATTGCCAATCCCTAAAAATATATATACGAAAATAAATACCTTTACCAAACATGTCTACAAGGCCGTATTTGTTCCCACTACATGCCTACATGGGCTTGGTTTTAACTTGGCCCAATCTGGACAGGTTCGGTACAACCGGGTTCCCGAAACTCAATAATATAATTAAATAATAAATAAAATCTTCGGTATGGGTTAAGTCGCTACTTGGCCTGGTTTTTCTATTTAGGACACTACTATGGCTCGACATTTCCCTACCATGGCTAAACACTAGTCAAAGCACGCCACTGCACTATCTGTGCCATTTTTTCTAGTCACCTTGTACTCCAATTCCTAATAATGGCTAAAAATCATCTACCGTAAAAACTAACTAAATAATTATTTACAAAAATCTAAAAATCGCCATTTAATAATAATAAATAATAATAAAAAAATAATTCAATAATTTTCGGAAAGGGGAACTACAGATGAATACCGTATAATACAATCAATGCTGTCTAACAAGACGAGGGGGTGCATACTACATGAAAGTCTTCCTATGGTCACTTCATATCTATTGTCTCAATCATTCAAACAAGAAACAGAAATAGAGAACATGTAAGATAAAGCAGTAAGGCGTCCCAAACGCTCAGTCCAAATGTTCTTGATACCTGGCTTTATCAAAACATAGCCAGAGGATGTAACAAAGTATACACAATTGTTTATCAGCTGCAGCCTGACTTTAGTTACAATTATGCAAAAGTAAGTACAAGACAATCCGACTAACATGTCGGTGCCAAACGGCAAGGTATAAAGTAGATAACAAAATGAGCGGGGAAGTAAGAAACCCACTCGAGTCCTCCTGGGATCATCCCTCTAGTATTGACCATCTTGGAGGTAGAAGTAAGCTGGATCCTCGGGGACCGGCTCTAAATCTGGCCATGCAAAACCAGAGAGGTTAGACCTCTAATAGCAAGTACCAAAAGGGAGCACGATATGAGGAATGAAGCCAGTAATAAGAGAATATGATAATAGATCTCTGCTATCTACTAGGATTCACATAACATCACGATACTTCGAACCAACCTCCCAACCAAACAAGGACAGAAATTGGCCCGTCATGTCCTGACATTCTGATCATCTCAGTTCGGTAACAGAGTAGGTACTGTACACAAACAAATCCACTTAAACGGCCATGCAATTACTACGGCTTGCTACTATGAGTTCCAAGTTATCCTGGAATTATGTAATAAAGGATTCCTCAGTTCTTACTATGTGCAAGCAAGGCTAGTCCATCCAGTCAATCAATTGCACCAATCATGAATTAGACGAATCTCAGCGGGACGCCCGTCGTCAATATACAATAAATAATATAAGCAGATACCGCTCCCTGCCCGTGTGGCAGATTTACAGTATCTGTGGGAACCAGCCGGCCTGTCGGGTACTTAATAGTCCTAAGAGAGCTGCTATGTAAGAACTCGAAAATCCATTCTCTCCATGCAATCATTATTTTATTTAACTTAATAGTCTCTACGTTGAGTGAAGTCCCATGCCGTGGATCATGGTCATTTAGAATGAGTACTTTCGTACGGGGTACGCTATGCACAACTCTTACAACGATACCCGTGCGATTAGATTGTATGTCTTACATAGCGTAATGCAACAATCAAAACTAACCACGGAATAATCATGCCTTGATCATAAAGTACACATGCTGCTTTGATAAGGTAAATAAATAAATAAATTGAAGCCTACATGTGCCTGTAGGCCAATATTCGGGATCAGCCAGTTGATTGCAATAGTTCATAGTTAATATGAACGCGTCTCATTTATTCATTTTAGTAAGACGACTAGACAGTCTCTTAGTTCCAACTAGGAACGCATGATCAATTATTAAATTAAGATGACAATCCTCGTTTATCAATGTCAAGACAACAATTAATGTTAATAAATGCCAAGTCAATCAATCACTGGTAATAAATTTTAGTCAATGTCAATCAATGTCAATTTGAAACAAGAAGCAGCCAAAAAGGCATTATGGCCAGCATTTATGCGGCTGGGAAACTATTAATTCATGCGGCCGAGAATGAATGGGTTACATACGGCTGGCAAGGGTGATTCCATGCGGCCGGAACAGAATAGTCTCATGCAGCCAAATTAGTAAAGCCCTATGCAGCTAGAAACCAAAGGGGTCTCATGCGGCTACGGGCAACACACACCCATGCGGCCAGGGAAAATTCTATGCGGCCGAATAGGTGCAAGTCTATATGCGTCTACGAAGTCACGCGGCACCATGTGGCTGAGAATGATCAGCGTCATACGGCTGAAATGGGTGCAAGCCTATATACGGCAGATAAGTCTCATGCGGTCAGATAACTCTATGCGGCTCGGGCTGATCTTTATGCGGTAAGCGGCCGATCAAGCTTTATGCGGCTGACTAAGCTCATGCGGCTAACTAAGCCCATGCGGCTGACTAAGCCCATGCGGCCAAGGAAGACTTGCTGCATGAAAACTCATGCTGTCAAGCATTGTTCTTCTTCTCCTCTTTTCCGAGGGAAAGAACTATGGGAAGTCATTACTTCTAAGCTCCATAAATCCTTCATTCCAAGCCCAAATCCGGACTTCCATAGGTCAAAATTGGGTAAAACAAAATTCTCTACAACATGGAACCATCAAAACTTGAAGATAACAAAGTTTACTAGATCAAAACCTAAGAAAACCGAAAATGCATTAAACTTAGATCTATAAGAAATGAACCATGGAAATTAAAAATGCTAAGTACTAAAGAGGCTTAAGATCAAGTAAGGAAGATGATGGAACCATAATAATAGTGATCCATCAAGAAGCAAGTTGGCACTTGCCTTGGCGGCTGGTAGGTGGGGGAGGAGTTATGAGGAAGAAGAAGATTAATGGTGAAGTAATGAAGAGAGATAAAGGGGATGGCTTTAAATGGAAGGGGTGGTGGTAGGTGGGGATTTGTTTCGGTTCATGGTGAACCAACTTAACTAAACCAATCCAAGCCGAATCCAAAGTAGAGCTAAAGCAGAGCATAAAAGCAGAAAATAAAATACAGAAATAAAATTGTAGGAAATTAATTAATATAAAATTAAAGGGGTTTAATTACAGAACAATATATGATAAATATTAAATATATTAAAGCAGTACATGTATTAAGAATACGTATTCTGGGAACGGGAAGTGACATCTATGTACTGGCGAGCAGAATCCAATCCGCTCTCCTAAACCAACATATAGTGATCCATTCTAGCAAACATTATATAGAATGATCTTTCTACTTGGCCTAGCATCAGTTTACAGTTCTTGAGCAGAAACATTGAATAAGTAAGCATGTTATAGCATGGTATAGAATTTCTTTGTGTAAGGCATCATCTAGGCAACATTGAGTTAACACGTTGAGCATATTATGGAAATACTTCATGAAAGGCATCGTTTAGCATACTATATGCTTTCGTTCAACAGGTTATGGCAACATTCTAAAAGGCAACATCTTATCATCGTTTGTATTAGCATGTTAAGCAATCAAGTTGAAGTTAACAAGTAAATAACTGTATCAAATTTAAGTGATTTCTTACCGATAGCCGATTCCCTGGCACCTGCATAAAAATACAGGATAATATGATATACTTACACTGTCTGCACAAAACATTCGTTAGCATGCATCCTGACTACATGGTCGTTGGTGAAACTGCACCATAAAGGACTTTCCAACGGGTATTACGACGCACCATTCCAGGGTAGGTTGCAAGCCTAGCTGAATGTCCCGTAATACCTCGTGCCACCATAGCACGACCAATGTTTCCTTCCAGATCGAATCGGTCCCAGCGCCCCAGGTACCGTTCGAGAAAACTTACTCAGACTTGTACAAGTACGTCCATGACCATGTGAATGTGTGTCGACTCGATAAACACAACTGCATGGTAAAATAGCTGAAAGTAAGCAAAGCCAATAGTTCAACATCTCATCTAAATTTTGAGCCGTGTTCAACGACTAATCATTCCATCATTACTATCATTCCACTTGGTTCATTGCAACATTTCTTATAGCATTCCTCTCAACGAGGAACCAATAGCTTTTCATTCATTTCACTGGGACAATTATAATTCAGTTCATTGCTTATACGAAAACAGGCAACATCTCATTTCTTACAATAGTTATACAGAGAGTACATGATTCAAGAGTCTCATTTAGTTCATTATGTTAATAGCATAGTCAGTTCTTTTCCATGTATCAATCACACTGCATCTCATTATTCAAGTATTTCATTTGTTTCAACAGCATTAAATATAAGGGACAATGTTATCAATTCATTCTCAGGCATCAAGTCACATTAGCTATTCAATATTCATGTGTTGTTCATTTCAATAATTCTCAGCATAAGTATCTCTATTATTCAGCAACTAAAATATGGGACATTTAGGGACAATTCATAGCATTTCAATACTCTATTTTATTAAGCATAAATGAGTAATGAGGAGGAAGGACAGTTCCACTCACTTGTATCTAAAAGGGTCTTCATGTTTCAGTCACACATAATTCCACTAAGCGTAGCTCCACCAACGAGCCGCGTTCCAATATCCATTTCGTCTAGCCGGCTGAGAGAGACTACATCAGTCTCAATTCTCCTGATTTCCAACCCAAGTCACGGTCCAACATTCTGATCGCATCCAACAAGCCAACCAAATGCCTCGTGCGGAGCGGGGCATTACATAATATACTACTCAGAAAAATTTTCGTCCTCGAAACTTAAGGATCAACTCATCTACTAGATTAACTTAATCACCACAAGTTACTCGTTCAGCTTCAATTCAATATTCAGTTCATCACACTCGGCCATTTCTAAATAGCTATCCAACTGTACCACTTAATCCATCAACGATTCAATCCATCTTTTTTTTCCAAATACTTGCAACTTCTCATTGATTCACCAATATTTGTCTTGCATTTCTATCTTGATCGCAACATATCACTTCGTTTGGATCCATACACATATTTTAGGCGTCCCCAAAACATATGCATTTCGGCCAAAGTCCGTGCTAGTGCGATAAACTCTTCCCATAATGTTATCTCAGTCGCAACATATCACTTCAGCTGGATCTATACACATATTTTAGGCGTCCCCAAAACATATGTACTTCAGCCAACTTTCATGTTAGTGCGATTTGATAAGCCACGGTATAACTCGCTTTTCCAAATCCGACTTAGCATCATTTCAATTGACTTATCACTTTATTCACTTTGCCGCAATCACTATCTTCCAGGCCACACACTTAACATCAGGGACAACTTGGATAAGCTCTCTATCCAAGCCAAATATTTCTAACATTCGAACCAAGGGTCTAACTTAGAACCAACCATATCAAGAGTTCACAACATGCAATTTATTCCTTTCTGAATCTAACTATATTTCTCACCGAGACAATTCATCTTTTCTAAAAGATACAATCCGACGTCATCCACTATCGATTACCCGAGCCAAGGGTACAATTTTATGCAACAATCAAGGTTAACCCAGCTACCCAACTATAGATACCGATCCAACATTTTCGTCATGAGCAGTCAATTCCATCTCATGGAATAATTTACTACTAGATACATACAACTCAAGCCTCATCCCACGATTCCAGTTTCCGCTATAGGCCGACACATAATCCTCAAGGGTCAAACATCTCTAAGGTTCATGTTGAAGCATATACTTTACAACATATAATTCTTAGGTCATACTCATCACCATCTCTCGTTCAATACCAAAAGGTTATCATACGGTCGCCAATGGTCACCCTATTATTCGGTCAAGTCTCTAAGGTTAGCTATACTGACAGCTAAACCTAATCATTCATGTGACTTCCCTAGAGTGGACGGCTACTAGGGATCATGCTAGTTTCTTATTTTAGCATCAGCAAGCAACCGACAGTCCTGAGGAACTCTATCCAAACCTATGGGTACCAACTCAGTCTGAATAACTAATCGTCATTGCCGGTTATGCCAACAATTGGTCATGCAGCCCACGGTCGCTAGGGTCAAGTCTATCTATCCAGGGTCTTCCTCAAGGAAATAATTTTCACAGAGGCTCATTCTAGACTTACCCAATGATCGACTAAGATCGATTAGCAATATTACGGTCAATCCCAACCCGACATACGATTCTCATTACTCTAATAATCCATCAAGTAAAATGTCCAACGATCCAATTTCT
This sequence comes from Iris pallida, assembly GCA_029216955.1. NCBI lineage: Eukaryota > Viridiplantae > Streptophyta > Magnoliopsida > Asparagales > Iridaceae > Iris > Iris pallida. Next base: position 16,561,903 of record JANAVB010031417.1, on the reverse strand, counting down.
ATTCCAATTCCTTTGTACCCACACGAACCCATAAGCCAAGGCTAACTATATAAGGGTCATCGATTCCGATAGTCTTAACATAACTATAGAATCATACTATTCGGTCTGTATGACAAAGTTATACCACTAAGTCAAAAACCAACAATCACATATACCGACATTATCCAACACGTTTGCAAGTCCTCAATCCCATTCGTATCTCAGTCATCAAACTATCTTACGGGCATTCTTAAATCTCATGCAGCAAGGGTCGAGTAGTTTATTCCATTCAATCCGATAATTTATGTATCACTTAACCATCCTCTATGCAACACCAGTATTCAGAGTCACTACTTGTTATTATGTGATACACTTCAGTTCCTCAGCATACCTACACTTATGCAACGACTATCCATTTCGCCAAGCTCAAGCTCAAACTTTACTTGATTCTATCATTCGACGATCCAGATGGGTTAACATCTATCGCACCTTTAGGATCAAGGCACCGCTTTCTAATATTCCTTTGGGTCACCGACAATATTTTCAAAACTTTTAGCTTAGCAACCAACTTTGTATTAGCCACATCTGATTTGCATCCAACCAATCGAAGTCAACATTCAGATGTTGTAAGCCACAACATTCTCTATCCAAATTCATTTACCTATAGCATACTGTCTTACTAGTCTGAGTCATCACTCGACTAAACAATTTCTAACCAAACCATCCGTTACAATTTCTAGAATCTCGCTTCCCAGCATAACATCGCCGTCAAGGGACACTCGAGTCATCAAGCAACAATACATGACTCCCAGCTAAGTCTTGACACTATCCAGTACCCACAGATAGTCTCATTGCTATCCTATGGAAAGGGTCAACATACATCTAGTTCTGAAGTGGTAGAGGCAATATACCAATCAGAAATGAAGTCATTTCCAAACAATACCAACTCAAATCTATTCTGGACATTCGTGATCTATAATGATCACAACACTTAGCTAACATCTCGAGGTCTCAATATCACATGCCAACATTCTTAGGGTCTCGAAAGCACTAGCCAGCACACATGAGTCAACTCACCAGTTCCGTTGAACTCATCTATCAATTACCCCATTCACAATTCTTTTCCAACGTCACATACAATTCTCAACTTTTTACAGCATACATAGCCATTTTTCTTTATTCTCATATTCCAAACAGCAATCACAATATAGCATACTATGGCATCGAGTCATTGTTGGGTTATTTTGTGTCCAAATCAGCAACAATCATTCATTCAAGGGCATCACAATATATATAGACTTATTGTATGAAACATCCAGTGAGCAACCAAGAGGGTCAATGAAACAATATAGGATGATTACAGAACAACAACAGCATAATCGCGGAAACAATCTTTGACTTAATCGTCGATGCAACTTTGATTTGAAATAAATCAAAGAAGAGACCAAGGACGTAAAGCCGTGCTCTGATACCAATTTGTCACGTCCCGATTCGTAGAGTCATTTATTCAGATAGTTATCTCTTGGAATCGATCGTCCTCGTTTGGGCGTGTTGTCGTACAAGTCTGGTATTGCACTTGTACAAGACAAAGATGGTACATAATTGATTATTTTCAAATAGGAACACATTACAGCGGCAGAAGCAGACAACTTGAAGTTAACGAGAACATTCTTTCTTATCGAATAGGAACGCATCATTATATTTGTAACAGCAAAAATGAGAAGATAACTTGCAGTCACAAAGAGGTATATAAAAGTATTCTCTTTATTGATAATTGAAGAAGAGTACAAGACTCGTATTGAAATACAATGCTTACAATACATCTCACCTTACATTGATAGCTAACTGGACAATTGTTATAAAGCTTACAATCGACACTTTGATACATTGGATTACAACTTGATACCGACTTGGCTAACAACTCACTGGTATAACTGATTACAATGTTCCATACATTATGCCCTTTATAGATAGAAGATATCATCTTGTACAAGGAGAGCTTCTGTATGCCCAACAAATCTTCGATGCCGCGGGACCGATCAAGCCAAATCTTCGTATACAGAATATCCCAAGCACGAGCACCTGTCCACAAAATATGGGTCAGTACATCATCTATGTATTGGCGAGCAGAATCCAATCCACTCGCCTAAACCAATATATAGTGATCGATTCGACCCACAAAATATGGGTCGAATCGGTCTCAGCGCCCCAGGTACCGTTCGAGGAAACTTAGTCAGACTTGTACAAGTACGTCCATGACCATGCGAATGCGTGTCGACTCGATAAACACAAGTGCATGGTAAAACAACTGAAAGTAAGCAAAGCTAATAGTTCAACATCTCATCTAAATTTTGAGCCGTGTTCAACGACTAATCATTCCATCATTACCATCATTCCACTTGGTTCATTGCAACATTTCTCATAGCATTCCTCTCAACGAGGAACCAACAGCTTTTCATTCATTTCACTGGGACAATTATTATTCAGTTCATTGCTTATACGAAAACAGGCAGCATCTCATTTCTTACAACAATTATACAGAGAGTACATGATTCAAGAGTCTCATTCAGTTCATTGTGTTAATAGCATAGTCAGTTCTTTCCCATGTATCAATCATACCGTATCTCATTATTCAAGCATTTCATTTATTTCAGCAGCATTAAACATAAGGGACAATGTTATCAATTCATTCTCAGGCATCAAGTCATATTAGTCGTTCAATATTCATGTGTTGTTCATTTCAATAATTCTCAGCATAAGCATCTCTATTATTCAGCAACTAAAATATGGGACATTTAGGAACAATTCATAGTATTTCAATACTCTATTTTATTAAGCATGAAGGAGTAAGGAGGAGGAAGGACAGTTCCACTCACTTGTATAAAAGGGTCTTCCTATTCTGATCACACATAATTCTACTAAGCGTAGCTCCACTAGCGAGCCGCATTCCAATACCCATTCCGTCTAGCCGGCTAAGAGAGACTACATCAGTCTCAATTCTCCTGATTTCCAACCCAAGTCACGGTCTAACATTCTGATCGCATCCAACAAGCCAACCAAATACCTCGCGCAGAGCGGGGCATTACACGTCATGATTCCTAAATCTTTTAAATACCACAAATAATGGTATTGAAAAGAAAGAAAAAAATATAAGACAAGATGGATTGTGTGTGTGAGAGAGAGAGAGATAGAGCAAATATAATTGTAATAACTCCTAATTTTCAAGGATAATTTAAATATAAAAAAATGACCATATTTTATAAAAGATATAATAGTCCAATCATTTTGTGTACCCCTACTAATTTTCTAATGTAATACATAATAAAATACTAGTAATCATTCTAGTAGTTAATTTGTAAGTGTTTTGGGCACACCAAGATACAGTGCAAGGAACCAGCGACGGGTAGAGAGGAGGAAGCAGAACAACGGGAAGGACAGGACCCAGACAAAGAACTACACGAAGAGGAACAGCACAGAGAGAGGAACATAGACATTTCAGATGAGACCCGGGAGACCAATCCACCCGGCAACAAGGAGCCAGCAGAGGAGATTATGGCCGATAGCCTCAGGAGCGCACCATCCACCCTAGGAAAGCAGAGTGGACCAGATGAGAGGATTGTGGATCCGGGTATGTCAACGGCATTGGTCATCTTCGAAGGAGCAGGAAGAGATCGATACGGCGCCCAAAGGACGCATCAAAGCTCCCAAGAGATCGACAACACAGACGAAGACTCTCCCCAGGGGCAGGGTACATTTAATCAAGTCAGGGCTTCCAAGAAGGTGGCACCAATGGCTCCCTCGTTCGGTTCACAAACCGATCGGACGAACTGGGAATCGTCTAAAGAAGTTGCCCCCCAACGGAACAAGGAGCTGACTATGGAGAACCCATCATGGCGTCGGCGCTTGGAGGAGATTACTGGGAAAGGTAGTTCCACTTCAAACCTACCCTCCACCGGATTGAGTAGCGTAGCCCCCCTAGTCCCAGGGGGTTCCGCGTGCTATCAGGGAACACCCACAATATATAATCTATGTCTATCAAAACATGGAATGTGAGTGGGACTAACTCGGTGGAAAGGTGGCGAGAGATTCTCAATGTGGTGTGTAGCAACAGAAGTTCGATTGTCTCTATCCTAGAAAGCAAAATTAAGAAGGAAGATAAGATCCGCGAAAGGACTCCGGCACAGTGGGACAGTGAACATAACATGGAGGAATGCAGGGTGGCGCGTATATGGACTTTATGGGATACACAATAATGGAATTGTCAAGTAAAATTAAAATCTGACCAACTTTTACTCTTGTTTTTTTACTAACAAATGTGGACAGGAAGTGGCTATGGGAGTGGTCTATGGCCAGAATGATCGAACTCGGAGATTTCAGCTCTGGAAGGATATCATAAAATACTCGACTGAAATTGCAAAAAATTCCTGCTAGTATTATGTGGGGATTTCAACGCCATTCAGTCGGATAGTGAGAAGATGGGTGGGCGACAAGTCCCTGCACCAATTTTGGCTGATTTCAAGGATTGCCTTCTCAGTTCGGGACTCGTATGTATGGAGTGCACGGGATCTATCTGGACATGGAGTAATAGTTCCTCAACGAACAGTATAGTATGCCAACTGGATCGAGCTCTGTGTAATACCAGGTGGCTCGATACGTTCCCGCTCGTTCGAGCGGAGGGGCTCCAATGTGGAACCTCTGATCAAACCCCTATCCTGATCCGGCTTGTTGCAGAAGAGCCTACGAAGAGGAGGCCGTTCCGTTTCAACAACGCATGGCCACCGATTGAAAGGTACAAGGAAGTAATTGATGAAGCCTTCTTGGTCGCCTATGTGGGGAACCCACAGTTCAAGCTGGTGTAGCAGCTTCGACATATAAAAGGGGCGTTAAAATCTTAGAACCGGACTAGACCACAACACTCCTTGGCCAAGGCGGAGGCTGAGCTCATGTTGATTCAAACACAGGTGCAAGCGGATCCGATGAATGCCGCGTTGGTAGATCAGGAGCTGCGCTTAAAGGAGACAGTAAGGAAGCTCTGATTCCAAGAGGCGGTTCATCTCCAACAGCGAGCCAAATGCGATTGGCTCATATAGGCCTTAAAAATGAAAGTCACGCTGAGTTGTTCAGAACAGAGTCTCAAAGTCACGCTGAGTTGATCAGAACAAAGTCTTAAAGTCACGCTGAGTTGATCAAGACAAATGTTTAAAAATTATGCTAGAGATAGCTCATCATTTATCAGAAATGTCATTATGACTGACAGCACGACAGTTGAAGAATGTCTCCTCGTATGCCACGTATGCACGGAACTCGAGAGATCACAGCCGACTGTTGCGTGACTTTTGAAATCTTCTTCAACAAGACTCAGCCTTCATCAAGTTGGCGTAGCAAAAGAGTTTCTTGTCATTTAATGCGACTGACAAAGTAATTACTGTCAGAGATTTCGTGTCAGTCGAGGCATATCAAATCAAGACAGCTGGCAGTCCTGCCTCAAGCTTGCGTATATTTTGAGCCTTCTGGCTCAAGTCTGCGTGTATTTTGAACTTCTATGTTCCTTCATCAAGTTTGCGTGGATTTTGAAGCTTTTTGCCCCAAGTTTGCGTGGATTCTGAAGCTTCCTGCCCCAAGTTTGTGTAGATTTTGAAGCTTTCTGACCCAAGTCTGCATGGATTTCGTCCTCAACGAACCTGCGTAGATTTCATCAAATTGGAGTACGTGGCAGCTATGCCGCTGATCTCTCGCCTGCGTGTCCTGTAACTTGCACACGACTCATGCATGATTGCCATGTGTCCAACAGTTATAGGCCACGTCCAGTAACTGCTCACAACCTTGCGTATGTTAGATCCTGCGTAATTTTCAACTATGCACAGGCTGTGAAGATAGTTATCCTTTCAGTTATTTTTGACTCTATAAATAGGGTTCTTTTCTTATTCATTGTACAGATATATAGTGATCTAAATTACTGTCAAAATTTTGAGAGCTTTTCTTCTTCGCATCGTCCAAGGGATAAAGCGATCGTCTTCTAGATCGGATTTCTACAGTTGTAATTTTCCCAGAAACACAATAAATAAAGTGAATTTATTTAAGGAAAATAAATTGGCGACTCTGTTGGGGAAAACCATCTCCTCTTCTGAGATGGCAACAACTCAATGCGACACTTCGTCAGTCGGCTCGACGAAGAAGGTGATATCGATCCAATTCGATCAACTCGCCTACGAAGAAATGCAGCGGGCTAAGGGTGGCAAGCCCACTTCAGCCTCCATCACTACTGCCAAGTCGAAGGGACGATCTGTCTACGTCCCTAAGAATCAGTTGGTAACCAATGGTGAAGTTTCTGCCATAGTGTCTACTCCTAACACTGGCAAGGACTCTACTGCAAGCACGCACACTCTTGTGTGCTCAAAGACGACAGCAGTCAAAAGTCACGCTGGCAGTACTGGCTCCTTAGCCAAATCTGTTCCAGCGTGCAATTTTTCCAAAAGTTACGCTGGCAACACTGGCTCCTTAGCCAAGCCTGTTCCAGCGTGCAATCTTAATTCCAAAAGTCCTGGCTCCTTAGCCAAGCCTGTTCCAGCGTGTATTTCTAAATTCAAAAGTCACGCTAGCAACACTGGCTCCTTAGCCAAATCTGTTCCAGCGTGTATTTCACCAAAATCTGGCTCTTTAGCCAAAACTTTATACGCTGACAATACAGGCTCCTTAGCCAAATTGTCACCAGCATGCTCTAAGAAGAATAGCTCTTTAGCTATTTCTTTTTCTTTGCCAAGTTCTACTAGAACTGGGGGTGGTCTTGCTAAAACTCCTCCACATAAAGTCCCTTCAAAAAGAAACAATTCTTTAGTTGTTTCTTCTGCTCCTGTAGTTTTTACTTCAGGAACAGCTTTGACTGACAATTTTGTTAGTCAAAGAAAAGGAGATGGTCTTTTGACTACTCTTCCTTCTGGACATTCTATGTCTCAAAACTTGAATAAGTCTAAGAAGAAACATTTTTTAATGTCTTCTTCTACGACTTCTTCGAATTGGGCACAGAATTTGTCTGTAAAAGAGGGTCTGTTACCAACTCCTAATCAAGGGGATGGTTCAACTCTTCCTTCTCTGCAAATATCCAGATCAATGGAAGGAAAACTCCAAGTTTTAAAAACCAATGTGTTACCTCCAACTGATCTAAGAGCAAAACTTGATCAAATCCGTTTAGGAAGCACTTATGGTGTCAAAAAACCATACCAATCGGGAACAAAAGCAAGAGATCCAGATGCAGAGTATGCTAGAAATTATGTGGCTCACATTAATCACTCTCTATATAACCAAGAGCCATCAAGACCCAAGAACCGGAAATATATTCCTAAAAATGCACAAAGAATGTTCTCTGATGTACCTCAATCTTCACAGACAGATCTACGAGAACATCTTCAACAGAAGAGAAGGAATAATTCTGTGTCAATGGACCATGCTGAATGTGACTTCCAGCCAAGAGTCATAATTCAATACAGATGTCAATCAATGGATCAGAACCATGTTGATCATGAATGTGACTTCCAGCCGAGAGTCACAATGCAATACAGATGTCAAACTAAACGACAATCTATTTTCAATCGGATTCAGTGTGAACCTATGCCTGATGAAGATGAACCTCTGTATGCTTCTGTCAACATGACCTCTCGGGATACTGGGGGTAGAAATGATAATCCAGATGGAGTATATAGAGGCACCAGATCAAGAGTCCTGGCTTCTACTCAAAGGACTTTGATTTCTGAAGATGATTCTGAATTTCTTGGGGAATCTAACTTCCCACCTCTTCCTACTGGGGGTAGTTCTTCTATAACTGACTTTGATACACAAAGCAGTGATTCAGAACAAACAACATCCACCAGTTCATCAATAATCCCTCGTACAGTCACAACATATATGGTCGATGGGAATACTGATGAACCTTCTTCTTCCATGACTCCTCAAGAACAAAGAATTGCTTCTCTGGAACAGCAAATGAAGTCTATGGCTGATAATATGAAGTCGATGTATGAACTCATGGCAACCCAACTGCAAAATCGACAGACTGTACCAGAGGCCATACCAATTGACACTGGTGTAAGTCCAGTACATGTTCCTCCAGCAGTACAATCCAATACTCATGGGCAAGCTCAACCGATTCCTAGTCACTCTAGAGCTGGGGGTAGTACTTATAATGATGTTCCTCCTCCCAACTATTCTCTACAAGCTACAACTCCACAATCCTCCGGAGTTGTTACTGAAGAATTGAGGAATCTCCGAACTCAATTTGAGGCATTCAAACAAAAGGATGGTTTACAAAGGTTAGGCATCAAGCAACCCTATCCGATAGAATGGAAGCAAGTATCGTATCCTCCTAAATACAAGCCTTCTACTATCTCATTCTTTGATGGAACCACTTCTCCAAGTTAATTTATTAATCACTTTGAAGTGATGACTGACCAGCTGCAACCAAGCGACGCCCTTCTTACTCGGGTATTTGTCGGATGTCTCAAAGGAACAGCTTATGAATGGTATAGAAGTCTCCCGGATGGGTGTATTACCTCATTTGCCGGTTTCAAACAAATATTTCTTGAACGGTTCTATGAAGGGCTCAATGACATGACTATGTCTGCTCTTATAAGAATCAAGCAGAAAAATAATAAAACTACAGAGGAATTCATTGAACAGTTTCGAAGAGAAGCTCTAAAGATACCTCTTGGAACTCCTGATGCTGTCACCATCGACACATGCAAATCAAATTTGTTGCCAATCATCAGCATGTGGACAGGTTCTACTCAATTTCAAGATTGGCCTTCCTTCATAGTCAGTGCCAAAGCCGCAGAAATCAGTACTGAAACTTTCAAAGGTTTAGGAGTGCAGATGAATCCTAAAGAAACAGGTCAAAGTAATAACAATAATGCTAAATTTAATAAAAGCAAAGGAAAAGAAACCCTTGAAGTTAATCTTCAGAGCAAAGATGCATCGACTGTTCAAACTCCTCCTACTTCTACGACTCAACAACCAAGAGCACCTCGCCCCAAAGAAGAATATTCTTTTGATGACAATGATGTCCTTGGTATCTTTGAATGTCTGCTGAAAGGTAATAAAATACAATTACCTAAAATCAAGAAACCTGATGAAGCTGGTAAGACAGATTATCCTAAATACTGTCCATACCACAGAATGTTGGGTCACATAATTCGTACATGTTATGTACTGAAAGGAAAGATCCAGGAAATGATTAAATCTGGAGCTATCTCTCTTACTCCGAAAGAGAAGACCGTCACCTCCAATGTCGTCTCTATGCAATTTGGAGATTTCCCTCCTCAACTCCTTGAAAGTGGGATCGTTCCTATCCCCAAGGCAACTCTTGAAATAGTGAATATTCCTTCTCCACAGTTTGAAGGATTAGTACCAATCACTATGGAGACAGGAGAAATTATGTGGATTCATCCTGATCTAGTAGCAGATTTTGAATCTCCTCCTCTTCAAAAGACTACTTCCCGAAAGTCCAAGAAGGCTGGAAAGATTAAGTCATGTCATATGACTTCTCTCGGATCTACTCCCGACATAGAACCAAAAGATAAGGAAGAAGCACTTGCCGGTGCTACTCGAACAGGGAAACCTTATCTGAAAGATTATTCCAAGAATCCTGAGGATACTCCTGATATCCCTCCTGCTGACAAAGATGTTCCTAATGTTCCTCTTGAAGAAGAACCATCCACTGCACCCATTCCTTCTACTGCACCGGTTGAACCTGTTCCCTCCAAGCCCACAGCTCTTGAGAAAGACAAACAATAGGCTCGGTTTGATAAACCAATCAAGAAGTCCCCTCCTCTTGGGCTTCAGAAACCTTATAACTTCGACATTCTAGCTCAACTTGCTAACACTCCAGCTAGAATGTCACTCTTTGAACTTCTCTGTCTTTCTAAAGAGACTCGGAAAACGTTAAGTGAAGCACTTCTTCAGGCAGACTCTTGTCTTGCACAATTAAAGAAGCCAGGTGAAGAACCTGCTACTTGCTTACATTGTAACAGTGTATTGGAGATTATCCCAAATATCACCTTTACACAAGACGACATGCTATTGGAGGATAATCGACATGATCAGCCTCTCTACTACACCGGTTATATCGATACAATGAAGATAGATCGTATCCTCATTGATCCAGGGTCTGCTATAAGTATAATGCCAAAGAGTCTGTTGGATGAACTAAAAATCCCTCTTCATAAGCTTTCCAAGACGGTTACTACTATTCTGGGATTCAATCAGAGCCGAAGCGAGCCTTTGGGAAAGATTCATCTGAAACTTCAGATTGGTGATTTCATATCCAAAGTCACTTTCTATGTGATTGAGATTGTGGGATCTTATAATCTTCTTCTGGGGAGGCCCTTTCTTCATGAAAATAATGTGGTGCCCTCTACTCTTTATCAGTGTTTTAAATACATTGATAGCAATGGAAGAGTACAAAAGGAAGTTGTTGATATAAACCCTTTCCATGGGGTTGAAGCTTATTTCAATGATTCCCAGATGTACAAAGAAGAGTATACAAGGGTGATACAAGCTATAGAGAAAGAGGATTCACAAAGTGAGACTTTAATAATCCCTGTTAAAGGTCGAATTACTCAGCAACAATCTCTCAAACCCTCTGGAGAAGTTTCTTTCATCATTCCAGTAAGTGGACGGATCTCTCCATTACCTCAGTTGCCTACTCAAGATACACTGATCATTCCTGTCAGTGGGCGTATTACAGTTCCTGTATCTTCACATATAAAACAGGATACTATGGTAATCCCTGTTGGAGGACGGACTACTCTTCCATCTCAAGCTTCAAGGGAGCTCACCTCTTCTGAGCCATTTGTTATCGATCTTAATCGAAACAAAACTTCTTCTCGTTCTTCTTCTTCCCCTTTAGTCATTGATTTGGCTAAGATCTCTAAGGCTCAGCCTTCTTCTAATGTAAATACTGCTACTTTTAAATTTAATGAAAAGTCTCCATCTTTGCAGTATATTGATGTTTGTAATCATGTTCATAGTTATTTACATTTATTAGATGACTTGAGAGCGATAACCATAGGAGTTGTACAGACTTTCCATACAGATGCATCCCTAGAATTAGTACAAACTTCATACTTTCTAGTTCCCAGCAGAAAGCCAGGAGACATTCCAATATTCTTCTACAAAGGGCCCCAAAATCCTTCTAACCCTGAAGATGATGACAAAAACGATGATACTGGAAGATTACAACTACGTCGTTATAGTCAGCAATCTAAAGACATCATTAAAAATATGGGTTATGACTTCAGAACTGGCCTTAGTAATGGGAGAGGAAGAAGAATGCATGTTCGAATTCCTTCTCTAAAATATGGAAGGACAAAATGCGGATTAGGTTATATTGCTCCTACTCCCTTTATCAATACTATCCATGAAGATCCCGAATCTGACGAAGATAAGAGATCTGATTCTTCTAGTACTACCTCTTGGGATTCTGATACAAGTATTGGTGAATTCCACTGCAACATTCTGTCTTCCAACATGGTCTCCATTGACTGTTCTGAAGAAAGTGATGAAGACGAAGATGGGTTTGAAATCTCACCTGAATCAGAACAATGGGCCCAAAGGTTAGATAATCAATGGGAGTTCCGATTCGAACAAAAAGAACCCCCGACTGAAGACAAACTTGTTCAAATAGATGTTGGTGAAGAGGGATCCCCTAAACCAATATTTATTAGTGAAAGTCTTTCAGAAACTGATAAGCAAGACATGATCAAACTTATTCGTGAATACATCGATGTCTTCGCTTGGAGTTATGAAGATATGCCAGGACTTGATCCACAGATAGCAACTCATAAACTCAATATCATGCCGAATGCTAAACCGGTCAAGCAACAACAGCGACAATTTCGTCCAGACATTATGGATGCAATTAAAGCTGAAGTCAATAAACTCATGGACTCTGGGTTTATTAGAGAGGAACAACATCCTGATTGGGTGGCTAATATAGTTTCTGTCCTTAAAAAGACTGGCAAGATCGGAGTATGCATAGACTTCCGCGATCTCAATGCGGCATGTCCTAAAGACGAATTCCCTCTACCAATCACTGATGTTATGATCGATAATACCTGTGGGTTTGAACGGATGTCATTCATAGACGGGTATTCTGGGTACAATCAGATTAAAATGTTTCCAGATGACGAGAAGCACACTTCTTTCAGAACGCCGATCGGTACATACTGTTATACAGTGATGCCATTCGGTCTCAAGAATGCAGGAGCAACTTATCAACGAGCTATGAGCACTATATTCCGTGAACATTTACGAAAAATAGTCGAATGCTACGTTGATGATATTGCAGTTAAAAGTCGACAAAAAGAGGATCACATCCAAGATTTGAAGACTATTTTTGATCTAATGCGTAAGCATCAATTAAAGATGAACCTTACTAAGTCGTTCTTAGGCGTCTCTAGTGGCAAATTTCTCGGCTTTGTCATTACCGCTAAAGGTATACACGTGGATCCCGAGAAGATCAAAGCCATCCAAGAGATGCGTCCTCCACGCACCTTAAAAGAGCTACGAGGATTTTAAAGAAGGATCGCTTATATCAGGAGATTCATCTCTAATCTTTCAGGACGCTGCAGACCATTCAATAAACTTATGAAGAAAGGTGTTTCTTTTGTCTGGAATGATGAATGTCAGAAGGCATTCGATGATATAAAGCAATATCTGATGAGCCCTCCAGTATTGGTACCTCCTGTCTCAGGAATACCGTTCCTCCTATATACCCGAGCAATGAGTCATTCACTGGGTGCATTGCTCGCTCAAAAGAATCAAAATGGTCATGAACAAGCCATTTACTATCTCAGTCGTACTATGACCGGAGCTGAACCTCGATATTCACCGGTCAAAAAAGAATGTTTAGCCTTAATATTCGCTGTCCAAAAGACACGACATTATATCATTGGACAGACTATTCATGTCATTTCCCGGATCAATCCTATACGGGTCATGATGAAGAAACCCAGTGTTTTGAATTCTCGATTGGCTAACTAGGGAATCTTACTTGCTCAGTATGATATGCACTATATCCCTCAGAAATCAGTCAAAGGACAAGCTTTAGCTGATTTTCTGGCCGCTCATTCACTTCCAGAAAATTCAAAACTCTATGATGAAATCCCAGATGAAGTCCTAGATTCAAACCAAATTGCTGAAGAAGATCCTACTTGGTGTATATTCTTTGATGGAGCTTCGAGAATAGGTCCTAATGGTGATATTGTCGCTAGGGTTGGAATCATTCTTGTGTCGCCAGAAGCTCTTACTATCCAAAGAGCTTATTCTCTTGATCAACCATGTTCAAACAATATAGCTGAGTACAATGCACTGCTTATTGGTCTTCAACTCGCTAAACATCTGAATATTCAACATTTGGAAGCGTATGGAGATTCTAAACTCATTGTCAATCAGATAAGGGGTATTTAAGAAGTTTGCCATCAAGATCTGGTTCCTTATCATAGATCGGCTATATCTATGGCTTTTTCATTTGAAGGGTTCTTTATTGAACATGTTAGGCGAGCATGTAACACAGAAGCTGATGCTCTTGCCAATCTTGCGGCGGTGTTGGCTATTCCAATTAGACGTCAACAAATGATTGTTGTTTGCAATCGAGAATTATTTCATCTCGAAAACAATCTAACTCTAGGACTTTCAGTTGACATTAAAGAATCAACATCTCATGATGTCAACACAACAATAGGATTTAGATTTAGTCGTAAATCATTATCATCTTCATCTGATTCTAGCATAGAATTTATCTTCAGTAATTCAGCTGAGACTCAGAATACGGATAAAGATTGGAGACTTCCTTTCTTAGATTTCGTATTGTATGATATTCTTCCAGATAATCCGAGTGAGGCAGCATCTATCAGACGACGATCACTCAGATTCTATTACAATCATACTACAAAAATCTTATATCGTCGAGCTTATGATGGTTTACTTCTTCGATGTGTTGCCGGTGATGAGGTTCAACAAATCATTCGTGAAGCACATGATGGAATTTGTGGAGCACATCAGCCTGGACCAAAACTTCAAGACCGTATTCGACGTATGGGTTATTACTGGCCCACTATGGTATCAGATGCCATCGAATATGCAAGGAAGTGTAAAGCTTGTCAAATCCATACGGATTTTATTCATCAACCCTCAGAATTTCTGTATCCAACGGCAGCATCATGGCCCTTCGAAGCTTGGGGCATGGACATTATTGGTCCGATCAATCCGCCGTCATCAAAAGGTCATCGGTTTATTCTTGCAATAACCGATTATTTTTCCAAATGGGCTGAAGCTATTCCTTTATCTGAAGTCAAAACTTCCAATGTCATCAACTTTATCAAGCATCATGTCATCTACAGATTTGGTGTTCCCCGACGCATTATTCATGATAATGGTCCACAGTTCGTCAGTCAGAAATTTATTCGATTCTGTGACGATCATCGGATCAACAATGTGGCTTCTACCGCATATAATCTGGCAGCTAACGGATTAGCAGAAGCTTTCAACAAGACTATCATCAAACTCTTAAAGAAGTTTGTTTCTACTAACAAACGCAATTGGAGTGAGAAACTTGGTGAGTGTTTGTGGCTTACCGGACTACAGTTCGTAATGCTACTAAATGTACACCTTTCTCTCTGGTGTACGGATGCGAAGCTGTTCTTCCATTAGAGATTCAAATTCCTTCTTTAAGGATAGCAATTGCTAATGAACTTACTGCCGAGAATAATGATCGTCTTCGACTTCAGGAGTTAGAAGCTCTGGATGAAAAGCGATTATCTGCTCAATAGAATATTGAATTCTATCAAGCTAGAATTTCAAGAGCTTTTAACAAGAAAGTCAGAGTTCGAGCATATCAAAAAGGAGAACTTGTTCTAACAGTCAGACGTCCTATGACAATGACTCATATGAGCAAAGGCAAATTTGACGCAAAGTGGGAAGGTCCCTATATTGTGAGCAGAGTTTTCTCAAATGGAGCTTATCAACTCTCAGAACTTGATGGTCGAAAAGTTATGATGCCTATTAATGGCAAATTCCTTAAAAAGTATTATGTATAAAATATAAATACTTGTAAATCATTAGACAATTTCATGTTTATAAATAAAATTTTATTTTAATCATGAATGATAGTACATGATATTAAGGAAGATCACTACCATCCTTCTCTACATTTGGACGCGGACCGCTGCCGTCCTTCTTGAAAACATGATCAGTAAAAGAACTGAGAACTTCTTTGCTGGAGCCCACGAGAAATTTGCAGGCTGCCATCCTCATGGCTTCCTCTTCTTCAGTCCTTCCTGGATCAAGCAGAAAGTCCAGAATGTCTCGTGGTGGCTTGGGTGCAGACGAATCTTCGCCCACTTCTACCTCCTTCGGCTGAAATAGATCGGCAGGGCATTCTTCCTTGCCCTTCTGAACCTTCAAGACGATTTCAGCCTTTTTGGATGCTTCTTCAGACGACATTTTTATGTTGAAGAGTAGAAGTGTTCGTTCTTGTTAGATTTCTGCTATATTTATAGACAGAAGTTCCTCGAATAATGAAACGACACATTCATCCGACGGTTCATACGTTCATTAATGCTTGACGGTTCATCCGTTCATTTATTACATTCATCCGACGGTTCGTCCGTTCATTAATGCCTGACGGTTCATCCGTTCATTTATCATATTCATCCGACGGTTCACCCGTTCATTAATACCTGACGGTTTATCCGTTCATGAAAAATCGAGTTCAAAGATATTTTTATGTCTGAATTCTATTTTTTTTAATCAGTATTAAACTAAGATCATTTCTGGTTTAATATCATCTGATAGAATTACAAAGCTTGTTTGTATATTCTATTCTATTGAAATGTGTCATGTATTATTTACCTCTGAACATATTTCCTATATCATTACCAAAACAGTAAAACCATAAATCAGATCAAGAATTCTCATTCATTTTCATTCAGAATCAAAACATTGAATACAAGTGAGAATGAAAAAGATTCACTTATTAGGAGTTATTAACTCCCTGATACGTTCAAGAACAGCATTCATTTTATCTTCATGAGCTTTCTTAACTCTTTCAGCTGCTTCAACTGTGATATTCTGTTCATCAAAAATGATAATAGCAGTTTGGAGACGGTTAGCTTCTTCAATTTGTTCCGCCATGCATCTGCTCTCTCTCTCCTTTTGAAGAGTTTCACAGCGTTCAGCTTCAGAAATATAAGCAGCAGTAACCTCAGCTTGCTCTGTCTCTATAACAGTGATTCGCTCTTGAAGGCGAGCCAACTTCTCTTTCAAATTCTTCAGCTCATCAGCTTTGGATGCTTTATCTTTCTCCAGAAGCTCTACTCTTTGACGAGTAGCTAATATTTCTTCGCCCTTTTCTACTAATTTCTCAGAAGAAGAGGCAAGAAATGCTTCTAATGTAGCTTGCTGAGACTGAGCTTCATGCTCTAGTTGACTAATCTCAGCCGCAGTTAAAGATTGAATGTCTTCTTTCTGCGTCTCCCAGTATTTTTGGATAGTTATTTCCAACTCATCCAGAAGATGTTCGAAGAAGATGCACTGAGATTCGCAACCAGCATGTCGCAGCGCCATGAGCGGGAACTTGACCATAGTTCGAAGATCAGAAAATGGCATAGCTTCATCCTTCAAGAAACGTCTGGAATATGTATCTAGATATGAGTAAATGATCTCTGAATACATTTCCAGAGTTCTTGCTAGTCCAGTCTCAAATCCAGGTGTCGCTGTCATCATTGAAGAAGAAGCTTGAATGTTCTCTACCCTGGGAACAGAAGTAGGGGCTACTGGAGAAGTTGGCAAGTGTGAACTCCCTTCATCAGCATCAGCCTGGATAAGTGGAGCATGAGTTGAACTCATTGCTGCAGCAGTTCCTATAATCAAAGAAAATAATAAAAATCAGCATATAGAGAAAAAGAAACAGCATAAACAAAATTTGAAATAAAGTTCTACCAGGCTGAGGTTCATATTTAATATGTTGGAGGAGTCTTGCGTCTTCTCGTAGTCTGTCCATGATAGTATCCGACACCTGCTTCATGTGGCTGCTTCCAGCTCCAGAATTACTGGGTGCTGGAGCGTTGTCCGGAGATTGAGCAGGTTCGGGGCTAAGTTCTATTCTGTTTCCCTTGACTTTATCCTCATCATAAGGAGTAGAAGTGCCAGTATGCCAATCCTCTCCTCCTTCAGTTTCTGCTTCTTCTTCTTTATCCCCAGCTTCAGGATGAGTCTCTGATCCAGAGTCTATGATATTCACATTTTTATGAATCTCAGGAACAGCGATGACAGCTAGCTCAGTATTGACTGCCTGTTCAGTCTTCTCTGAAATGTCAGTTCGAAGAATGATGTCTTGACAAACATTCTTCAACAAATCATCAGCAGCTGATAGCTCGGACGCTGGCACGTCTTCATCGCCTTTGGTCAAAGAAATGTTCTCTTCAGCATGGGTTTTAGGAACTTCTGGCTGTTCTGTAACCTCTGCCAGAGCTGGTTCTTCTTCAGAATAATCAATCTGGTCATCCAGGGCCTGGATGACGCCTTCTGTCCCATGCTCAAATGGGATCATCCTCATCTCTGAGGGTTCAATAGCTACTCTGTTTGTTGTTGGAGCAGTTGTTTCCTGAGCTTGAGCGGATTCCACCTCAGTCTGTTCAGTTGAAGCTGTTGGAAGGTGAATATCATCAGACTCTGTTTTCTTACTAGAAGCCGTTTCGTTGATTTCTGGCAAAACCCCTCCACTCATAATCGTTTCTAGGAGTTCATTGCCTTTCATCTTGCTGACGGTCTTCTTGACATACTTTTCTCTCGACCTCCTTGTTATCAAAGGAGTGTTGTCTTCATCAGTCTCTTCGTCTTTATCAGCGGCATCATCTTCGTCGACTGAGATCCTACCTAAAGATGAAGTAGCAGTTACTGATACCCCTTTCTTCTTCTTAGATGTCTGAGACTTAGTACTCCTTTTGGAGACGGTCTCAGATTCATCACTTCTCTTTCTCTTAGAAAGAGATACAAATATAGGAGGAAGGACTTCATCAGGAAAATTTCCCTCCTGGAATAATTCATATGGGGGCTCAACCTCCGCTGTCTCATTTACGGGCTCCGGAGAAAATTGTTGAATAACAGTCTTCTTTTTTGACCTCTTCGATGGAGCTAGGTCGTCCTCCGCAACAAAAGTCTTCAGATTGAAACTTGGCTTGAAGATGCTCGACGAAACATAGAAGCGAGCATATGTATAAAGCATCTTCGTCCCTGCGCTTGATAAAGGATTAGGCATAGAGAATACAGCTTTCGTATCTCTAGCCGCAAAATATCTCCAAGCCCGAGCTCCGTCAATAAGCCCTCCACGAGCAGAAAGGCAAGTGGTGGCGTTCCCAACGTGGAGTTGGTCATATCCGAATTGCCTGGCAAATCGGCTTGGTAAATACGGCTCCAGATATGTCATATCTTCATGACGGTATACTAGATGAGAGGGCCGAATTCTCTGCAACCATTGATAGGCTACATCATCTAATCTGTTCCCCATATCTCCATCCATCATATTTAAGGGCATGCTCTCATAGCCCAGTGGCGGAGGGACACATTGAATGGACCAATGTGAAGCTCAATTCAGGACATTTCTGCATTCTGGAAGGGTGTGAACCTTCCAGAAAGTCTCTCCAGAGTACCTCTCTAAAAAGAGACTGCCACTCCCTCCTGCCCCTGGAGGTATCAAGCCATCATGATGGAGGAGGAGCCAGCCATACAGATATGTAAAAGGCATCTCTATCCGTGGGAACTCCTCAGTCATCCTCCTCTGATCAGAAAGCATGTTGGTTACAAAATTCCGAAGACCTGCATTCAGTCTACAGGTCATCGCTGATAATAAGTCTAGCTTGTAACCATACATAAGGCGCACCGCTGCAAAGATAACGCCTCTATGTATCCTGTCCAGAGAGCTGGAACCAGGAACGATGAATCTTCTTAACCACAGAGATAGGAATCCGGCCAAATGACCGTTTCTGGACAGAATCTTTCCACTCTGTCTCACATACGAGTTGAAAGTGGTTGAAGCTTTGAACTCGTACCAGTCTTCGGTGATCGTGAAATCCTTGCAGTCGTATTTCTCCAGCAAATAAGTGATTTTACTCTCAGAGAGAGGCTTGAAGTTGCTAATCTGATACCATCTCTTCTCGTTTATCTTCTTATCATCCTTTTTACGGTTTATGAAAAGGTAAGACATCCACTTCTGGATGTGGTTGCCGGCTTCATCTTTAGAACTCTTGTAATACAGAGTACATGTGCCAAAATGGCACATCATCTCTTCAAATAGATGTACCATCTCTGGATTCTTCTCTGACAGAAAGTTCAGCTCTTCTGTCATAGGCACGTACTCTTCATACAGCAGGGTGCCTGAAGGCAGATGTGAGATGTATTCCATCTCATGAAGGGCAAAGCCCATCTCCCCTTTCGGAGTCATAAATGTCCCCGTCCTGTGATTGTATCTCTCAATCAAGGTTAGGAACAGAAAGGGGTTAGGCCTGAAGCCGTAGGATGAATTGATGACGGCGTCATACAGGTTTATCTTCTTCAGCTCGGTCTCAAAATTCTCCAAAGCCCAGTGGACCAAAGTCCTCCATCTTACGTTCTCCTGATTCATTAAGCCGTTCATCCTCGGCATCGAATCGGTGGGGTAGAACGCATTCTTGTTTGCCATGAATTTGTTTATGAAAATGGGCATTCTGAATGGCATCAATATGGATGAGTCTTCAGGTGGTATGCATCCAGGCTTCAAACCCCGAAACACGGATACGTGATTTTCTGGGGCACTAAATGTCACTACCACATTTCTAGTTTGAGGGTAAATTTGTCATTTTTGGGGTAAATTAAAATTATTAGTATTAATTAGAATTTATGGGAATTTTTAGAAATTATTTTGGATTTATTTGGACTAGTTTGATTTTTGACTAGTTTTGACTCTTGTAGACCAACCTAGAAACTAACCCTAGTTAGTTGGGCTTGGTTAGGTCAAGTGACCCTAGTCTAACCTAGTGTGACTCAGGTTAGTGGTTAGTGATTCATAGAACTTGAATTAGGAATTTAGGAATCAAGTAATTTGATAAATGGCTTGTGGTTTCACAAGTCATTTTGTGACTAAACTAGATAGGACTAGCTAAACCTAGCTCAACTCCACCCTAACCTAACTTGGCCGGCCACCTAGGCTGAACCTAGGGATTCCCCCTATTTAATCCCTCCTAGTTTTTAGGGCTAGCCTCTTTTAAGGTTCTTTCAAAAGTTCTAAGGAAAGAGGTGAGTCACATCTTCCAAAAATCATTAAAAATCCATTTTAAATCCTTTCTTCCCCAAACCAATTCCATTAGGACCTAAAATTCATGCTCTTGCTGCTGGTATAATTTGTTTGCAGGAAGACATCAATTTGTGGGACTTGGTGGCTAGAGGAGTTCTTTCCATTTGAAGGCTTTTCCATTCATTGTGCATCAATAGGTATAACTCTCAATACCCCATTAAATTCTTGTTTAAATCCATTTTAGGAAGGCCCTATCCCTACCCCTACTGTAGGATAGGCTTAACCTAGGGTTCGAATTCGTTTCGTGTCCGTATCGGACACGAATCAGTAGGCTGCTACTAGTGTTCGACGAAATGTCCCAAAGGACACTTCGTTCAGTTTTTAGGAAAGTTTTTGAATAGGAATCATTGTTTTGTTGTCGCTTACACGTTTTTGGGACACTGAGGTGGTTCCTGTGTCACGTCGTGTCGTTCTGGACACGTGCACACGAGGGTGCGTGCGCGCGCGCACAGGCAGCGTGTCCTGCCTCTCGGGGTGGATTGCTCGATGGACACGATGACTCAGGTCATGCCACTTGGCGTGGGCCAAGGGGCAACGACTGACATGAGTCCCTCCAAATCTGAGATGCTCTCGTGTCATGTCGGACACGAAATCATGTGTGCACGGGGACACACTGTGTGGTCGAGTGTTCTGGAGTTGGTTTCTGTTGTTTAATCATTTTTTAAATATTCTTAAATTATGTTTTAATGATGGTTTGGATCCTAAATACCATGTTTAATCCCTGCTTATATAGGGTTACATATTTGTTTGGGTTAAGGTGGTGTTTTGGCTCGAAAATAGGTTCAAATGACTGTTCACTGATACATGGCTGATACTGCATTCCTGTAAATTTTCCAACCCATTTAATCCACTGTTCTGCTATGTTTTCTTCAACTAAATTTGATCCCCCATGTTACCTATCATGCTAGCTAAGTATGTTCATTCAAGAATTGAAATGGTATGGTGTGTTATGAGAATTGGTATGTTGGTTGGAATGTTAAATGCATTGAAATGAGTTTGATTATGTTTAAATTGCTAAACCTGAGATAGGATGTCATGTTTAAATTGCTAAACCTGAGATAGGATGTCATGTTTAATTTGCTAAACCTGAGATAGGATGTCATGTTTAAATTGCTAAACCTGAGATAGGATGTTATGGTTTATTTGTTAAAACCTGAGATTGGGTTGCTATGTTAACTGAGATTATGAGGAATAATTCCAGTTTTGACTTAATGTGGTTTTGCCTTTCCTTTTTTATCACTTCACTGTTTAGATTTTTCCTGAACACACCAGTACACACACATACATTTCTCCTTGAGACACTCTTCATTGCAATATTAAATTCCTGCACTCACATCACAGTATACACACACTATCCTTACACTGATAGTTAGTCCAGTTTGCACACACAACAGTTTACATACATTTCTTCACTGGTTTAATGTCCTGATCAATGTTCCTGTGTACACTCACACTTTCACCTATTTTCCTGCACATTGTCATATATCACTATATATGCACTGTTTGTTTCCCCCTTCCTGTTATTCCTGCCTGCACACAGGTACACAACACACACACTCTTCACTGATAAATTCCTGTGAACACACAAGTATACAGACATATTTCCCTCTCCTTTCACTGTCACATTTATTCCTGCACACACACACACTTGCACTATTTGATACCAGATCACACACACATTTCCCTCCTCACTGCCTTGTATTTCCTGAACACGTTGACACACACACCCCTACATTTATTCCTATTCCTATGTGCCTACCTAATGCAGCCTCTATATGTGGCTATATACATATGTAATGCAATGTATGGTATGAGTATAAATTAATATATGCTTGTGATGTATAGGTCTCTATATAAATGTATATAGTTTCATAGAGGTGGTTGCATTGTGTATTGCTAAGGGAATGCCATGGTAGTAGGCTTTGAGGATTGTGTGGGTCTTTGCAAGTTCATGTTGTGCCATGTGTGTATTCTTGGATGCTACTAGATTAGGCAATGTATGCATTTATGTTGAGAATAGGCCTAGGCAGTGTGGTATAGCTTGGTAAGTCTAGATAAGGCTTGTACTATATTAGACTTAGTATAGCCTAGGTTTGGTGTGTTGTCTAGAATAGAATTGTTAGACCTAGTTAGCCTAGTTTAGACTTAATTAGACTTGGTTGACCTAGTTTGACTTCTAGGGTTGACCAGAGTTGACCAAGAGTTGACTTTGGTCTAGGTTGACTTAGAATCATGTAGAATGCATAGTAGGACTCCATTTTGCTATTCTGGACTTGTTGTGACTTGTGCTGTTCTGATTAGGAGCCAGACACCCCTCCTTGGACAGTACGATTCATATCGGACACTCAGATACAGGCGAGTACATTCTCTGATCATTTCATATCCTGCTTAAAATTATTTTCTGCAGTAGATTACTTTACTTGTACTGTCACGTTGGTCACACGGATTGGTACTATATGGATCCCTTCTTGAGATGTTATCCTTAGGGAGCATCAGGTACTACATGTTCTGTGCGTTTCACTTGCATGGCGTATCATATGCTTCATTGGTTCTTTGATCACTTACGACATATACTCTTATGATCGTAGAGTCTTCCTAGAATCCTTATCTCATTTATGGGACTACTATGTATCACCTTCGGGGTCTATCACCTTCGGGGTCTATCATCTTCGGGGTCTATCACCTTCGGGGTCTATTACCTTCGGGGTCTATCACCTTCGGGGTCTGTTACATAGCATCATAACATAACCTGGCTGGATCCTTGTGTATTGATTGGGGGTACAGGGGAGTATAAGTGGACATGTGAATAATACACCAGTAGTTTCTTATCAGAATCATTCCTTAGTGTCTTATCAGAATCATCCCAGGCCATTTACATGTTCATGATTG
This sequence comes from Iris pallida, assembly GCA_029216955.1. Classification (NCBI taxonomy): domain Eukaryota; kingdom Viridiplantae; phylum Streptophyta; class Magnoliopsida; order Asparagales; family Iridaceae; genus Iris; species Iris pallida. Next base: position 16,538,658 of record JANAVB010031417.1, on the reverse strand, counting down.
TACTCTGACTCACTAGTCACTATTAGTTCTCTATGTATAGTAGATATTTCTATTACAGCTCTTCCTATTTACATACTGTTTTTCTTCAGTACCTGTATCTTACTTTACTGCATGTTATATGTTTTCTAACCTGCTATGATCTGTTGAGATGTACTGTGCTCGCTCCTGTCCTGACTGGACCTGTTGAAAATATTACAGAGAACGAGGAGGAGGACTGCCTGGACACCTACTACGGGGCAGCCCTAGATGACACCTGTGAGCTGGACCCTCAGGAGGATCCAGCAGTAGCTGAGGGCCTTCCCCCGACTGCCTAGACTAGATTAGTTAGCTTGTTTTTCATTTATAGTCTTGAGACATGTTCTAGTTAGACTCTTTATTTGGAGATCAGTTGTATATATTCTTTTATCTGAGACCTTGTATTGCTGGGATTATCTTAGACTACTGTTTTCATCTATTTTATTCCTTGAGTTCTATTTCATATCGTGCTATATCTTCCTTAGTTGTGATTGAGTTTCTATTGCTATGTTACCCTCATTCGGGGAGTATGAACTGTTTAGATATATACTGTTAGATGTTGTGACCTAGGACAGCGTTCTACCGCCGACACTGCGGCGTAGGCTGGACGTATTCACGTCTCGTGCCCTTACTCTAGGGTGCGGGTCGTGACACTAAAGAATCCTTCCTTCCTGTAAATGATGCGGCTTGCCTTCGCCTGCTGGTATTCTGTTAAATGCCAGGACATCTTTCTCGGATAGCTGGCATGCATGAATCTCATGATAGACAAGCCCCTGGAAACTTTCGGCCGATACATGGGTTGATTTACATCACCTTCGAAATAAAAACAGACCTTCTCTCTAATACTCTTTGGCTGAGATTTCTGTGCTATGGCATCCCCGAACAGAAATGCTGGTTTCTTGTGAGACACCAGATCAAGACTCTGAAAGGGTTGACCATTCATCAGACAAAGTAGGGTTGTATGATCTTGATTGGCCAACAATGATAGTCTGGCTTCTGGAAGGTCAAATTGAGGGAATTTCACATGAGATAAATCATGTTTAAATGTAAAACTCAAGTGCCCCTCATAATCTGCTTCCTCACTTCGGATGTTCACTGAAGAAAATAAAAGAAGACAAGGTCAGATATGTTTTCTATGTCTACGAGCCTTGTGCGTGTATAGCAGTGTTCGAAGGAAATTTCAAAAGTCACGCAGACTTCAGATAGATATATTATCAAGACACGCTAAATGATTTATTCACGCAGGTGTTTTATTCACGCAAAGTTCAGACAGATTAGAATAAAAGTCACGCATCATTGCCAGAATCACATTTGAGTGAAAATGACAAAGACATGCTGACAGATCAAGACTAATCTATCCAGAAGATGACTCTCAAAAGTCTGCGTAATTATTACAACATTGACATCTCTGTCAACATATGAAAAATCACGCAGAGTCATCATGAAAGCTGCATGACTATTTCAATATCAACATCTTTGTCAACATATGAAAAAATCATGCAGAGTCATCATGAAAGCTGCGTGACTATTTCAAACATTGACATTTCTGCCAACATAAAAAATCATGCAGAGTCATGAGAGTCATGCTCATTTGCGTGAAACACAGAGCTTCGTAAACACGAAGATGTGAAGTATGGCCGACCCTAAAGAGGGGGCATACTTTATTAATATCCTTTGCCCTAAGAAGGGGGGATATATTTTTGAAATTCATTATTTGTTTTTAGATCCTAAAAATTCTATGTGGAGTTCATCTTCATCTTCATCTTCAACAGTTCGTATTCCCCATCACTTACGCTGAATAGGGGGATGCGTGACTTCTCGTCGAGGAAGTCTATCAGTGGTAGCACGAGAGAAAGTCGCAGGGGCTTTCCCCTTGGCCTGAGAGTCGGCTTTCTTGGGAGCCATTGCTGCTGAGAAGGGAAAGAAGAAGTCGGAGAAGATGAAGTTCGTCGGGGAAGGAAAGTCATTCTTCTGTGGATTCTCTCTCTCTAAAAGCAAGTAAAGAAGGAAAGAAGTGGGTTATGGCTTATTTATAGGCTCGTGAAGAATTCTAAACGGCACATCATTATTTGCCTCGATTTAGGAGTTTGATACGGGATCCTAACTGCACAGAATCCCAACAGTCCAATCATTAAGGAGTAAATATCTCTTTAAAGTCATCTCAGCGTGACTAAATTCATTTTATCATCTTGATTTCAAAGTATTTCGAAATAATTTATCATTTTTTGAAAACTTTGAAGGGGGTTTTGTAGGCCTTAAAAATGAAAGTCACGCTGAGTTGTTCAGAACAGAGTCTCAAAGTCACGCTGAGTTGATCAGAACAAAGTCTCAAAGTCACGCTGAGTTGATCAAGACAAATGTCTAAAAATTACACTAGAGATAGCTCATCATTTATCAGAAATGTCATTATGACTGACAGCACGATAGTCGAAGCATGTCTCCTCGTATGCCACGTATGCACGGAACTCGAGAGATCACAGCCGACTGTTGCGTGACTTTTGAAATCTTCTTCAACAAGACTCAGCCTTCATCAAGTTGGCGTAGCAAAAGAGTTTCTTGTCATTTAATGCGACTGACAAAGTAATCACTGTCAAAGATTTTGTGTCAGTCGAGGCACATCGAATCAAGACAGCTGGCAGTCCTGCCTCAAGCTTGCGTATATTTTGAGCCTTCTGGCTTAAGTCTGTGTGTATTTTGAACTTCTATGTTCCTTCATCAAGTTTGCATAGATTTTAAAGCTTTTTGCCCCAACTCTGCGTGGATTCTGAAGCTTCCTGCCCCAAGTTTGCGTGGATTTTGAAGCTTTCTGACCCAAGTCTGCATGGATTTCGTCCTCAACGAACCTGCGTGGATTTTATCAAATTGGAGTACGTGGCAGCCATGCCGCTGATCTCTCGCCTGCGTGTCCTGTAACTTGTACACGACTCATGCATGATTGACATGTGTCCAACAGTTACAGGCCACGTCCAGTAACTACTCACAACCTTGTGTATGTTAGATCCTGCATGATTTTTAACTATGCACAGGCTGTGAAGACAGTTATCCTTTCAGTTATTTTTGACTCTATAAATAGGGTTCTTTTCTCATTCATTGTACAGATATATAGTGATCTAAATTACTGTCAAAATTTTGAGAGCTTTTCTTCTTCGCATCATCCAAGGGATAAAGCGATCGTCTTCTAGATCGGATTTCTACAGTTGTAATTTTCCCAGAAACACAATAAATAAAGTGAATTTATTTATGGAAAACAGCTCAGAGAGGGGGATCGGTGTTCCAAATTTTTTTATGCAACGGTCCGCGCTCGTCAGCACAGAAATAATCTACCGGTATTTCTGGATAGGAATGGAAATCTGACTTCGGACAATCGGGCTATGGCAGAGGAGGCTATAGAGTTTTACAGAGCTCTCTATAACCAGAATGAGTATATGGTTACATTCTCCGACACTATATGCAAACGTATTGTGTCCGAGGAAGGCAACAAGCTGCTGCAGCAGGAAGTGTCTATGGCGAAAATCGATCAGATAATAAGAGAAGCGGACCCAAATAAGTCTCCTGGCCCAGATGGATTCAATGCGACGTTCTTTAAACAACATTGGGGACTATTAAAGCATCAGGTACTTCATATGGTTCAGGACTTCTTCAAGACAGGCAGGCTTCTGAAAGAAATAAACCATACCTTTTTGGTTCTTATTCCCAAAAATGAGGGGGCTCAGGCACTTGCAGATTTTCGGCCGATCGCTTGTTGTAATTTTTTGTACAAAATTATTACACATTTAATGTGCTCCAAAATGCAGGAGATTATAAAGGGGCTGATTTCTGAAAATCAATCTGCCTTCATAAAAGGCCGGGCGATCACGGAGAACTGTCTATTAGCCCACGAACTCATTCGTTAGTTCAATAAAGCTGGGGGAAAGAAATATTGCATCAAGCCTGATATTCGGAAGGCATACGACATGGTGAATAGAGACTTTGTTTGCCATATGATGCTTAGTATGGGCTTCGATAGTTGGTGGGTGGATCGCGTCAGAGAGTGTATTACCTCTCCTACCTTCTCGTTGCTGATCAAATGCCAATCCTGTGGTTATTTTGGGAGCAACAGAGGTTTGCGCCAAGGAGATCCTTTGTCCCCGTATCTCTTCACTATAGTCATGGAGTACTATACTTGCTTGATGGATGTAGCCACTATCCAGAAACGTATCACCCCTCTATATCGTATGGTTGAGCCAACTATATCACACTTGGTTTGCGCCGATGATCTTCTGGTATTTGTTGAGCCGTCGGAGAATACTATGCATGCTCTTATTGAAGTCTTGGAAGATTTTGCTGCTTTATCAGGACTATCACTGAACAAGGTGTAATGCCTGTGGTTCGTATTACGTATCTTGGTATACGTATACGTAATTTGACCCGTATTGCATGTCTCCATGCTTAATTTATTCTAGCATTTCATTGATTGATTTATTCTTGGGTTGGTTCGGCTTGGTTTGGTTCATCATGAACCACAGGTGAACCCTCCTACCTACCACCACCCTTCTTATTTAATCCATTCCCCCTATTCTCTCTCTTTATTTACTTCTTCTTCTCCACCATTACTTCTTCAACCACCAGGAGAGTGAGAGAGAGAGCTTAGGCAAGTGCATCTTGCTTCATGGGGGAACTCAAGATTTATTGTTCCATTTTCTTCCTTGCAACATTCTAGGACTCTTTAGTGCTTGGCATTTTCAATTTCTATGGCTAAACTCTTCTAGATTTAAGTTTATTTTATTTTCGGATTTCTTGGGTTTTGATCTACTTAGCTTTGTTATTTCTAAGTTTTGATGGTTCCATGTTGTAGAGCATTTCGTTCTGCCCCAATTCGACCTATGGAAGTTCGAATTTGAACTCCGGATGAAGGGTTTATGGAGCTTGGAAGTTTGGATTCATGGTGTTCTTCTTCTCGGATCAGTGAACAAGAAGAACAGTACAGCCGTATAGCTGTCCTGGCCGCATGGAAATACTTGACCGCATAAGTCTTCATGCGACAAGCATTCCCAGCCGCATAAGGCCATGGGCAGCAACCCAGCCGCATGAGGCCTTGACTTGACTCAGTCGCTTAGCGCATTAATTCTCAGCCGCTTGAAGACAACTCATCTCAGCCACATAAACATTGACATTCTTCAGCCGCATAAGACTCCAATTGAAACTATACCGCATGGCTCTGCCTTTGATTCAGTCGCATGAGAGGGCTTGGCCCTTAGCCGCATAAACACTTGCCATTCCAGCCGCATAAGCACTTGCCTTTCCAGCCGCATAAAGCCGCATTAAGTCCCAGCCGCATAGGGCTCAGTCTTCCCGCTGCCGCATATGACTTGATTCCTGCTAGCCGTATGTGGCCCGTTCTTTCAGCCACATGCACTTACTCCTAACGATCGCATATGCCCTGCATCCTCCAGCCGCGTACGCCCATTCTTCTAGCCGCATGAGCCTGCAGCTGCAGGAACTTGGTTTCCCTCAGATGTCTAACTCCTTCCGAGTCATTGTCCTCTTTCCTTATTTTGTTATTATTATTATGTTGGACTGTCTCATTTACTCAGGTTCTAACCCTTATAGAATACTTGTACTATACAAGTTCTGCACATGAACCATGGCATGATAGTGGCCCGCCATGGCACACTCTTGACAAGAAAACTAACACGATACATCTCGTCATACGGTTATGACAGTAACCCTGACATGACAAGTATGAATGATCTGGACACCGTGGCGATTGTGTTTGTACAAATAAACCAGTATTGTCTTGCATCATGTCTAGGATGGGGGATCCCTCAGTACCCCGGTCAGGGATACCTACAGTAATTGACTAAGGCTAATAAACTAGAATAATTCAGTAGACATGAAGAGATTTCCAGCTACAGGCAATCCCGTTATCTGGCCGTATTAAATAGACTTGTAGGCTACCGACGAGTAGGGCACATTTCCAGCACACAGTCATGTGGTGCATCCTTCATAAATGGACATCCGACCCGAATAACCGGATGGTCTGTAGGACTTATGGCTGTTGGGATAATGTCACGATCCGTACCCGCTAAAAGGGTACATGACGCGACAACGCCCAGCCCTCACTGAAAAATCGGCGTGAAACGCTGTAGATTTTTCTACTCTAAACAGTTTATATATATAACAAAAATCTGTCGAGTATATGGTCAACTCCGAACGGAGGACAAGCAATGAATATATATGAGTACTCAATCACGACTCTAAGATAACAAAGTAAAGACTGAAAGATAAAGACAACAAGACGCTAATAAAATAATAACCTGTCAAGTCCAACACAAGAATATATACAAGTCCAAGTCTCTAATACAGTCCATAATAATAACAGTCTCAAAAGTAGCTGGAGACAATATCCAGTACAAAAGACCTACTCTAACTAAGCAATAGGTAGGGTCTCATCAGGCGGAGCTAAGCCCTGCTGGACCAAAGTCTCCAGGTCTACGCCCACTACGTCATCCGGACCGTAGTAGGTGCTGTAGTCTCCCTCATCTGCATCTGTAATATTTTCAACATATCCTGTCAGGATGGAACGAGTACAATCTACTAACAGTAGTTCTCAAGATATGATAAAAGGTACAAGACTGTAAATAGATAGTATATACAAGGAAATTATGGAATGTACATGTGAATATCATGGCAAGGTAAGCTGTAAATCTAGAGCTAGAACAAGACAAGTAAACTGATCATGGCATGTACAAGAATCAAGAATCATATCTCTAGGTGTGTGAGTACTAGCTACAATATGTGGCCGGCTTGGGTCTGCACAAGGTCTACTGATCCACCAATCCTACGTGGAGTGTAGGATTGGTATTATTCAAGGTCTACAAGAATAAACAAGGCGGATAATGACCACATATCTAGACTAGTGCTCCCCGTCCCCGACTGGTAGAGTGGATCCAAGCAAGACACGTTACGACACGGGATTCCACGAGAAGGGAGCAAGTCTCCTCGAGAATCGGTGTCCATATACTGCACAAGAACTACAAGGGGCTTGCACAGGATATACCAAGATAACGAGGAATAACATCTCATGTCGGGATCCATGAATACCAATCCGTGTGACCAATGTGTCGAGAACAAGCATATCTACACTAATTACATAAATTATAACAGTTATCATAAATTAAAAAAGTGTCAGAGAATGTACTCGGCTGAAATATGATATGGTAAGTCAACCGGAGCAAATACAGCGTCTCGAGGACCTATGGAGAACAAGACGTATCAATACTATGTTTAGGAAGTAAAATCAAATCAATTTGAATCCTATTAAATCATTCTAGGTCAAGATGCGTCAAACTAGACTGTACGAGGTCAACCTAAGTCATATTAGGTCTAGCTAGGTCATACTGGGTCAACGCAAGTTAAACGGAATTAATCTAGGTCAATTTGAGTCAACAATTGACTTTTGGTCAACCGGTCAACTCTGGTCAACCGTGGTCAACTCTGGTCAACTCTAGGTCACTGGTGACTAACAGTTGACTTTTGATCAACTGCACAAGTCTAATGGAATTTGGAACTAAATTGGGCAAAGTGTTGACCCATAGTTGACTTTTGGTCTAAAAAGTCAACCGTGGTCAATCGGGATCAAGACTAAGTCTAGACGGCTATTTCCACCCATTACCAACCTCTATAACCCATATCCAAGTCCATCTTGGACTTCGATACTCATATCTTGGCCATAGGCCAATTACCTATTTTACCCTTAAAAAGGACAAAATTCTACCTTCGGCGATTATCTAGTTAGCCTGCCTACGCTTGATATTTTGACCTGATCTCCCCAGGATAGTATGATACTAGCCTATACATATAATACCTACCAAAATACCTAGGTAATGTGGACATCCGGTCCATGATACGGCCCGTTGCCAAAATCTTAAATATTTCAAGATAGGCACTGATACGGCGCGATACCGGCGTCCTACGACCCCGATTTCCACTCGAGAGCCTACCCGCAAAATCTAAATCACGTATCCTAGGCCTACGTCAAGTTTCATCGTGATCCGATACTCCGGGCTCAAATTCGCTCTCTAACTCGATTTCTCCTAAAAACTCCTTCTATCTCTCACTCTAATTTCTCTTCTAATTTCTTCTTCTAACTTCTTCCTCCCATTCTAATTCTTCTCCTCCTTACTACTTCCTATTCTCCTTTGCTATTCTCTTCTAATCTTCTTCTCATTCTTTTCCTAACTTCTTCTAGTTCTTCCTTCTACTTCTCTTCAAATTCTTCTAATCTTCTTCTTTTCTCCTAACTTTCCTTCTTCTAATTCTTCCTAAACTTTCTTCTAATTCTTCCTTCTATTCTCCCTAATTCTAACTATCTAATATCTAATTATCTATATATATATATATATATATATATATATATACACACACACACACACACACACACACACACACACATATATATATATATATATATATATATATATATATATATATATATATATATATATATATATATATAGGGGGGTTTAGGGGTAAAATGGCAACAAGGGTGGATAACCACTGGCAGCAGCTGCTGCCAGGGCTGCTGTTCCTGCTGCTGCCAGCAGCAGTGTAGCTGCTGCTACACTGCCACTGCTGTGGCTGCTGCTTCCCATTCTTCTTCTTCATCTTCTACTACTTCTTCTCCTCCTATTCCTCCTCTACACTCTCTCTCTCTATATATATATCTATATATATATATCTATATACTTATCTATCTATATATATATATATTTTTTTCTTATCTATATATATCTATCTATATATATATATATATATATATATATTTTTTCTTATCTATATATATATCTATATACTTATCTATATATATATATATATATATATATATATATATATATATATATATATATATATATATATATATATATTATTTTATATATATATATATATATATATATATATATATATATATATATATATATATATATATATACACACACACACACACATATCTATATCTACATATATATATAAACTCACTAACACACACATATCTATACATATATGTAAATACATACACACACACATGTATATATATATAAATACATACACATATACCCTCCCACAAACACAAACACACACTCACACTCTCACACACTCACACAAGCACACTCACACTCTCACACAAGCACTCTCATGACACAAATACCACCACCACCATTTCTTTACACACACACACACAAATACATATATACAAAAACTTTTATATATATATATATATATATATATATATATATATATATATATATATATATATATATATATATATATATATATATATATATATACCACTCTAATGGAAAAATTCCCAAATAAATCCTTAACCTAGATTATTAGGAAACCTACAATTTTCTATGGGCAAAGTGTAGAGAATCCTCTTCTCTACACTTATTGTGAAAGCAATAAATGGAAAAGAGTAATAAATAGGGGAGAAATTACATACCTAGAATAGGTTGGGCTCTTGAGAAGAAGGAGTTGGGAAGAAGAAGGAAATTTGAGAAAGAGAGAATGTTACTTAGTGTAGAAGAAAGAGGGGGGGACTTCACTTGGCCGGCCATGGCTTGGGGGTTTGGGTTGGGGATCCACTAAGCCCCCAACCCATTAGGCTTAGTTTGGTTTGGTTTGAATTCGGTTTGGTTCGGTTCGTTTCGGTTTAGCTTTAACTAACTAAATTAGCCTCTATAATGACTAATTAAGCCATAGAAGTTGGGGTCTTGATTTCTAGCCTAATTATGATGGCTTGTGGGCCAAGCCCAGCTAGTATGTGGGTCCCACTAGGGTTCAGGCTACCCGGGTCTCCAATTTGAGTCCGAATTGGATAAAATCCAAACCAAACCAAATAAATCCCAAAAAATCACATAAAATAAATAAAAATTCCTAAAAAATTATAAAACTTGAAAAATAATGAAAATACCCCTAATTTGAAAACTGGGGGTGACAGATAATCTCATTGCATCTTGCTAGTAACTAGACCTGTAATAACCCTAGTTAGTTAAAAGTATCAAGCCGTACTCTTGATTGGCCGTGATTAATTGGATGGAGTTTATTCTAGCTTAGTCTTATCCTGATTTTGTGCAAGATTGTGACATGACATGATTATTGATGCTTTTCTTAACAATAAATGATCAGGGGTCCAGTTCTGTTCAGGCGAAGGGTTACAACCCCGATCCTTGTTTGGTTTAAGGGTTGTAACCTGGCTCCCGGAGCAGTTCTGTGTCCTCTCTTCGTTTATTGTCTTAGCGTACCCTATGCCATGCTCGTCATGTTTTACTTCACTTCAACAATATGATTTATTACTTATGCTGGCCTTAACAATAAAGATCAGGGGTCCAGTTCTGTTCAGGCGAAGGGTTACAACCCGGGTCCTTGTTTGGTTTAAGGGTTATAACCTGGCTCCCGGAGCAGTTCTGTGTCCTCTCTTCATTTATTGTCTTTATTGTACTAATAGTATTTGAGACGGGTTTTTATTCAGGTGAAGGGTTACAACTCCGGTCCTTGTTTGGTTTAAGGGTTGTGACATGGCTACTTGAATGGTTTCCTCGTACTCAGTTTACTGTTGTTATTCTATTATTATTAGTTCTTTATTTATTTGTTATCTTTAATATTCTATTGTGATATGCTGGTTTTAGTTCCTAAGTGAAGCCTCCTTTGTGGCACTTGCTCTTTCTGGGGTCTGACCCAGCTGGTTTTGTATGGCCAGATACCGAAGCAGCTCCAGAGGATCTACCTACCTTCCAGCCAGATGGTGACCACCAGACGTAACCCTGACAACGAGTAGGTTTCTTTTGTCCTCCCACTGTATTGTAAAATTATTCTTTTGAGGCGTTTAGCCGACGAGCACTTGTTAGCTCGATTGTACCTTTATTTACTGTCTGTCTACGGGCTATAACATGATTAACAGATCCTAGGGTTGATCATGTATGACTAAACTCTTGCTAGTCCTGGCATTTTGTAACGACTAGCTTCATGATCAGTCGAATATGTAATGTTTGGGACGCCTTACTATTGTATATTTGGTGGTCTTACATCTTGTAACATTTACTTACTTGCTTGTGATTGAGACAATAAGCTTGTTCATGACCATAGGAGACTGTTGGCTTGTAGTTAAACCCTCATGTATCTAGACAGCCATGACTATATAGCGGGGTGGGTTGTACTTCAATATACGTAGCTGGCTATGTCTGTCCCCGCTCTCCAGTATTCTGGTTCTGGGGCGTGACATGGTTTAAGTGGTGGCCCATTCAGGTCTTGTAAATCAAGATATGTGAGGGTTTACCGAATAGATGTCTCAATCAGTACTCATCCTTGATCTCTGCTCATATCTTTAAATCTCTGAGAATCTTGACCTGATCACATGTTTGTATCGTTAATCTGTCATGGTCCTTCCTTATTGATCCCTATGTCGTCTTCTTCAGCGGTATTGTTCCTGGACCTACCGATCAGCAAGGCGGAGCACCTTCTGCGGACCAGCAGCAACCTGGAGATCAAGCCCAGCATTCAGGAGTAGCCTCCAGAGTCATGCCTACTGGAGGAGAGTCACTAGTTCAGCCCGTCCAGCCTGCGAAGCCTGACGATGGCACTTTGGTGGGTCTCATCAGGTCCCTATTAGCCTCCCAGGATCGTCACGGAGATGCCTTGCACCTGGCGGTGGCAGATGCCTTGACCAGAGGAGGTCATCAGGGTAATAACACGGCCAACAGCTTCATGCACTTGAACCCTCCCTTCTTCGACGGCAGTGAAGATGCGATCGCTGCAGATACATGGCTTCAGGACACAGAGGTGATTCTAGAAGCAGCCAGGACTCCAGAGAACGAGAAGGTGGCCGTAGTACGCCTGCAGTTACTAGATCTTGCCCGCAGCTGGTGGGCAGCGCAGGCCGATGGATTAGTGGCCCCTATTTCATGGACAATATTCAGGAAGAGATTCCGGACCAAGTATTTTGATGCTGTAGCTCGGTATGATCTACAGACGAGGTTCACCAATTTAAAGCAGATGGATGGGACGGTCAATGGATATGCGGCCGAGTTCTCCAGGCTTAGTCGGTTTGCTCCCACCTTGGTGGCGACCGAGTTCGATAGAGCCCAGCAGTTCCAGCAGGGGCTCCACCTAGAGATTCTGTTGGCAGTAGAGCAGTTTGAGCATCAGACTTTTGATGCAGTATTGAGAGCAGCTATGAGGCATGAGTATACCTCCCAGAGGATCGTAGATAGGGCCGGAGGTCGGAAGAGATCTCACAGCCAGATGAATCAGTCTTCAGCACCAGCCCCAGCAGCCAGGGCTTTGACCATTGGAGCTCCGAGGCGGGTGGCCTCAGTGACGTCGGTTCAGCATTCCATCCCGACGCACCCTCAGCAGTAGAAGCAGAAGCAGTCTTTCGCAGTGGGATGTTCACACTGCGGGAAGCCAGGGCACGTGGTATCAGAGTGTCGCAGAGCACAGGATTTGTGCTTGGTTTGTGGTGCCCCGGACCACAGGGTTGGGAACTGCCCGAACAGGAGGAGTTCGTCAGCCTTCTCTAGTCCTTCAGTTAGAGGACCAGCACCAGTCCAGCAATAGCAGCAGCTGCAGTACCCGTTTCCGAGGCCATTGTCGATGCAGGCCCATGCATTCCAGCAGCAGAGACCGCAGCAGTATGTCAAAGCCCAAGCTCTGATCCAGAGCAGGCAGAGGAATTTTCAGCAGCAGGGACCCGCACCCAGAGGGCGTAGTCAAGTACTGGATTTGACCATGGGAGAAGAAGGATTAGCACCAGGAGAGGTAGTGGCAGGTACTATTCTCGTCAACACCTTTCCAGCTTCAGTATTATTTGACTCTGGTGCATCGCATTCATTTATGTCTGCACGATTCGTGATACAGATAGGATTGGAGCCCGAGTCATTATCAGTAAGGCTCAATATACTTACTGGTAATGGACTTGTGGGAGTAGATAGAGTGTTTTCCTCGTGTCGGGTCGTAGTTAGCGGCAGAGAATTCACCGCTAGATTGATAGAGTTCTCGATGGCCGATTATGATGTGGTCTTAGGGATGGATTGGTTGAGGGACCAGTATGCTAGGATAGACTGCCACATTGGCAGGGTTATTTTTAGCATTCCAGGCGAGCCGGAGTTTTTCTTCTTCCGAGACGAAGTTGAACCTTCTCCTCCAGTGTTGCGGATGGCAGTAGCAGTAGTATAGTTACCTCGAATAGTCGAAGATTTTCCAGATGTTTTCCCAGAAGAGCTTTCAGGGATGCCGCCAGAGCGAGAGATCGAGTTTACCATCGACTTGATTCCCGGGACAGCCCCAGTGTCAGAGAGAGTCTACAGGATGGCGTCGTCAGAGCTGGAGATATTATACAAGATAATTGAAGAACTCAGGACCAAGTAATTCATTCGTGCTAGTGGATCGCCTAGGGGAGCCCCGATGCTTCTTGTGAAAAAGAAGGATGGTACATCCAGATTATGTGTAGATTATCGTACCTTGAACTTAGTGACAATCAAGAACATATACCCTCTCCCGAGGATAGATGACTTGTTTGATCAACTCAAGGGGGCAGCAGTATTCTCGAAGATCGACTTGCAATCAGGATACCATCAGATCAGAGTCAGAGAGCAGGACATCCCGAAGACAGCTTTTAGATCGAGATATGGGCATTGAGAGTTCCTTGTGATGCCATTTGGAGCAACCAATGCGTCGGCCGTATTCATGAACCTCATGAATCGTATCTTCATGCCTTATTTGGATCAGTTCGTGATTGTGTCCAAGACGATATTCTGGTCTACAGCAAGAATGAAGCGGAGCATGAGCATCATCTCAGAGTTGTTCTCCAGATTCTCAGAGAGCACCAGCTGTATGCCAAGTTCAGTAAATACGAGTTCTAGCTCGATCGCATTTCGTACTTGGGTCATATCATCATCCGAGGAGGAGTTGAAGTGGATCTCCAAAAGATCGTGGCCATTGAGTCGTGGCCAGTGCCCAACACAATTGTCGAAGTTTGCAGTTTTCTTGGCTTGGCCGGCTACTACCGGCGATTTGTTTCAGACTTTGCTCGAATTTCAGCGCCATTGATCCGGTTGACCCGCAAGGATGTGCAGTTTTCTTGGACAGCAGAGTACCAGGATTCTTTTGAGAAGTTGAAGCGAGGCTTGATGACGGCTCCTATTCTCACGCTTTCAGATAGGACCGGAGGATTTTCAGTGTACTATGATGCTTCAGGCAGAGGATTAGGATGTGTTTTGATACAACATGGAAAGGTAATAGCTTATGCGTCACGTCAACTTCGTGATCATGAGAAGAATTATCCAACCCATGACTTAGAGCTGGCAACAGTAGTGTTTGCACTTAAGTTGTGGAGACACTACCTGTATGAAGATAGGGTGGAGATTTTCACCGACCACAAGAGCCTGAAGTATGTGTTCACCCAGAAGGATCTTAACATGCGTCAGAGGAGATGGCTAGAGCTGCTAGTAGATTATGAGGTCAACCTGCAGTATCACCCATGGAAGGTCAACATCGTTGCAGATGAATTGAGTAGGAGAGCCGGAGTTTATTTCCTAACAGCGCAGCCGGAGCTGTTAGCCGATCTTCAGAAGATGGGTATAGAAGTTGTCCTCCCTTCCAGTATGACTTTGATGGCCAGCATGCAAGTTCAGTCTACTATAGTCGAGAGGATCCGGATGGCACAGTCAGCAGATTTCAAGCTTCAGCGACTCAGAGCAGAGTGCGAGGCAGGATGAAGACCAGATTTATGCATTCATAAAGACGGTACACTTCAACATGGTAAGCGTCTTTGTGTACCCAGTGGAGATATCAAACAGGAGATCATGGCAGAGGTCCACAGTTTGCAGTATTCCATCATCCCGGTGGCACGAAGATGTACCGTGATATCCGCCAGCACTTTTGGTGGAATGGCATGAAGAGGGAGATAGCCCGGTTTGTCTCTCGTTATTTAGTTTGTCAACAAGTTAAAGCTGAACATCAGAGGCCAGCTGGACTTCTTCAGCCCTTGCCAATTCCAGAGTAGAAATGGGAGCATGTAACCATGTATTTTGTGACTGGATTGTCTAGATCCCCAGCTGGTCGAGATGCTATTTGGGTTATAGTTAACCGGCTCACGGAGGTGGCTCACTTTCTCCCGTTCAGAGTTGGTCAGTCGACGGCTCAGCTAGCAGGAATGTATCTTCGACAGATTGTCAGATTTTACGGTGTGCCAGTCAGTATCACCTCGGACCGAGATTCAAGATTTACGTCGCACTTTTGGCGTAGCCTGCAAGAGAGTTTGGTAACTCGCCTCCAATTCAGCTCAGCATATCACCCGCAGACAGATGGCCAGTCGGAACACACGATCCAGACTCTTGAAGACATGTTGAGATCTTGTACGCTCGACTTCGATGGTTCGTAGGAAGATCACCTGCACATGGTGGAGTTCTCGTACAATAATAGTTTCCAAGCTAGTATCCAGATGGCACCCTTCGAGACACTGTATGATAGGAAGTACAGATCCCCGCTAGCTTGGGATGATGTTGAAGAGAGGCAGATGCTCGGTCCAGAAATGATTGCTCAGACCGTTGAAGTGGTCGGAAGAGTCAGGGATCATATTCGAGTTGCACAAGATCGCCAGCGCCATTGGGCCGATTCTCATCGGCGCCCTCTCGAGTTTTCTATCGGCGACCATGTATTCCTGAGGATTTTGCCTAACCGTGGCGTCATTCATTTTGGCGTGCGGGAAAAGCTTAGTCCTAGGTATATAGGACCGTTCGATATTCTGGAGCGAGTAGGTGATGTATCCTCTCGTCTCACTCTTCTGTCGTCGTTGCGTGAAGTGTATGACGTATTTCATGTATCCCAACTGCGACGGTATATCCCGGACCCGAGCCACATCCTGGATCATTCGAAATTGGTTGTTGGTACCAACCTTTCGTATGAGAAGAGGCTCGTGTCTATATTGGACCGAAGAGAGAAGACACTCAAGAACATGACTATCGAGTTAGTCCGAGTTGCTTGGGGTCATCACTCTTTGGGTGAGTCAACGTGGGAGCGTGAGGATGATATCCGATCGCGATATCCCGACCTGTTTGATTCGTGAGGTATAATGTCCTTCTTATTCCTTACACCCTTAGTTCCTTGCTTGAATGAATGATTGATTGCCTAGTTATAACTTGCTTGTGATTAGTATAGCTTGCTCTTGTCCCTCTAGCCTCTTAATTAAATTTTGAGGACGAAATTCTTTTAAGGTGGGTAGAGTTGTAATGCATGTGGTTCGTATTGCGTATCTTGGTATATGTATACGTAATTTGACCTGTATTGCATGTCTCTCTGCTTAATTTATTCTAGCATTTCATTGATTGATTTATTCTTAGGTTGGTTCGGCTTGGTTTGGTTCATCATGAACCACAGGTGAACCCTCCTACCTACCACCACCCTTCTTATTTAATCCATTCTCCTCATTCTCTCTCTCTCTTTATTTACTTCTTCTTCTCCACCATTACTTCTTCAACCACCAGGAGAGTGAGAGAGAGAGCTTAGGCAAGTGCATCTTGCTTCATGGGGGAACTCAAGATTTATTGTTCCATTTTCTTCCTTACAATATTCTAAGACTCTTTAATGCTTGGCATTTTTAATTTCCAGGGCTAAACTCTTCTATATTTAAGTTTATTTTATTTTCGGATTTCTTGGGTTTTGATCTACTTAGCTTTGTTATTTCTAAGTTTTGATGGTTCCATGTTGTAGAGCATTTTGTTCTGCCCCAATTTGACCTATGGAAGTTCGAATTTGAACTCCGGATGAAGGGTTTATGGAGCTTGGAAGTTTGGATTCATGGTATTCTTCTTCTCGGATCAGTGAAGAAGAAGAACAGTACAGCCGTATAGCTGTCCTGGCCGCATGGAAATACTTGACCGCATGAGTCTTCATGCGGCAAGCATTTCCAGCCGCTTAAGGCCATGAGCAGCAACCCAGCCGCATGAGGCCTTGACTTGACTCAGTCGCTTAGCGCATTAATTCTCAGCCGTTTGAAGACAACTCATCTCAGCCGCATAAAGATTGACATTCTTCAGCCGCATAAGACTCTAATTGAAACTCTGTCGTATGGCTCTGCCTTTGATTCAGTCGCATTAGAGGGCTTGGCCCTTAGCCGCATAAGCACTTGCCTTTCTAGCCGCATAAGCACTTGCCTTTCTAGCCGCATAAAGCCGCATTAAGTCCCAGCTGCATAGGGCTCAGTCTTTCCGCTGCCGCATATGACTTGATCCCCGCTAGCCGCATATGGCCCGTTCTTTCAGCCGCATGCGCTTGCTCCTAACGGCCGCATATGTCCTGCATCCTCCAGCCGCATACGCCCATTTTTCTAGCCGCATGAGCCTGCAGCTGCAGGAACTTGGTTTCCCTTAGCTGTCTAACTCCTTCCGAGTCCTTGTCCTCTTTTCTCATTTTGTTATTATTATTATGTTGGACTGTCTCATTTACTCAGGTTCTAACCCTTATAGAATACTTGTACTATACAAGTTCTACACATGAACCATAGCATGATAGTGGCCCGCCATGGCGCACTCTTGATAAGAAAACTAACACGATACATCTCGTCATACGGTTATGACAGCTACCCTGACATGACAAGTGTGAATGATCTGGACACCGTGGCGATTGCTTTTATACAAATAAACCAGTACTGTCTTGCATCATGTCTAGGATGGAGGGATCCCTGAGTACCACGGTCAGGGATACCTACAGTAATTGACTAAGGCTAATAAAGTAGAATAATTCAGTAGACATGAAGAGATTTCCAGCTACAGGCAATTCTGTTATCATTCAGAATTGGTAGTTGGTACCAACCTTTCGTATGAGAAGAGGCTCGTGTCTATATTGGACCGAAGAGAGAAGACACTCAAGAACAAGACTATCGAGTTAGTCCGAGTTACTTGGGGTCATCACTCTTTGGATGAGTCAACGTGGGAGCGTGAGGATGATATCCGATCGCGATATCCTGACCTGTTTGATTCGTGGGGTATAATGTCCTTCTTATTCCTTACACCCTTAGTTTCTTGCTTGAATGAATGATTGATTGCCTAGTTATAACTTGCTTGTGATTAGTATAGCTTGCTCTTGTCCCTCTAGCCTCTTAATTAAATTTCGAGGACGGAATTCTTTTAAGGTGGGTAGAGTTGTAATGCCTGTGGTTCGTATTGCGTATCTTGGTATACGTATACGTAATTTGACCCGTATTGCATGTCTTTCTGCTTAATTTATTCTAGCATTTCATTGATTGATTTATTCTTGGGTTGGTTCGGCTTGGTTTGATTCATCATGAACCACAGGTGAACCCTCCTACCTACCACCACCCTTCTTATTTAATCCATTCCCCTCATTCTCTCTCTCTCTCTTTATTTACTTCTTCTTCTCCACCATTACTTCTTCAACCACTAGGAGAGTGAGAGAGAGAGCTTAGGCAAGTGCATCTTGCTTCATGGGGGAACTCAAGATTTATTGTTCCATTTTCTTCCTTGCAACATTCTAAGACTCTTTAGTTCTTGGCATTTTAGTTTCCAGGGCTAAACTCTTCTAGATTTAAGTTTATTTTATTTTCGGATTTCTTGGGTTTTGATCTACTTAGCTTTGTTATTTCTAAGTTTTGATGGTTCCATGTTGTAGAGCATTTTGTTCTGCCCCAATTCAACCTATGGAAGTTCGGATTTGGACTCCGGATGAAGGGTTTATGGAGCTTGGAAGTTTGGATTCATGGTGTTCTTCTCGGATCAGTGAAGAAGAAGAACAGTACAGCCGTAAAGCTGTCCTGGCCGTATGGAAATACTTGACCGCATGAGTCTTCATGCGGCAAGCATTTCCAGCCGCATAAGGCCATGAGCAGCAACCCAGACGCATGAGGCCTTGACTTGACTCAGTCGCTTAGCGCATTAATTCTCAGCCGCTTGAAGACAACTCATCTCAGCCGCATAAAGATTGACATTCTTCTGCCGCATAAGACTCCAATTGAAACTCTGCCGCATGGCTCTGTCTTTGATTCAGTCGCATTAGAGGGCTTGGCCCTTATGTCACGCCCCAGAACCAGAATACTGGAGAGCGGGGGAATGACTCAGCCAGCTACGTATTACGGGTAGATGAATACTGTATAATACGATCAATGCTGTCTAAAAGACAAGGGGGTGCATACTACATGAAAGTCTTACTATGGTCACTTCACATCTATTGTCTCAATCATTCGAACAAGAAACAGTAATAGAGAACATGTAAGATAAAGCAGTAAGGCGTCCCAAACGCTCTGTCAAAATGTTCTTGATATCTGGCTTTACAAAATATAGCCAGATTGATGTAGCAAAAGTATACACAATTGTTATCAGCTGTAGCCTGACTTTAGTTACAATTATGTAAAAAGTAAGTACGAGACGATCCGACTAACATGTCGGTGCCAAACGGCAAAGTATAAAGTAGATAACAAAACGAGCGGAGAAGTAAGAAACCCACTCGAGTCCTCCTGCGATCATCCCTCTAGTGTTGACCATCTTGGAGGTAGAAGTAAGCTGAGTCCTCGGGAACCGGCTCTAAATCTGGCCATGCAAAACCAGAGAGGTTAGACCTCTAATAGCAAGTACCACAAGGAAGCACGACATGAGAACTAAAACCAGTAATATGAAATATGATAAATAGATCTCTGCTTGCTACTAGGATTCACATAACATCACGACACTTCGAACCAACCTCCCAACCAAACAAGGACAGAAGTTGGTCCGTCATGTCCTGACATTCTGATCATCCCAGTTAAGTAACAGAGTAGGTACAGTACACAAACAAATCATCTTGAACGGCCAATCAACTACTACGACTTGCTATTGTGAGTCCCAAGTTATCTTGGAATTTATGCAATAGAGATTCCTCAGTTCTTACTATGTGCAAGCAAGGCTAGTCTATCCAATCAATCAATTGCGCCAATCATGTAGTTAGACGAGTCCCAGCGGGACGTCCGCCGTTAATATAGCATGTACAATAATATAAGCAAATACTGTTTCCTGCCCGTGTGACAGATTTACAGTATCTGTGGGAACCAGCCGGTCCGTCGGGCACTTAATAGTCCCAAGGGGGCTGCCATGTAAGAACTCGGGAATCCATTCTCTCCATGCCATCATTATTTTATTTAACTTAATAGTCTCTACGTTGAGTGAAGTTCCATGCCGTGGATCATGGTCATTCAAATGAGTACTTTCGTACGGGGTACGATATGCGCAACTCTACAACGATACCCGTGCGGCTAGGTTATAGGTTTTACATAGCGTGATGCAACAATCAAATCTGACCACGGAGTAATCATGCCTTGACCATAAAGTACACATGCTATCTTTGTAAGATAGATAAATAACTAAATAAATAAATAATTTGAAGCCTGCATGTGCCTGTATGCCAATATTCGGGATTGGCTAATCGAGTACAATAGTTCATTACATGAACGTGTCTCATTCATTTCATTCAATAAGACGACTAGCCAGTCTCTTAGTTCCAACTAGGAACGCATGATCAATTTTAGTCAAGATAACCATTATCATCAATGGTGACAAGGCATGAAAGTCAAATAGTATTCAGTGGAGTCGAGTCTACGACTCTCAGGGTTTAATTCCAGTCAATCGGGGTATCTATAGCCCAATTCACGACACATGGTACATCCCACGTAACAATCTATATTTAACAGAAATATCAACATCATGATTATATCAAGTTTATGCAAAAAGACGTAAGGATATAAAATGGACGTTAAACATCTAATAAGATATCAATATACAGGGCTATAGAAGATCCAGGGTAAGCAGGCTACTCTCATGTCAGCCTACGCTCATGTCAGCGTACGCTCAGGTCAAGCTACGCTCAAGCCAGCGTACGCTCAGGTCAAGCTAGCGTATGGACTCCATACGACTCCTCTCTATCCAAGCCAGCGTACGCAAGTCATATGCTTCCAAAAGGCAGCGTATGAACTCCATACGACTCCTGACCATCCAAGTCAGCGTATGTAAGTCATACGCTCCCAAAAGGTAGCGTATGAACTCCATACGACTCCTGACCATCCAAGTTAGCGTATGCATGTCATACGCTCCCAAAAGGTAGCATATGAACTCCATACGACTCCTGACCATCCAAGTCAGCGTATGCATGTCATACGCTCCCAAACCAAGTCAGCGTATGCATGTCATACGCTCCCAAAAGGTAGCGTATGAACTCCATACGACTCCTGACCATCCAAGTCAGCGTATGCATGTCATACGCTCCCAAAAGGTAGCGTATGCAAGACACACGCTACCTAAAAAGGCAGTGTATGCAAGACACACGCTACGTAAAAAGGCAGCGTATGGATTCCATACTGCGCTGTGCTAAAGAGCACGCACAGCTCAGTGACGCAAGCTAAAAAGCTAGCATACACTGCTCACTGTCTTCTCCAAACAGCAAGAACTCCATGGTTGTACCCTAAAGTTTCAAAAGTCCATAACTTGGTCAAAATAAGTCCGAATCCAACTTTGTAAAGGTCAAAATTGGGTAGAATGAAATCCTCTATAACATGGAACCATCAAAACTTGGAAACACAGAAGTTTAATAGATCAAAACCCCCAAAATCTGAAAATAACTCATATCTAGATCTACAAAGATTAAGACTTCGAAATGAAAAATGTCAAGTTCTAAACTCTCTTAGAATCACGAGGGAAAGAGAATGGAGCCATAAAAATGGGTCTTCATGAAGAAGCAAGATGTACTTGCCTATGGGTTTGGTAGGTGGAGAGAGTAATGAAGAAGAAGAGGAGGAGTAATGGTGAGAATGAGTAATGAGGAGAGAGAATGGAGAGGGTGGCTTTAAATATGGAAGGGGTGGTAGGTGGGAGCTAATGGGCCGGGTCCAATGGGCCGGGTTGTAGGGGATCCAACCAAGGCCAACCCGAACCCAAAGCCTAGCTAAAGCAGAGAATAAAAGCATGAAATAAAGTGCAAAAATAAAATTGCAGAAATATAATTGCAGGAAATAAATTAACATGAATTAAAGGAAATTAAATACAGGATAATACATGATAACTATTAAATAAATACATGATAAATATTAAATAAATACACATGAGTTGTACATGTATAAAAATACGCATTTTAGGAACGGGGAGTGACATCTCTACCCTCCTTAGAAAAATTCCGTCCTCGGAATTTCAAATCCAAGCAGGATAGGAATATCAAAACTAAACTAATCTAGGTACAAGCAATTCAATCAAGTAATCATTTTACAATGTCCATAGCAAGTAATATATCTATATTTAACAATCTACGGTATTAAGTAATTCTACCCATAAGGTGATAAGCATGAGGAATCAAGGCAATCAAGGTACACAGAAAAAGATATACCTTGTGAGTCAAACAGATGTGGATACCATGATCGGATATCATCCTCACATTTCCACGTTGACTCTCCCAAAGAGTGATGACCCCAAGCAACCCGGACAAGGTTAATTGTTCGGTTCTTGAGTATCTTCTCTCTTCGGTCCAAGATGGACACAGGCTGTTCCTCGTAAGACAGATTGGTACCAACAACCAGTTCTGAATGATCGAGGATATGGCTGGGGTCCGATACATACCTTCGCAATTGAGATACATGAAACACGTCATACACCTCTCGTAACGAAGGTGGAAGGGACAAACGATAAGCAACATCGCCTGCCCTATCAAGAATAACAAATGGGCCTACGTATCGTGGGCTCAACTTCCCGCGAACGCCAAATCTAATGATCCCATGGGTAGGTGAGATCCGCAAGAACACGTGGTCCCCAACAGAAAACTCTAGCGGCCTACGATGCTGGTCCGCCCAATGACGATGCCGATCCTGCGTAACACGAAGTCGCTCTCTAATTCCTTTAATCACTTCAACTGTCTGAACAATTATTTCCGGGCCTAACATCTTCCTCTTCCCGATATCATCCCATGCTAGTGGCGACCTACACTTCTTACCATATAATGCTTCAAATGGCGCCATCTTGATACTGGCTTGATAACTGTTGTTGTAAGAAAACTCAACTAAGTACAGGTGGCTTTCCCAAGATCCTCCAAATCCAGAGTGCAAGCTTGCAACATATCTTCCAATGTCTGAATTGTCCTTTCTGATTGCCCGTCCGTCTGCGGATGGTAAACCGTGCTAAATCTTAACTTGGTACCCAGACTATGATGCAAGCTCTTCCAGAAATGCGATATGAAATGGGTATCTCTGTCTGACACAATACTGACAGGGACTCCATGCTGCCTGACTATCTGTTGCATGTACAACTCTGCCAACTTTTCTGTAGATTGTCCTACTCTGAAAGGAAGAAAGTATGCTACCTTCGTAAGCCGATCTACTATCACCCAAATAGCATCCTTACCACTTGGTGATCTCGGTAAACCGGTCACAAAGTCCATTGTAATATGCTCCCATTTCCATTCCGGGATGGAAAACGGTTGCAATAACCCAGCTGGCCTCTGCTGTTCTGCCTTTACTTGCTGACATATCAAGCAACGGGAAACAAACCTAGCTATCTCCCTCTTTATCCCGTTCCACCAGAAGTGCTGCTTGATATCTTGGTACATCTTGGTCCCTCCAGGATGTATAGAATACTGAGAACTGTGAGCTTCTGTCATAACTTCCTGTCTGATATCTTCACTAGGTACACATAGACGTGATCCAAACCTAAGCGTACCATCTTTATGAATTTGCATCTCCTTTCTGAGTCCTGACTCACATTCTGCCCTAAGCTTCTGAATCCTTGGGTCCTGTGCCTGAGCTGCCTTGATCCTGCCTACCAAGTCGGATTGAACTTGTAGACTCGCCAGAATTCCTACATCACTAGGAAGTATAACTTCAATGCCCATCTCCTGAAGGTCGTCTAAGATGTGCTTCTGCGTTGTCAACATAAGTGCGCCGCCTCTTCTGCTAAGAGCGTCTGCTACCACATTAGCCTTGCCTGGATGATACTGAAGCTCCACATCATAATCCTTGATCAACTCCAACCATCTTCTCTTCCTCATGTTCAGCTCCTTCTGAGTAAAGATGTACTTCAGACTTTTATGATCTGTGTACATCTCCACTCGGTCACCATATAAGTAATGTCTCTATAGCTTCAGAGCAAATACTACTGTCGCCAATTCCAGATCATGAGTTGGGTAATTCTTCTCGTGGTCCCAAAGTTGCCTAGATGCATATGCTATCACCTTCCCATGCTGCATAAGGACACATCCAAGTCCTTTACCTGACGCATCACAATATACTGTAAAACCTTCGGGCCCAACTGGCAATGTAAGGATAGGCGCTGATATCAACTTCTGCTTCAGGTTCTCAAATGATGCCTGGCATTCTGCCGACCAGACGAATGGTACATCGTTTCGTGTCAAGCGGGTCATGGGTGCTGAAAGTCCCGCAAAATCTGATACAAACCTTCTGTAATATCCTGCCAATCCCAAGAAACTCCGTACATCAGCTACGGTCTTGGGTACTGGCCAACTCTCTACTGCTTCTACCTTCTTGGGATCCACTGCTACTCCAGCTCCTGATATGATGTGACCCAGAAATGAAATATGATCTGACCAAAACTCACACTTGCTGAGCTTGGCATACAACTGGTTCTCTCTTAGAACCTGCAACACTTTTCTGAGGTGGTCTTCATGCTCCTCTTCACTAGCAGAATATACGAGTATGTCGTCAAGAAAGACAATGACAAACTGATCTAAGTATGGCATAAAGATGCGGTTTATCAAATCCATGAATATAGCTGGAGCATTGGTCAAACCAAACGGCATTACTAAGAATTCATAATGCCCATACTTCGACCTGAATGCTGTCTTGGGGATGTCTTCCTTTCGAACCCTCACCTGATGGTACCCTGAACGAAGATCTATCTTGGAGAAGACTCTGGCCCTGCTCAACTGATCAAATAAGTCGTTGATCCTGGGTAGTGGGTACTTGTTCTTTACTGTCGCCGCGTTAAGCTTTCTGTAATCGATGCATAATCTGGATGACCCATCCTTCTTCCCTACAAGTACCACTGGTGCTGTCCATGGTGATATGCTAGCTTGGATAAACTTTTTCTCCTTCAATTCCTTTATGTGCTGATACACCTTGGCCTGCTCTGAATCCGCCATTCTGTAAACTCGATCTGATATCGGTTTAGTTCCAGGTGCCAATTCTATGCTGAACTCAATATCTCTAACCGGTGGTAGACCTGGAAGTTCTTCAGGAAACACGTCTAGAAATTCTTCAACTACCTTCGGAACTTGAACTTCTTCCATTGCTGTTACTACTCCCTGCTCTTGCAGAGTTGCCTCTGACCTGACTAAGGTGAACCTCTTCATGCCTGGAATATCAAAAGATACACTCCCACTACGACAATCTATTGTCGCATGACTGTCTTTCAGCCAGTCCATGCCTAAGATAACGTCGAAATTTCCAACAGGAAATTCTATCAACTGGGCGGGTAAGGAATGCCCGCAAACTACAACACTACACGCTAGAATAACTCTACTAACTCCTACGAGCCCATTGCCAGTGAGTATATTCAACCTTTCTGGCAATGTCTCAAACTCTATTCCTAGCCGTGTCGCAAATTGTGCAGATATAAATGAGTGTGATGCTCCCGAATTAAGCAATGCTACTGCAGGATATGAGGCAACGAGAATGTTACCTGCCACAACATCTTCCGATGCTAATGCCTTCTCCAAGGACAAAGTGAATGCTTGCCCTCGACCTTCTTGTTGATTTCCATGCTGTGGCCTAGCCTGGTGCTGCTGCTGGCCCCTTCCTTGATGATGCTGGGGTGGTCTATGCTGGTGTTGCTGCATCGGTGGTCCCTGCTGTCGATACATCTGAGCCTGCGGACGCTGTACCAACGGCCTTACTGCCACTGCTGGTCCTCGATACTGGCCTGCCCCTGGTGCTGGCAGAGCAGGAAACTGCTGCCCTGGTCCTCCTGATCTCGAATTCATGGAACATGTGGTAACCTGATGGTCTGGATTTCCACATATCAGACATAGTTCATTCAATGTTCGACACACATCTCTAGTGTGCCCCATCTTTCCACAATAAGTGCAGCCCGCCGGGGGTTGCTGGTTCTTTCTCTGTTGCTGCTGCTGCTGCCTTGGTGGTGGTACTGGTCCTCGTATCGCCACATCATGGATACGAATGCCAGTGGATGGTGATGTTGTTCGGGGCGCTGCTCCCCCTCCTCCTTCAATCTGACTGTGGGATCTCTTCTGACCCCCAGTCCTTACTGCAAGCCTCTGAATGGTGATCTCATGCCTCCGGGTTGCCGTTAATATCTCATCAAAAGTCTGGTAATTGTGCCCTTCTATCAATTGCAAGAGCTCAAGATGAAACTCTTGCTGAAACCTCATAGCCCTCTGGCGTTCCGTTGCTACCATCTCTGGGGCAAACCTACTCAATCTGCAGAACTCCGCTGCGTAAGCATCCACAGTCTTGCCAGCCTGTCTGAGGTTGATAAACTTCTGTTGTAGCTCAAACTGTGCCACAACTCCATAATACTTCGTCTTGAACCTTGCAGTAAAATCGTCCCAAGCAACAGGACGTCTGATGCCTACCTTCTCTGATTCCCACCAATCACGTGCGAGATCCTGAAGTAACAACTTCACTAGATCCACACGTTCTTCTGCCGGCACCTTAGCGGCTGTCAGAATAGCCTCAATATCCTTAAGCCATGCATCTGCTGAGATGGCATCCTCCGTGCCCTCAAAACGGCGGGGGTTGTACTTGTAAAACCTGGCTGACGCTCCTGAATCAGTCCTCGCTCCTCTTTCCAAAGCCGTCTGCAATCCTTGGTTGAGTAGCACATTCTGCTCTTGTAGTCGAGTGTGCATGCATTGCTGGGCCAGCATCTGATGTTGCTGAGTAGCCATCATTCCTCTCATGATCTCCAGAAGGGCTGGTGTGTCCACTTGGGTAGGTGGAACTGTCGGTGGGGGTAGAATGTCCGGATACTGCGACCCAGCTGCTGGTTCCACTATCACTTCTTCCTGGGTAGCCTCCTGAGGGGAGACTGGCCCTTGCTGCTGACCAACCTAGTCAGGTTGTCCATGTTGCTATCCATGTTGTTGCTGTCCAGTCCTGACAGATGCGGACGAGGTGCCCCTAAGAAAAGGGACAAGAGAACAATCAAACGACCGGACATGAAGGATCAATGAAGTCAAAGGATACTGGAATGTCAAGCTAGAGTTGAGAGTAACGAATCATGAGATCAAGGGAAAACATGTGTGATTGAGACATCCTATAAATCAAAACACCCCACAAGTCTGAAATCAGACCTGTATGGGCCACCACTAAAACCTTGTCACGCCCCAGAACCAGAATACTGGAGAGCGGGGGAATGACTCAGCCAGCTACGTATTACGGGTAGATGAATATCGTATAATACGATCAATGCTGTCTAAAAGACAAGGGGGTGCATACTACATGAAAGTCTTACTATGGTCACTTCACATCTATTGTCTCAATCATTCGAACAAGAAACAGTAATAGAGAACATGTAAGATAAAGCAGTAAGGCGTCCCAAACGCTCTGTCAAAATGTTCTTGATATTTGGCTTTACAAAACATAGCCAGATTGATGTAGCAAAAGTATACACAATTGTTATCAGCTGCAGCCTGACTTTAGTTACAATTATGTAAAAAGTAAGTACGAGACGATCCGACTAACATGTCGATGCCAAACGGCAAAGTATAAAGTAGATAACAAAACGAGCGGGAAAGTAAGAAACCCACTCGAGTCCTCCTGCGATCATCCCTCTAGTGTTGACCATCTTGGAGGTAGAAGTAAGCTGAGTCCTCGGGAACCGGCTCTAAATCTGGCCATGCAAAACCAGAGAGGTTAGACCTCTAATAGCAAGTACCACAAGGAAGCACGACATGAGAACTAAAACCAATAATATGAAATATGATAAATAGATCTCTGCTTGCTACTAGGATTCACATAACATCACGACACTTCGAACCAACCTCCCAACCAAACAAGGACAGAAGTTGGCCCGTCATGTCCTGACATTCTGATCATCCCAGTTAAGTAACAGAGTATGTACAGTACACAAACAAATCATCTTGAACGGCCAATCAACTACTACGGCTTGCTATTGTGAGTCCCAAGTTATCCTGGAATTTATGCAATAGGGATTCCTCAGTTCTTACTATGTGCAAGCAAGGCTAGTCTATCCAATCAATCAATTGCACCAATCATGTAGTTAGACGAGTCCCAGCGGGACGTCCGCCGTTAATATAGCATGTACAATAATATAAGCAGATACTGTTCCCTGCCCGTGTGACAGATTTACAGTATCTGTGGGAACCAGCCGGCCCGTCGGGCACTTAATAGTCCCAAGGGGGCTGCCATGTAAGAACTCGGGAATCCATTCTCTCCATGCCATCATTATTTTATTTAACTTAATAGTCTCTACGTTGAGTGAAGTTCCATGCCGTGGATCATGGTCATTCAAATGAGTACTTTCGTACGGGGTACGATATGCGCAACTCTACAACGATACCCGTGCGGCTAGGTTATAGGTTTTACATAGCGTGATGCAACAATCAAATCTGACCACGGAGTAATCATGCCTTGACCATAAAGTACACATGCTGTTTTTGTAAGATAGATAAATAACTAAATAAATAAATAATTTGAAGCCTGCATGTGCCTGTATGCCAATATTCGGGATTGGCTAATCGAGTACAATAGTTCATTACATGAACGTGTCTCATTCATTTCATTCAATAAGACGACTAGCCAGTCTCTTAGTTCCAACTAGGAACGCATGATCAATTTTAGTCAAGATAACCATTATCATCAATGGTAACAAGGCATGAAGTCAAATAGTATTCAGTGGAGTCGAGTCTACGACTCTCAGGGTTTAATTCCAGTCAATCGGGGTATCTATAGCTCAATTCACGACACATGGTACATCCCACGTAACAATCTATATTTAACAGAAATATCAACATATCATGATTATATCAAGTTTATGCAAAAAGGCGTAAGGATATAAAATCGACGTTAAACATCTAATAAGATATCAATATACAGGGCTATAGAAGATCCAGGGTAAGCAGGCTACTCTCATGTCAGCCTACGCTCATGTCAGCGTACGCTCAGGTCAAGCTACGCTCAAGCCAGCGTACGCTCAGGTCAAGCTAGCGTATGGACTCCATACGACTCCTCTCTATCCAAGCCAGCGTACGCAAGTCATACGCTTCCAAAAGGCAGCGTATGAACTCCATACGACTCCTGACCATCCAAGTCAGCGTATGTAAGTCATACGCTCCCAAAAGGTAGCGTATGAACTCCATACGACTCCTGACTATCCAAGTCAGCGTATGCATGTCATACGCTCCCAAAAGGTAGCGTATGAACTCCATACGACTCCTGACCATCCAAGTCAGCGTATGCATGTCATACGCTCCCAAAAGGTAGCGTATGAACTCCATACGACTCCTGACCATCCAAGTCAGCGTATGCATGTCATAAGCTCCCAAAAGGTAGTGTATGCAAGACACACGCTACCTAAAAAGGCAGCGTATGCAAGACACACGCTACCTAAAAAGGCAGCGTATGGACTCCATACTGCGCTGCGCTAAAGAGCGCGCATAGCTCAGTGACGCAAGCTAAAAAGCTAGCATACACTGCTCACTGTCTTCTCCAAACAGCAAGAACTCCATGGTTGCACCCTAAAGTTTCAAAAGTCCATAACTTGGTCAAAATAAGTCCGAATCCAACTTTGCAAAGGTCAAAATTGGGTAGAATAAAATCTTCTATAACATGGAACCATCAAAACTTGGAAACACAGAAGTTTAATAGATCAAAACCCCCAAAATTCGAAAATAACTCATATCTAGATCTACAAAGATTAAGACTTCGAAATGAAAAATGTCAAGTTCTAAACTCTCTTAGAATCACGAGGGAAAGAGAATGGAGCCATAAAAATGGGTCCTCATGAAGAAGCAAGATGTACTTGCCTATGGGTTTGGTAGGTGGAGAGAGTAATGAAGAAGAAGAAGAGGAGTAATGGTGAGAATGAGTAATGAGGAGGGAGAATGGAGAGGGTGGCTTTAAATATGGAAGGGGTGGTAGGTGGGAGCTAATGGGCCGGGTCCAATGGGTCGGGTTGTAGGGGATCCAACCAAGGCCAACCCGAACCCAAAGCCTAGCTAAAGCAGAGAATAAAAGCATGAAATAAAGTGCAGAAATAAAATTGCAGAAATATAATTGCAGGAAATAAATTAACATGAATTAAAGAAAATTAAATACAGGATAATACATGATAACTATTAAATAAATACATGATAAATACTAAATAAATACACATGAGTTGTACATGTATAAAAATACGTATTTTAGGAACGGGGAGTGACACCTTAGCCGCATAAGCACTTGCCTTTCTAGCCGCATAAGCACTTGCCTTTACAGCCGCATAAAGCCGCATTAAGTCCCAGCTGCATAGGGCTCAGTCTTCCCGCTGCCGCATATGACTTGATCCCCGCTAGCCGCATGTGGCCCGTTCTTTCAGCCGCATGCGCTTGCTCCTAACGGCCGCATATGCCCTGCATCCTCCAACCGCATACGCCCATTCTTCTAGCCGCATGAGCCTGCAGCTGCAGGAACTTGGTTTCCCTTAGCTGTCTAACTCCTTCTGAGTCCTTGTCCTCTTTCCTCATTTTGTTATTATTATTATGTTTGACTGTCTCATTTACTCAGGTTCTAACCCTTATAGAATACTTGTACTATACAAGTTCTGCACATGAACCATGGCATGATAGTGGCCCGCCATGGCGCACTCTTGACAAGAAAACTAACACGGTACATCTCGTCATACGATTATGACAGCTACCCTGACATGATAAGTGTGAATGATCTGGACACCGTGGCGATTGTTTTTGTACAAATAAACCAGTACTGTCTTGCATCATGTCTAGGATGGAGGGATCCCTGAGTACCACGGTCAGGGATACCTACAGTAATTGACTAAGGCTAATAAACTAGAATAATTCAGTAGACATGAAAAGATTTCCAGCTACAGGCAATCCTGTTATCTGGGCACATTAAATGGACTTGTAGCCTACCGACGAGTAGGGCACATTTCCAGCACACAGTCATGTGGTGCATCCTTCATAAATGGACATCCGACCCGGATAACCGGATGGTCTGCAGGGCTTGTGGCTGTTGGGATAATCTCATTGCATCTTGATAGTAACTAGGCATGTGATAACCCTAGTTAGTTAAAAGTATCAAGCCGTACTCTTGATTGGTCGTGGTTGATTGGATGGAGTTTATTCCAGCTTAGTCTTATCCTGATTCTGTGCAAGATTGTGACATGACATGATTATTGATGCTTGCCTTAACAATAAATGATCAGGGGTCCAGTTCTGTTCAGGCGAAGGGTTACAACCCCGGTCCTTATTTGGTTTAAGGGTTGTAACCTGGCTCCCGGAGCAGTTCTGTGTCCTCTCTTCGTTTATTGTCTTAGCGTACCCCATGCCATGCTCGTCATGTTTTACTTCACTTCAACAGTATGATTTATTACTTATGTTGGCCTTAACAATAAAGATCAGGGGTCCAGTTCTGTTCAGGCGAAGGGTTACAACCCCGGTCTTTGTTTGGTTTAAGGATTGTAACCTGGCTCCCGGAGCAGTTCTGTGTCCTCTCTTCGTTTATTGTCTTTATTGTACCAATAGTATTTGAGACGGATTTCTATTCAGGTGAAGGGTAACAACCCCGGTCCTTATTTGGTTTAAGGGTTGTGACCTGGCTACTTGAATGATTTCATCGTACTCAGTTTACTGTTGTTATCTCTATTATTATTAGTTCTTTATTTATTTATTATCTTTAATATTCTATTGTGATATGCTGGTTTTAGTTCCTAAGTGAAGCCTCCTTTGTGGCACTTGCTCTTTCTGGGGTCTGACCTAGCTGGTTTTGTATGGCCAGATATCGGAGCAGCTCCAAAGGATCTACCTACCTTCCAGCCAGATGGTGACCACCAAACGTAACCCTGGCCACGAGTGGGTTTTTTTTTGTCCTTCCATTGTATTGTAAAATTATTCTTTTGAGGCGTTTAGCCGACGAGCACTTGTTAGCTCGGTTGTACCTTTATTTACTGTCTGCCTACGGGCTGTAACATGATTAACAGATCCTATGGTTGATCATGTATGACTAAACTCTTGCTAGTCCTGGCATTTTGTAACGACTAGCTTCATGATCAGCCGAATATGTAATATTTGGGACGCCTTACTATTGTATATTTGGTGGTCTTACATATTGTAACATTTACTTACTTGCTTGTGATTGAGACAATAGGCTTGTTCATGACCATAGGAGACTGTTGGCTTGTAGTTAAACCCTCATGTATCTAGACAGCCGTGACCGTATAGCGAGGTGGGTTGCACTTTAATATACGTAGCTGGCTATGTCTGCCCCCGCTTTCCAGGATAAGAGCCATATCTATTTTAGGAAGGATTGTCCTGAACATGGAAGGTGGTCGAACGTACTTCAGGTTGAGGTCGGACAGCTCCCAGTTAAGTATCTTGGTCTACCTCTTTTAATCAACTATGCCCGCGATACAGATTTCCAGGGATTAATACAGCATATACAGGCGAGACTTGAAGGTTGGCAGGCTCATTTATTGTCATTTGGAGGAAGAGTGGAACTTATACGGTCTGTTATTGTTGTCATAACAAGTTACTGGCTCCAGGCGCTCTATATACCCGAGAAGACGATTATTAGCATTGAGAAGATGTGCACGAAGTTTGTTTGGAGGGGAGGATTGCACGCCATAGCTTGGGAGGAGCTGTGCCAGTCAAAGGATGAGGGAGGGATTGATCTGCGCTCACTAAAGGTCCTCCGCGAAGTGGCGCTTCTCAAAATGGCTTGGTAGTTCCTGATAAGCGACTCCATGTGGGCTAGATGGATGTCGAACAGATAATGTAGTTCAAAAAATTTCTGGACTCAAGTGGTGAATAACAATTTCTCCGTCACTTTCAAGAACATCCTCCGTATTCGCCCTAAGCTTAAAGAGAAAATCAGTAGAATTATTTGTGATGGCCGGAACACTAATCTTTGGATTGACCCGTGGCTTGACCACAAGAGCTTCGTTGATAGATGGGGGTGGCCGGTGTATGAATTATGTGGCCGGGATGAACCCCTTGCAGTGTTGTTGCTAAATGGCTGGTGGCATGTGGATGCACGACAGGTAGGGAGATGGCATGCGGAAGAGATTAGGCGCATAATGGTGCATCCGGAGATGGGCACGGATAATTGGAGCTGGGACGGGTCGACTTCGGAAGAGTTTGAGTTGAAGAAGTGCTACGAGACGAGCCGTCCTCACCATCCGAGAGTTAATTGGGCGGATGTTATATGGTATAAAAAAGGAGCGGTTAAAATGCAGCTATGTGCTTATAAAGCAATGAAGGATAGACTCCTGACGAAGGATAGATTGCGTCGTTTTGGCATCACAATTAACACTCCAGATTGCGTCCTCTGTACAGAGGAATTAGAGACATGTGACCATATTTTCTTTAATTGTCACACTACTTATATATGGCGAAAATGTATGGAGTCGATTGGCATCCCAGGAGCACATAGGGACGAGCTCACGGAGATAGTGGCGGGGTTCTGGCTATGAAGCAACATGATCCGGATAAATATAATAAGGCTCGACTGCGCTTATTATCTGCTGTATGGCATGTATGGCGAGAGCGGAACAAGCGTATTTTTGAATGATCAGTCTCCTCTTTACAAGCTATCCTTAGAAATATAGAAACAGATGTCCTATTAATGGAGGTTTAAGCACAATGCTTCACCTGTGTAGTATGATTTGTATTATTCTTTTTCTCTCTTATTAATAAAAGTACCCTTTCTTCAAAAAAAAAAAAAAATTTCTAGTAGTTAATTGTGAGCTGAACTCTTAGTATATTAATATTATTATTAAATGTCAACCATCACCCATCAAATAATTAGATCACAGTTGTAGCGTATCTTGAGTACTACACATTTTCCATAATTCCAAAAAAAGTATTAATATTTTAAGAAAAGATAAATTAAAAAAATATGTATATAATTATGTCCGAGTCCAAAAAAAACAGAGGAAGTGGGTTTAACAGTTCAACGTAGTAAGCTGCTGATTTCGAGTCCGGCATGCGTCGCTGGTTATGATTCAGCTGCTGCGTCGTTTGCTCGTAGGACTGTTCGAGCAATGGACAGAATATATTGATTGCAACAAAAATAAA
Source organism: Iris pallida (assembly GCA_029216955.1). Classification (NCBI taxonomy): domain Eukaryota; kingdom Viridiplantae; phylum Streptophyta; class Magnoliopsida; order Asparagales; family Iridaceae; genus Iris; species Iris pallida. Next base: position 16,504,359 of record JANAVB010031417.1, on the reverse strand, counting down.
AAAAGAAGCAATGGACAGATAATCGTGAATGTTCGAAAAGGACACCAACCAGGATTCAAGTTGTGAATCGGGCCGGGCCGGGCCGGCCCGCAGCCCACATTGGGCGGTTCGAACCGGGCTCGGGCCAAGCCCGGACCGGACCGGAGCTGACAGCGGGCCGGGCCTGGCCCGGCCCGGTCGGAAAAATCCAAGCCCAGCCCGGCCCACAGGACCGGCGGAGGAGGGGCTGGGCCGGGCCGGTTCGGGCCAGCGGGCCGGGCCGGGTCCGGGCTTCGGTCGGGCCGGTCCGGGCTTGGGTTGGGTTTTGAATGTTTTTTTTTTTTTTTTGAAAAATTTGATAAAAAGTTTATGTTAAAAATTCATAGTAAATAATTGATGTTAAAATATATTGTAAGTGTATTAAGTGTTAAAATTTCATTATAAATTATTTATCCTAATATATTATTTTAGTTTACATTTATGTATAAATATATTGTAAGTGTATTAAGTGTTTTAAAGTTTACAAATTTATTTTACATTTTTTTAAAGTATAAATTTATAAAGTTTAAATTTATAAAGTTTAAATTTATAAAGTTTATTAAATTTTATATAAAATTTATAAAGTATATAAAATTATTTATAAAGTTTATTCTAAGTGTATAAAGTTTTTTTAAAGTTTAAATTTAGTAATATTTGTATAAATTTTAAACATTTTTCCCTCCTTCTTTTTCCGGGCTTGGGACCGGCATAGGCGAAGTTAAAAAATGTTTTTTTATATTTTTAATTTATTTAGTTTGTTTTAGTTGTTAATTTAAATTATTTATATTTTACTTACTTTCTTTTAAGTAATAAAATTTATAATTTATTTTAGTTGTTAATTTAAATTATTTATATTTTACTTACTTTCTTTTAATTAATATGATTTATAATTTATTTAGTTTTTTAAATTATTTATATTTTACTTACTTTCTTGTAAATTATTTACTTTCTTTGTTTGTTTTTTTTGAAAGTATAATTTTTTAAAGTATAAATTATTTACTTTTAAAAATTATTTACTTACTTTCTTTGTTTGTTAAAATATACATTGAAAGTATAAATTAGAAAATTTTAAAGTATACATTGAAAGTATAAATTTTTAAAGTACAAATTCCGAAAGTGTAAATATCAAAGTTTTTTTTTTTTTTTTTTTTTTTTTTTTGGAGAAAAAAATATCAAAGTTAGTATTCATACCTTTGCCTCATTCATCTTGCACCGCTCTAGATGATTCACCAATTCTAAGCGATTCGAAGTCTAGCTCGTTGATGTCGGCACTTTCATCTACTTTGTCTTGAGTTCTTTTCTCGGCATGGACCCAGTCTTGGACACATACACATGCTTCCAATATATCTGGCAGCAACCGGCTTCTCTTCTTGCTCAAAATTCTTGAACCTGAACTAAAACATGACTCCGATGCTACCGTGGACACCGGAACCATTAGTAGATCACGTGCTATCATAGAAAGTACAGGATATCTTTTCTCGTGTTTTTTCCACCATTCTAAAATGGTGAAGTGAGTGGAAGAATCGTCTTCTTCCTCATAAGAACTAAGGTATAAAGACAACTCTTGGGTCGGTTGGGAAGATTGTCTTTGTTTCTTCCGTTGTAGTATACGTTTGGCGTGTGTCAACTTAGACACCAAACCAGAGCTACTACTACCACTAGGCCCTTGAGTTGGGCGGGGAGTTGGTGCTTTGTCTTCATAATGAATAACTAATCTATCCAAAGTTGCCTTAACTTCTACTTTTATGCCACTAACATCAACATTCATGTTCTGTCCAAAGTCATCTAACAATGTATCTACACCATCTAATTTGATTCTAGGATCAAAAATTGAAGACAAGCAATACAATAAAGGTACATCGCCCCAATATTTTTTGAATTTTGCTTCCATTTTCTGTACAACATAAGCAAAATTGTGGTTAGTTCTATATTTAGAAAATAAGAAAGAAATGTTACAAAGTTCTTGTAAAGCTAGGCAAGAAGTTGGATAGTAAACACCGGAAAGAGTACGTGTAGCATTGTAAAAAGTTTCTAAAAAATCATAAATTGAACTAGCAACTTCCCAATCATCCTCAGTTACTTGAAATTCAAAATTGAGATCCGTGTTACAATAATATGTAATAGGATCTTTAAAGGGAATTGCGGACTTCAACATTAAATAAGTTGAGTTCCATCTATGTGGAACATCCTTTACAAATCTTCTAAAACGAATACTAAAATGTAAGCATGTGGCCTTGAACTGTTGTTGCCGTGCAGGAGACGTGTTTAAACTGTGTAAACATTGTCTAAGAGTATCTAAATGTGAGCTAAAATAATCAAGACATTCTTTTACTACTAAGTTAATAATATGACAAGCACATCTAACATGCATTAATCTACCTTCTAAAATGGGTTGAAATAATAGTTGTAATGAAGAGATGGCAGAAGTATTATTACTAGCATTATCAAAAGAAACAGAAAATATTTTTTGGTGAATATCATATTCACGCACGTGTTCTATAATAGCGCTTGCTATTATGGAGCCTGTGTGTGGAAATTCTAATATCTTTAGACAGATGATGCGTTTTTGCAACACCCATTGTGAATCTATGTAATGTGTTGTGATACAAATGTAAGCATAATTTTGCTTACTTGTCCAAATATCAGAAGTAATGGCTATTTGACTAACATGCAAAAAACTTTCTTTTAAAGCCTCTTTTTTTTCATGAAAAAGTCTAATAGCCTCTTTTCTAGCGGCGCCTCTAGGCACTTTACTAAAACAAGGATTTAAAGAAGATGTGACATAATCATATAAATTATCACTTTCACCCGCAGTGAAAGGAAGTTCATCAGAAATCAAATATTTTGTAAACTCAGTTTTATGCCGAGCGGCAGAATAAGAAAACGTACCCATGTTCGATCCCGTGCTACCTCCACCAAAATTTATTTGAGTTTGAGATGCAGAAATTGTGTCCCTCCCGTAACAGGTCTCGTAGTGTCTTGAAATTGTACCCGTGCCACCTCCAGTCTTCCATTTGTATATGTTGGCACATTTCTTGCACTGTGCCGCGTACGCAATTGGATTTCCTTTCGGATCTAAAACAAGAGAATTATCGGGATTAGTTTGATAAAGAATAGTAAAAAATTCCCAATACTTTGATTTCTTCTTTCTTTTTGGCACATTCTGATTGGAACTCGCAATTTCTGGAGGGGATCCTACTAAATCTTCAGGAATATCATCAGGAATAGGATTTTGCTCAAAATAAGTACTAAAATATTCATAAGAATTTCCGGCATCACCGGTAGGTGGGTTAGAACCTTCTCCGGCCATTATAAAAAATTAATATAAAAGAGAGGGAGAGAAGAAAAATACACCGGAAAAAAAATTCCCGAAAAAAAAAGAGCAAGTAAAAGAGAGGGAGAGAGAGTAAGAAAAATACAAACAAATTTTGTTCAAACAATATAAATTTTTTTTGAATTTTTAAGAGAGAAAGAGAAGAAAAAATATTAAATCGGACGCCGGATTTCGGAGTTGAGCCTTGAGCGGGGTTGGGAGCTTCTTCGCAAATTGATGGAAATTTAATGAAAATTGTATGAAGATTGAATGAGTGAGTTGTGTTAGAAATATGGATTTTATGGGCTATTTATAGAATTTTTTCATGCCAAATGACCCCCTCTACCCTCAAAATATAGTTGTTGGAGTGGTTTTTTGGTCATTTTCTTGAAAAATGACCAAAATACCCCTCTAACGTTATTATAACAGCTATATTATGGGGGTATTTTGGTAAAATACCCCCCTGAAATTCAAAAAAAAAAAAAAAAAAAAAAAAAAACCAGTCAGCCGGTTCAGACCGGGCCAGACCGGGCCGGGCCGGTTCGGGCCAACCGGGCCGACCGTTTAAAAAAAAAAAAAAAAAAAATTTCCAGCCGGTCCGGGCCGGGCCGGGCTTGGGCTCGAAGGGGGGGGGCCCGACCCGGACCACTTGGCTCTTCGGGCTGGGCCGGTCCGGGTTTTTTGGCGGGCCGGGCCGGGCTAACAGGAGGTCGGGCCGGGCGGGCTCGGGCCGGGCACCGGGCCGCCCGGCCCATTTAACACCTTGAACCAGGATGGGCAGCCGTTCTTCCTTCTCTAGAACTTTTCATTTACTTTAACACAATTTTTATTTGTCCCCTAATTTCGATCATATTTTCTTACGTATTTAATGATGGTAAATCGACAAAGCCACTCTATCGTTGATTTATTTATTTATTTTGGAAATTTTTTAACAATGTTCTTATAAATTTGAAGTTAAAGAATTTAAAAAAGAAAAATAAAATAAAAATTGAAGCATTTTACTCTCATAAAAGTTTGTGTAGTCTTTTTTGACTTGTCCCCCACTTTGTTTATCGCAATTCACGGTTCATTCCACTGTTTCGCAAAAATGTATATTTTCTTGTACATTAGACGAAATTCGTCAGGAATTTTTTTTGGGACCAAAATGCCCATGTCTTCTTCCCCTTTCCTCCTTCCTTCTCCCGCGGGCAGGCCGCCACCGCTCCCCCCCCCCCCTCCCCCCCCCCGCGACCGCCTCCCACCCTTCCCCCTCCGCTCCACCCCTTCCCCGCCACCGCCCCCTCCTCCTCCTCCGGCGGGCGACGGCAAGCAGCAGCGACGGTAAGCAACGGCAGCAACGACGGCGGAGGGGGGGAGCGCACGTCGAGGAGAGGGAAGGGGAGCGGGGGCGAGGTGCGGGGGGCGGCGGCGACATCCTGCCTGCAGGGGAAGAGGGTGAGGGGAAAGAGGAAGAAGAAAATGGGAGGAACATTTTGGTCAAAAAAATTTGTCAAGACAGCTGACCGTCAATTTCTGACGAATTTCATCCAATTTGGAGAAATGTACATTTTTGTAAAACAGTGGGGTGCACTATGAATTACAATAAACAAAGTGGGAGACAAGTCAACAAATTTCGTCTTTTTTTTTTCCAGTCCAGATATAGTGTTTGGTTGTTATTTTGGGAAGAGTAAAAGTCATGATAGAATGGTCTCACTTTTTCTCCCTTCTCACTTAAGAAATTTTTTTGAGGATGTGGACTTGAAGTGCAATACTTCCTCATGTCCAAATTCAGGGTGTGTTTGGTAGGAGGAAAAAGTGGGAGGAAGAAAAATAGAGGAGGAAAAATTGAAGGAAAAGATTCATTTTTTCTTGTTTTGTATGGAAGAAAAATAGGTAAGGAAAAGTGGAGGGATTACTTTTCCTTCATAACCTAAGAATCCAATCCCCCAAAAGTGGAAGGAAAAGTGAAGGCTTGTATTAATTAACAATTATACCCCCATATGAATGTATTATTTAAAAATTATTTATGAAGTCAAATGGTAAATAACTGTTTTTAGTTGATGGTAGAATTGGTAAATCCTATATTTTTTTTTTTACTTTCTTTCCTTCCACTTTTTCTTTCATACCAAACAAAGGAAAATGTATCTCTTATCTTTTCCATCTTTGCTACCAAACACAAAGGAAGAAAATGATTTTTCCTTTCCACATGGAAGGAAAATGAATTCTTATCTTTTTTCTCCCTTCCACTTTTCCATCCTTCCTACTAAACACAGCCTCAGTGTTGAACTTCCTTGGAAATGAGATTGCTCTGATCGACACCTTCTATCCCGTCAAATTTGTAAGCCTGACCAAAAACTCCACATTTTTCCTATTTTTGTGAGGAGTTTAGATCTGAAAGTTTTCAGTAGATCTGGTTTCTCTTTTTTGTGACCTATGTTGTTCGATTTGAGAAATCAAGAACTTTCGAGATTTTTTTCCCAAAATTTGGTATGCACATCTTTTTGGGGAACAAGTTCTGAGTTGTTTGGCTTCTTCCAAGGTTTTATTGATGGTTTCATGAGCGGATATGGATTTTCCTAGTCTGCACGTGTTGAAAATCCATTATTTGAGTTTTTCCAAAAAAATTGTCACATACAAGAAGACAAAGACGAACTAAGCCATCTACGCATACGAGGTACACCATAATGTCATATGACGGTCACGACTGTCTAGAACAAATGTGTGGGATGACTCTAGCATGTCACTGGCGACTCCTAAGGTCATACAATTCCTATCTCAATCCATCCAATACAAGAAACAGTAAAGAGTAAATCATATATGTATCCCAAATGCAAATACATACATGATTATGAAAGCTGATAACAAAATGATACATCAGCTTCAATATACAAAACATATACAAATGTACAAGTAACTGCAGTTCTATAATGTACAACTACGTCGTCCAAGCACAGAGGTAACATGATCATAAGGGCTAATACTTATCGTTGGCTAAATGCCACCAAATGAATGTACATGTTGGAGTGAAAGAAAAGAAAAAACCCACTTGCTATCACATGTTGTAGTCCTCCGAGTACGGGCCATCCGGTGAAGGTGACGATAGATTCTTGGGCTCAACTATGAAACCTGGCTATACAAAACCAATGTAGTCAATCTCAAATACCAAGTACCGGTAACAAGGGAGCTCAAAAGAAACAAAACTCGGCAAAACCACAGGACAAAGATTCGTGAATAGTAGATATGGCTTATCCCTACCCTTACACCAAAAAAGGACAAAAGATAAAACCGACCCTATGACCATTCATGTGACCAAGTCAACAAACAACAACCACATGTAATAGTAAAGTGATAAAAATAGGGGTTGCAGGACCACTCCAGAACAGTACTACACGGCTATGCCACACACACACCAACGAAAAGCTGATAACTAATCAGAACAAAGTGCATACTAATATTACACGGCCAAACATTGTCCTACGATTTGCTACAATTAGCTAAATAGGGTTATCACAAATCATGATTACTAACACATGCAAAATGTAGTATTCGACTGTTACGCACGCTACAGACACCTAGGCCGACATGGCTCTCGTAGCTAAAAACATATAAGAATACAAAACATAAACATATCAGAAGATGTCCACCATGATGTGTGAGTAACTAATTGTCACGATCTGCACCCTAGAGTAAGGGCACGAGACGTGGGTACGTCCAGCCTACGCCGCAGTGTTGGCAGTAGAACGCTGTCATAGGTCACAACATCTAACATTTTAAGGTAATAAACAGTTATACTCCCCGAGTGGGGGTGACATAACAAAATATATCTCAATCACAACTAAGGTAGAACAGGATAAGATAGATAGTATGCTAGATAATATCCAGAAAGAAAACACAGAGATACAATCCAGAATTTTATGTGTCTAAATAAGTACATATCCCAAAGTATCTCAGAATCTATATACAGTGATCCAGAAAAGTAAAGACATCATAATCTAAGGGAGTGTCATCTACTGCTAGTGGATCCTGCTGCTGGTCCAAGTCCAAACACTCATCTAGTGTAGCACCGTAGTAGGTAGGACAGAACGCCTCAGCCTCGTCCTCTGTAAAAATTTCAACAGGTCCAGTCAGGACAGGAGCGAGCACAGTACATCTCAACAAATCATAGCAGGTCAGGCTATATAATCATGCTAGAGAGTAAGATACAAGATACTGAAAGAATAACATGATAAAAAGAGAGAGACGGTAAATAAATAGCTACAGTATATAGAGAACTAACAGTGCTAGTGATTCAGAGCACAAGATGGTTATGTAGACGGCACGATGTTGTACACGAGTAATCTACAGAGGTTGTACACGAATAATCTACTGGATTGAATACATAACCACTTCTACTCCCCCGCCCCAATCAATACACAAGGATTTAGTTAAGTTATGTTATTGTACACGAAGTATAGTCGTACATGAAGATCATGTGAATACATGAATATACACGATTTCACACGATTTGTACACGAATGTCACGAATACGAGTACACGATGCTCACGATGAAGTACACGAACACGAATACCCGATGTATCCGCTAAGGGGATAACATCGTACAACAAGATCCATATAGTACTAATCCGTGTTTCCAACGTGTCAGCATCATGTAAAGTAATCTAAAGCATGAAATATACTCCAAATGCAGGATATGAAATGATCAGAGAATGTACTCGCCTGTATCCTGAGAATCTGGAGGATATATACTGTCCGAGGAGTGGTGTCTGTCTCCTATAGAACAGTACAAGTCACTATGAGTCTACAATGATAATAAGATGCAAGTCAATGCATTCTACATGAATCTAGGTCAATCTAGGCCAAAGTCAACTCTTGGTCAACTCTGGTCAACCCTAAAGTCAAACTAGGTCAACTAGGTCAAACCTAAGTCAAACAAGTCTATACTAATCTAACAAGTCTATTCTAGGTCTAACAAGGCTATACAAGTCCAATCTAGGCTCACTAGTCAAGCAGACACACATATAGGCCATAGGCTATACCATGCCTATGAACCAACCCATAAATCACATACACAAGTCAAATACATCTAATATATAATATACTCTAATATAGGATACACATATTGATATTATACAATCTAATATAGAAGTACACATGGGCAATAGACTACTATATGTATACCACACATACATTATATATTTAATATATATGATAGTATACACACATTATATAATATATATAGGATATATACATATATATACATCTCAATATATATATATATACATGTATATATGCATATATACATATGTAGAAAATTACACTTGTGCTCATGTGTGTGTGTGTTAGGCTAGAGGGTTCAAAGTGTGGGGTTAGTGAGACATGGCAGTGGTGGGTGTGTGTGTGTGACACATGGCATGAGTGTGTGTGTGTGTGAAGCACTTGTGTGTGTAATGAAAAACAGTGGCAATGTAATGGGGATAACCTGTGTACAGGAAAGAGGAATTGACCAAAGGAAAACAGTGAACTATTGAACAAACATTCATTTCAGTTCAGTCATGAAAAAAAATGGGAAGGAACCAACTCAAAATCACCCACAGTTCTCAGTTCAACAGTTAACCCAACTCAGTTTCAGCCCCAACTTAAACTCCCAGATTTGAGCCCCAAAACAGTTCCAAATCATCTCAGATTCGACACATAGGTAGAACACATGTATGTATACTACACTAATGTCTAGGATAATGGACCATCGCCAATCGGGGTTGCCATGTCCCACAACCCTGGCAAGCGGGGCTGCTTCCTCCATACTTTGCTGAATTTCTGGAGACTAATTTCTCTGTGAAATTTGGGTTCATTTGAGTTGTTGGGATTATGAAAGACCTTACATATTTTTGGAACACATGTAGTGTAGTATTGCATGTTTATATTGGGCCCTTTTTTGGATAGTTCAAAGAACTAAGCTGAGATTTGTTTGAGTGTTTCTTAAGATCTACCTATTATGCATGGATCTGATGCTGTCATCTATGTATTTTATGATCCCAATAGAAGGATTATTTCATGGATTTCATTTTTGGATACATACTTCGAGTTCTTCGAAGGAGTTTGTTTGATTTTTGGTCGGATCGCAACATACTTCTTCGAGTCCTTCAAAAGGGATCATTGTTGATCTATATGTTGTTTTTAGGGCCCCTTTGCATGAGAAGGTCCTACATGGATTTCATACTTTTTGGCACATATATGCCCAGGTTGAAAAATGTCATCAATAATTCTATCCAAGTTACTACAAGTTTTAGCAGACCCAAAAATAATTTCCATCCAGTAGTATAGATTTGTAGAGTGCGTGTCAAAGAGACGGATGTTTAATTTTTGAATAATTATGAACATAATTTATTACGGGATTATTCCTTTGAGCCTAATTATTGATGTTGATTTAGGAAAATTTATCCCCTACTGCGTTTTGCTTGTCAATCCAATGTCTGTAGGGGATGTGGACTTGTCAATCCTGCATATACAAATAGCCCTACACTTGAGACTCACTTCAGGGACTAAACATGCCCATTTTGCTGCTATTGTTTGATAATTGCTGCATGTTTTTGAATTTAGGCTGCTTTTTGCAGCAACTTTGGGGAAAATATGTAGTTTGGAAATTTATTGCTAGTTGCTGCAACATTGAATATGTGGGTTCTGGCTCTATGCTTATCAGATTACTGCAGGTTTTGTTCTATGCTGTTGCTATTATTCTCAAACTGCAATATGCAGTTGCTACTATTATTCTAAAGGTTCATGAATATATATTTTTTCCTAAAGATTCATGAATATGAACTGGTTATAACAGCTCGTATCTTACTGCACAGGACAACAGCATGCTAAAACTATACATAGTTGAAAAACATGATAATGGCATCTTGTGCAGGTTCTATGCAAGTTTTGAAAACATCCCAAACAAAGATGCAATACATACCACAAACAGTGTGCTGATATTTTAACAGTAGAATAGTGTGTACCTGTATATGACAATGAAAATTTCTCACTTAAAAAGGGAGAAAAACACATACTTCATATACAAAAAGTAGAGAGCAAACCTGATTCTAGAGAGTTCCTAATATAAGTTCACTATCCCTCACTAACACTGTGTTTGGGAACTTTTGTAGGGAGGGAGAGGAAAAATTGAGAGGAAGGAAAATGGAGGAGAGTAAAATGAAAGGAAAGTTAATTTTTCCTCCGTGTTTGGATGGACAAAAAGTAGAAGGAAAAGTTTAAAAATAATTTTTTGTTGTTTATGGATAGAAATATAATTACTATTTGATCTTTGGTATTCTCAAATGATAATTTATCATTACCTTTATGAGGGGTGGTGGGGTAAATTCACTCAAATTCCTCTGATCTCTCTCCATTTTCCTCCCACTTTTGGGAGAAAAAATTTTTAGTAGGACCCACCTACTTTTCCCCCTAAAATTCCCCTCCCCCATTTTCTTTCCTCCTTCCCAAACACCATCACTTTTAATTTTCCTCCCACTTTTCCCTCAACTTTTTCCTCCCATTTTTCTCCCTTCCCAAACAGTACCTAAAGGGTTTTGAGGAGTTGAAGATGCAGATGAACAAAACTGATGAGGTGTGGTAGAAAACAAATGACAAGAGTGAACAAAATCTTACATTTGATTCCTGAAGTTCTGACACAAACATTCAGCAGCCTTGAGTACTGGTCCCTTGCTTCTGGATATTGAACCATGGACTTTCACCCTTGCCAATGCTTTCTCCATTCGTTTCTCATCCAGTTTTCTGCTTTCTTTTGAGAAATCATAATCATATTTTTTCGAAGGTTCAGATTGCATGCTGGTATCCTCAAGAAACCCTTCTGACTGAAATCTCCAGCATAATATCGTTTTCTCCACAATTCCTACTGTCCAGACCCAATTTTTGTACCATTTTTGCACCTGGTGACCTCTTACATGGGCCTAAGGGACAACAAATTAGGTAATGTGCAACCAAACAAGAATATAAAATGTTGGTGTACAAGAAAAGCACATTTGCATGCGCACAATTGATATATGTAATATGATATGTAGGAAATGGGACTAGAAGCATTAGGTCCATACGAAAAATATAATTTGTTACCATAGTAATTCTCATGTCAACATATAATGATCAGTTGCAAGCCAAAGTTAAATCTAACAGTGCGAAACACTTCAAAATGTATAAAGATCTAACTTGCTGGTGACTGTTTCAACAGAAAAACCACAAAGAAGCCTAGCAGCCACATAGATGCTAACTTGCGAGCATAAAATAAGTTGATCCACAAAACCACATTCAAACTTCTAAAGAAAGGATGGCATACGATATATTAAAGGGCCAGTGTAACTCCTCTTTTCAAATTTCCAATAAAATTTCTCTTTGGACTATTTCTATTTTATTATTTATTATTAAATAGCAGTCATGGCAAGAGGGGTGCAGTTTTGTAATTAAGCATTTCATGGTTAGCGTGGGAAGCTTCTAGATTATTAATTAGTCATGTGACTAATTAATTATGAGTTGGTTTAACTAACTAAACACCCTAACCACTTTCCTAACTAACTCCACATTCTTCATAACTATTCCAACTAACTTGTAACAAACTCCTAACCACCCTAACAACCTTCTAACAAACTCAACTAACTTTCTAACTACTTTCCTAAAAGGAATGAACCTAGCCTCATTTCCATCTAGGTTAATTAGCAATTTTAGTAAAGATGTGTAATAAAATAATTGTTTTTGTAACTGGATACGAATCCTTGTTTTCAAGAATTAAACCAAAAATAAGAGAAGGACAAAGAAGAGACTATACCTGTGTCCTGGGCTTTGATGACACAACCTTCTCGTGTCCAATTCAGACACAGTGAATCACGAATACGTCTCTGGGACACTCGATCGAGCACCTGGTGCTCAGTGACAGAAAACAAGATTTTAGAGTTTAATTGGAATCCTCGATCGATCAAAACATTAGAAACAAATCAAAACTAGGATTTACAGAACGAGGCTTCCTTCTGAATGATCCCTTTTGATCAATTGATGATCAAGAATTGGATTACCGTGCCAATTCTTGGCCACAACAGATAACAGAAACTAAAGAAATACTTGATCAAGACTTAGATTGATCGATCGAGATCGATCAAAACGGAATCAATTCGAAGAAAAGGACGTCTCACCGGTCAACAACAATCAATGGTGGAGAGCAATCGAGCCTGGGGAAAGTCGTCGGAAAAGTCACTGCTGAGGATGTTGTCGAGCCGTCGTTCGCTGGGAACTGGTCTGCGCTCGGTGGATCACGCCGCACGCGGCCATCTCTACCCACCTTTATTTCGTGACTATGCGGTTCTCGGTGATGATATTGTTATCACCGATCCGAAAGTTGCGTCGAGGAAACTGTGCAATGAACGTCGCTCGCCAAGAATTTTCTGTCGAGATCGTCGTGCACCGCCGTGTCGTTGTCTGAAACTCGTTGGCGGAGGATGAGTTGGCGGAGTATGAGAAAAGATCGCCAGAGAAGAAATCGTCGACGCTTGCCGCCGGAGTGTCGACAACGGCTTGCTCTTGGTCACAGAGGAGCAGTGGTTCTCTGCCGCTGCTCGTCGAGCCGCCAAGAATGCTATGCCTCCGCCATAGCCATAGCGAACTCGAGAGAGGGAATTAGGGTTAGGTCAGTGGAAGGAAGGATAAGAAGTGGTCGGTAAGGAAGGAATTGGACAAGGATTCACCGTATCGGAGAACTACTAATAACAGAGGGGGTCTTTGTATTCATAGATTTGGGAGAGAAAACAAAATTACAAAAAAAATCGTTTATTTTACAAAACAATTATTTTATTACAGATTCTTACTAAAAACTGTTAATTAACCTAGATGGAAATGAGGCTAGATTCATTCCTTTTGGAAAAGTAGTTAAGAAGTTAGTTGAATTTGTTAAAAGATTTGTTAGGGTGGTTAGTAGTTTGTTACAAGTTAGTTAGGGTAATTATGGAAAATGTAGAGTTAGTTAGAAAAGTGGTTAGGGTGGTTAGTTAGTTAAACTAACTCATAATTAATTAGTCACATGACTAATTAATAATCTCTTCATGACTAATTAATAATCTAGAAGCTTCCCACTCTAAATAAATAATAAAATAGAAATAGTCCAAAGATATATTTTATTGAAAATTTGAAAAGAGAAGTTACAAGTCTACCCTCCATAGAAAAATTACGTTCTCGAAATTTAAGGAGTGCAGATAGACAAGTACATCAAAACAAATGCCTCAAAACAAATAAGGATATTTCTGTCTCATCTCATCCTCTCTCCCAGGTGGACTCTCCAGATGTGATGCCTCCAAGCGACTTTGACTAAGGGTATGGTCTGGTTCCGCAGCTGCTTCTCTCTGCGATCTAGAATCTCGACTGATTGTTCCTTATATGTGAGGCTGGGTCCTTCCTCAAGCTTGGAGTGGTCTACAACATGGCTGGAATCTGAGATGTATCTTCTGAGCTCATAAACATGAAAGACATTGTGGACCCCTTCTAGACTAGGTGGAAGTGCTAACCTATATGTTACTGGACTCACTGTCTCCACTATCTCAAAAGGTCTAATGTATCGAGGACTAAGCTTCCCTCCCCTTCCGAACCTGATGGTACCCCGAGTAGAAAAACAAAGTCTCCAACAACGAACTCCAAAGACCTTCGGTGATTATCTGTCCAATGCTTATCTGTCTTGAGCAACTCTAAGCATGTCCCTAATCAATCTGACTTTATTTGCTGCATCCACTACCATCTCTGGTCCAAGCAAAACTATCTCCCACATCATCCCAGGATAAATGTGTTCGACATCGTCGGCCATACAATGTCTTGAAAGGTGTCATGCCTATACTGGCCTGGTAGCTGTTATTATAAGCAAACTCAACTAGGTGCAAATGGTTTTTCCAAGGCCCTCCGAAATCTAAGGCACAGACCCTCAACATGTCTTCTAGGCTTTAAATCGTCCTCTTCGATTGCCCATCTATCTGTGGATAATAAGCAGTACTAAACTTCAACTGTGTACCCAAACTCGGCTACAGACTCTTCCAGAAGTGTGAAGTAAACCTGCTATCTCAGTTTAAAACAATACTAACTGGAACTCCATGAAACCGCACAATCTGCCTCATGTAGAGCTCAGCTAGCTTCTCTGTCGACAGCCCTACCTTGAATGGAATGAAGTGAGCTGATTTTGTCAGTTTATCCACGATAACCCATATAGTGTCTTTTCCGCCGGGTGTTCATGGTAAACCTGAGACAAAATCCATGGTGATGTGTTCCCACTTCCATTCTGGAATAGGCAAAGGCTGAAGTAATCCCCCGGATCTCTGTCGTTCAGCTTTAACCTACTGTCATACCAGACATGACTGGGAGGGGTAGTTTTGTAAAGGGGAGTTACAAGTCTACCCTCATTGAAAAAAATTTGTCCTCGAAATTTAAGGAGTGCAGATAGACAAGTAACTCTCCTTTTCAAATTTCCACTAAAATTCCTCTTTGGACTATTTCTGTTTTATTATTTATTATTAAATAGGAGCCAATGCAAGAGGGGGGTAGTTTTGTAATGAAGCATTTCATGGTTAGAGTGGAAAGCTTCTAGATTATTAATTGGTCATGAAGAGATTATTAATTAGTCACGTGACTAATTAATTATGAGTTAGTTTAATTAACTAACCACCCAAATCACTTTTTTAACTAACTTCACCTTCTCCATAACTACCCCAACTAACTTGTAACAAACTCCTAACCACCCTAACAAACCTTCTAAGGAATCCAACTAACTTAACTTCCTAACTACTTTCCTAAAAAGAATGAACCTAGCATCATTTCCATCTAGGTTAATTGGCAGTTGTAGATATGGTACTTGACAGGTCAACTGATTCAACAGATAATAGGTTGCCAAGGCGTACATGAAGACTCATTTCGTCAGTGCAAGATGCTGAGGAAGATTACCCGATACTCAAATTCTCGCACTACACTACATGCTAATTTGTCAGAGCAGGTGATGTAAAAGGAACTCTTCCCAACTTATGTGGTGGCGCATAGCAGAGAGGATGCCTGTCTGCTAAAATTTCTGCAGGGATTTCCACTTCCCCAAACATATATTACAATTTAATATTTTCTACCTCGTCTTTGTCCTTCAAAATTTTTCCTGTAATTAGAACCTGCAATATATATATACAGTCCAGTACAAAAAAAAGATATTTGAAATGCTAACTACTTTAATGAAGTGAATCAAACTCGTCAACATAGTTATATATGTATTTAGTATGTACTATGTACATATAAGACCCACTTTCCCGTGACATGTATCCTTTACAACAATTAGAAGCAGAATTTCCAGTTATCATATCACTTGGAGAAAATTATAATCAACTACAGAATTAAAACACATACACATACCTTAGTTTCCAAGCTATTATATGCACAACTTGGAGAAAAATCTATAATACTGAAAAGCTGGTCTTGAAAAATAGAGGGTCCCATCATGTATGCATCCAATTTCTCCGACTGGGACACCAGAATATTCAACATGCTCATTTTCCATGAAATTCCAATCAGCATCAGAGTTGGATTTTGTATGTGGGTGTTCGACCTCTCCAAGTTCCCTGCTCATCCACTTGGAGAAAATATCACACTTTTTCAAGCCTTCTCCTATGTTAGAAATGTCTAGCGATGGTCGTTTCCCAATGGTCAAATTTTCCTCAATATGGAATGTCAGGTTTCACATTGAGTATTGATTCTAGCGTAGGAGACAACTTCAGGATTCATAAACTGCACTGAAAAAAGTTTTTGAATAAGACGAGTGTTGTTTGGATCAAAGAATGCCAAATCACAGCTTAAAAGAGACACCCTAGGAGCATAAATCAACTTTGAAGGCCTTAATTTTTAAAGCTAGCCATCAGTTATGCATACATAAAACGTCAAACATGGGTATCACATGAAGGCCTATGTTCCAAATTTCTCCAAAATGGCTTGCACATACCAAGGATTGTTATGAACTAGTTAGTATTGGACAATACCTGCCACCCATTGCCTCTTGCAACTGCAGCAGATAACCACATGCAAACACATGCAGAGACAAATGGTGGTGGTTTGAAACGTACCACTTTTCACTTCTTTTTATGAGAATATACTTTTCACAATTAAAGCAGCCATAACAAGTGAAACACACCCATGCGCAACACAGTCTTCAGCCTCCTGTAATGCTGAATTTTAAGTACATAGAAGATTTTCATGATAAAAGGAATGTTACAAAATAATATAAAAAATGGTAAATATTGGAGTATTCAGGAAAACCTGATTAGAAACTTCTCTTAAATAATTTATCAAAGAATATTTCGACAGTGAAAAAACATACAGAACTTTAGCAATAGCATCAATTCATATGTTTCTCCTCGAGACATTGTTTGAGAGTTCATCAATGTATGGTAATTTCATACCCAATAAATGACACTACAACGAGTAAGTGAAACAAATAAAAATTATATTTTTAGATGTTATAGGTCAGTATCATCCTGCATTACAGAAAGGTATCCATCTGTATTTTTATTTCTGCAGAATTTTCTGCACGGTTTCTTGACTTCTACCCATCTCATTGACATGGATAAATGGCTCTATCCTCGCCAAGGGAAAATATAAGCCAATAATGTAGTTCTTTCATCAAGAGGGACATAAGCATAATACCTGCAGTTCAAATTTTCCATCATTTCTTTGCTGCATAGCAAAGCTCATCTTTGAGTAATTCCCCAAACGTCAAAGTTACTTGCTTAGGAATGTCCAACCAGGCAGCTCCTTCCGTTCCAGGTGAAACGTGTAAGGATGCACTTGGAAAACCTATTGCAATACTGTCTAAACCTTCACCCCGCAAAGTTAAGTCAAAATGTGCTGTATTATATCCGCTGGCTGCTAAGTCAAGACCTGTTTTACCGAGTAGAATAATATCCTCTTATAAATCCGAATAAAGGTTAGTTTCTTGTGTCATTGCCTGCAGTTTTGGTGGTCACCTGGTAGATTATTTAATAAGCATAAATTAACTGGTAAGACAAAATGTTACTGGATATATGTGAAGCAAGACTTAAGCGTAACTTACACTAGTTTAAAGAAGGAAGTGTAATGTTTGAGGCAGGAGGGAAACATCCATTAAGGTTCCATCTTCATACTGTAACCCAAGGAAAGAGCGGTATCTGGATCTTGTTTGACAACAATCTGCTGAATTGGATCTCGCTTTAGATACACTGAAGCACAATTGAAAATATGAATCAGTGAATCTATATTGGGTGCATATAAATAATCAATTCAAGCAGGTTTATCACAAAATCCCATTTATGAATGTGTGGCAGTGCATGCATGCATGAGAGTGTGTGCATATGTACAACACATATCAGTAGATCAGGAGCAAAGAGTTGATAGGAATACCAGAATCAGCATCTTCATATTCTGCCTTATATGCACTATTGAAACTTCCAGCATCTGTAGCTTGTGAAGGTAACTGATTCTGGCTTGAGAAAGAACTGGAACAGACAGGACTGTCCATCTGTGTATGTGCCATTTCATTATCATCCCTAGAATGGCTAGAACTTCCTTTGCTACCCTGCGAGCCAAACAGGATCTAGAACAATAACGAAAAGGCGTATAATGTTTAAATTAAATAAAAATATTCATTCAACATGCATGAAAAGATGGTCCAGAAAGGCAGAAGGAAAAAAAAAATCAAAAAGAACCAAAAAGATTACAATCAACTCGCCAATTGATCACCGTTGGTCCATTTACATCTATGTTGCACAAACACGGAAAAATGGTGTCCATATTTGTTAGCCATAAGTGATTACTTATTGTACCAGTGTGAAAATGTTTGTATCTTGTATCCATATCTTGTCCTTAACCATATGTGTTTGTATTTTTCGTGCAACATAGATTAACATATTATATCTAAATTACATTAATGATCTTGCAGTTTCAGTTTAGAATTTCAGATTGCAACAAGTTTCATGGATAAGCCTTTATGATTGCTAATTTACAAAGATTTAAGAACTCGTGCATTGGTTTTGGGTCCCATTTTGGAGTATGGGTTTCAGGATTCATGCAGTTATGCGACTTTTGGCTTTCAGACTTTCAGCCTATAAAAATTATAAGTTGTGTTAAAGCTTGAAACACAGGAACATAATATGTTAAGTCATTTATCAAGAGCTCAATAACTTTGAAAAAGTCGGATTTTTTTTAAAGGTATTTACAAGATTTAAGCAGAACGATAACCTTGTAAGAAAAAATAAACTTAGGCTGATATGTGACGTGTTCAAAAATATAAAAAATTTGGCAGTAAAGTCACAATCTACTCAAGATCAAACCTAAAACCTATTTAATAGGAATTATGTATATAACAACAACAACAACAGCAACAGCCTTTATCAAGAGCTCGTGCATTGGTTTTGGGTCCCATTTTGGAGTATGGGTTTCAGGATTCATGTAGTTATGCGACTTTTGGCTTTCAGACTTTCAGCCTATAAAAATTATAAGTTGTGTTAAAGCTTGAAACACAGGAACATAATATGTTAAGTCATTTATCAAGAGCTCAATAACTTTGAAAAAGTCGGATTTTTTTTAAAGGTATTTACAAGATTTAAGCAGAACGATAACCTTGTAAGCTATGTTACCCGGACTCTCCACTTTAAGGAGAAGTACCCGTGTCGACCCTTTAGGACATGGATATGGGTATGGAATCCGTATCCGATCCTCCATGGTGACAATCGGATCCTTCATGGTGACAATCGAAAGACTGGTAGTGAAGTAGATAGTTTATTTTAATGTGGTAGTGATGTAGATAGTTTATTTTAATGTGGTAGACTGGTAGTTAAGTAGTAGGGGAGCTGAAGGGACGGTCCCTTAGGGACTTATTCAACTAGTTGAGTAAAGTTTACTAGTAATTTATAATTACTGGTTGTCTTTTTACGAAACCTTAGTCATATCCCCGTACCCATACCCAAAATTTGGATCCTTTTTAGCCGAGTTTGTGTGTCCTTCAATTATGAGTTTGAAGGATCCGACTCTTGGATATGTACCCGTATCCGACACCCGTACCCGAGTCCAGGTAACATAGCTTGTAAGAAAAAATAAACTTAGGCTGATATGTGACGTGTTCAAAAATATAAAAAAATTGGCAGTAAAGTCACAATCTACTCAAGATCAAACCTAAAACCTATTTAATAGGAATTATGTATATAACAACAACAACAGCAACAGCCTTTATCCCAAAAAAAATTAGGTCTGTTTGGATCTTCTTCAATTTGGCTATTTTAAGGGTCGTTCCTCTCAACACTAAGCCAAACTTTATCCTTCTTTAACACTTCAAACCATGTCCGTCTAGCACTACCTCTAGTCTTAGCAGCTCCTTAACTATATTATACTATTGCTCCTCCTTATGGGAGCATCTGTTGACTTGTGTTGCACATGTTGAACCACCTAAGACGGTTGTTCTCAATTGGTGTCACATCTTATTTCAGCTGCACTAACTTTTTGGATATTTTTCTTACTTACCAACACTCTAATCCATAAAGCATGGCTGGTCTTATAGCAGTCTTATAGATCTTTTTCTTTCAACTTCAGAGATATCTTACGATCACAAAGTACTTCAGAAACACTCTTTCATTTCAACTATCTTATTTTAATTATATGCTTGACATCATTCTCAATCTCTCCATCATGATGAATGAATGATCCTAAATACCGAAAACCTATGTTGTTAATATCGTAATATACGTGATATGTATCTTAAGATAAAATATACTACAATTTTGTTACTTCTCGATTGATTTGATACCATACAGATAGGTTGGGAGGCAGTATTTTTTTATTACTTTAGTCATTTAATGTATACTTAAGAATCAACATTCTGGAACTAGATACACTTGTAAAATAAAATAAAATAAAAAATATATAAGAAAATTATAGTAAATCTATGTTCCTATATGGATTAGAAGTATAAACCAAAATTCATAGAGTTTTGTATCATACGATACACAATACGATAAGCGATGCGTCATATATGCAAGCAAATTAATACACAAAACATAGCTCGAGTTGATAACATAGCCAAAAACTATTACTCTTAGGTATCTCTTATCCATCTATACGGACTTCCTCCTTATTTCTCCGACTTCTGGTTGAAATTACATTTCATATGCTTTACTTTTGTTTTACTAATTTTAAATCCCTTAGATTCCAAAATTCTTCTCCGTAATTCTATTTTAGCATCCAACCCTTCTTTACTCTCATCAACCAACTCAATATAATCAGTAAAATTAAACAACATGGAACCTCCTCCTGGATATGTCGAGTAATTTCATCCATAACTACCTCAAAAAATGTAAGGACTTATGTATGATCCTTGATGCAAGTCAATGATAATAGGAAGGTTTACTATGTCCTCCAATAGTTCATGAAGTTGTAATAACTCTACAATCCATATCCTTAATTGTGTTAATATAACTACTAGGAAATTATCTTCGAAGCCCACCACATTAACTTGAGCATGAACTTTCTCTAGATCAATAAAAAAAACCATATGTAAATATCTTCTCTCTAAATATTTCTGTTGATCTTCTTAATAAGGGGCTTCCATAGAATGAGAATTGTTTATGCTGACCTAAAATCCATATAACTAAATTTACATTTGGTCGGACCTAAAGCCCATTTAACTAGAGTTGATATTTCATTGTACTATAAATGATTATGAGGATCTCGTATAATCCAAATCTCCTTCCTTTCTAACCCTAGTTTAGACAAGAATTCAAAATAAATGTAACAACAGCTAGGTAAGATCAATAGCGGCAATCAGAAGATGGAAGCAAAGTGGAGATGCCTTCGCATCGGCATTGGGATGGGGCAGCGGAACTCAAGAATGGCAAAGTATTCCTACTTCTCTTAACTCTTTCTTGATCTACTTCCCCCTATTTTTTCCTTCATTTCTTGCGGAATGGGAACTGCCAGCAACAATTAATGTTTTTTACAACCCAATATGGTGGTCTGCACAAACCTCGTTTTACAGTTTGATCCCTTTAATAGCATAGTATAATGTGTAGGTTTTAAAACAATGCAATAGATCCACGTTGCAATGCCATTTTAAGTAGGCAGAAGGGAATATAAACAAGTTTTATCCTTTTTTGGTGTGTGGGGGGGTGGGGGTGGGGGACTGTTACTGCTTGAAAGTCATTATGAACATTCCATGGTTCCTGAAACCCATTGAATAATCAGGTTTACTTGTAATTCTAAGTTTCTAATGCAATCATCCACAAGATTCATAACTTTTATGGGCAGCGCTCCTGAAGATATCTGAACTCTGAAGCCCATATTGTTGTCACACTGAATCCATAAATGTATATTTCTTTTCATATCTAAATCATCAGAACTTCCTCGAAATCACAGACGTTACCACTAGTTTTTAGATTAAAATTACCACTTTCAATACCACTAATGCTTTTAGTAAAATGAAACTTGAAATGTAAATATAGTTGTAATTTTCAGTACAACGAAAATGTAATTTTTAATAATAACTTTTGAGTTCATAACGAAAATAAATTGTGACTATTAATGCAATTCTTCCAACTGGATTGAATTTCATAGACGAACATATAAGCTCTTATTAAATAAAAACAAAACTGAAGTGAAATCTCACCTTGACTTCAAGATAGTGCACAAGAACAATGTGCATGAAGGACCTGCAAACAATAGCAAATATCATAGGTCAAATTTTAAGAAAGCAATGTAAAGCTTAGATCATAAGATATATTCATGCAAGCTTAGATGTGACAATATCACTATTTAAATGTGTCCAAAATAGGGTAAGAGCACAGGAAATCATGTTCAAAGAAATATTTGTAGTATACATTTCAGAGCATCAAAGGAGAATCTATGAGTTGAGGAGATCAACAACGATACTGTAAAACTGAGGGGTAAGGACGAAGTTGCACTTGTCTGTTGGTCAATACATTACATAAGACATATATTTATATTCCTCAATATATGTTCAGTTCAACTCATACCTGTTACGCCCACAAATGAAGTTGAAGACTAAAATAGTGCAACAAGAAGAAGAAAGCCTTTATCCCAAGGGATAAAATATGCGCACAACAATAAAATATAACTTTTACCAAATAGAAAGGCATCAAAGACTTCCTTTTCTGCATCTCTCCTCGAGCAAATAAAAGTTATTGGTCGTAATAAGCACATAAGTATTGAGATAACCGGATGCAACTATAAAGTTGAATGTTTACTAGAGAGAATAATATGGCAAATGTTTACTAGAGAGAATATATCAGATTTCAACTCTAATTTATTTTCTTCAAGTATAAGAATAAACTGCTTGCTAATTATCATATGCTTACATCCAAGTAATCCCTTACGTTTCTATATTGGAATGAAGCATTAGAAACCTTCTGCATCTGGTCACTTACACCAGCAATAAATCCTTACTATTAGATCTCATTGTAGCTACTTCTTGTCGAGTGTGTGTGTGTGTGCGTGTGTGTGTGTGTGTGTGTGTGTGTGTGTGTGATTCAGCAATTCCACTGTTCTTGGTCAAACTGTGATGGAACATACTTGTCCCCAAGAGTATCACTAGGGTTTTCTGGTAAATGCGATAAATATGACAAATATGCAGAATTAGGAGGTTTGTAACGGTCTTTTAGAAGCAGGGCATGTAGATGTTCAAAACAAGCAGAAAGCTTTGGTTGAAGTATTTACTCTTGCTCAAAACTTCTATATGCTGGAAAAAGTATACAAGTCACTACAGCTGTAAACTACCTTACTACCTATCTTAAATGCATATCCATACTGCAGGCAGGCACAGCCATCATTGTGCATGCATGCATACACTCGCATGTGTCGCAAGGTTCGCAGTATTGGCCGATATTGATACATATTTGTGCTATCATATTGTTTGGGCGTGTTGCATCAGATACCACCATGGTAGTCAAAGGCGCGCCTCGCATCTCATTAGGCGCGGCGTCTTTCACCGGACGCACTCAGGGCTCGCCTTTCAGCAAGGCACAATAAAAAAAAAGGCACGCCTAGACGCGTCTTATATTTTTTTTAATATACAAAAAACTTTAAGACAGAGAAATAACATATACCTCATACAAGTGAGAGAGAGATAGCCCTTTCCACGATTATCAAAATTTGTTACAGTTGAAATAGAAAAACTAAAATTTACTAAAAATATATTTGGGAGAATACAAATTATTGTTAGTTTTGTTGATTGTTACTGCTACTAGTGCTTTGCTAGTTCACCTGGTTATGTTTTAAAATATTTTTGTTGATTTTAATATGTTATTTGGTTTTACTTTTTACAATACTAATTTATTTATGTATCTTATTATTATTTATTATTTTTGCGCCTCGTTTCGCTCAGACACGCGCCTTAAGTTCCCTTGTGCCTCGGACAATATGGACACTTTGTGCCTCGAGTGCGCCTTGCGCCTTTGACTACCTTGGATACTACCGACCCCAGGCAATACCAATATGGGGTATTTCTTTCCCAGTCAATTCAGTAAGGGGAAAAAAGACATACGACAAAAAAATAGTCTATAGTATGCCCGTAGATAACTATTATCATTTGTTGAAGTTGTACGAGTATAGATTCACATGGACACATCTTAATTTTATTCCATTCAGAACTATTTATTGCAAGGGTATTTTGTCTAAAACCGAGTAAAATAAACAATGTTATCTATTGTTGGTGAACGACTCAGAAATGTTGAAATATTCAAATTAACGGAAAACAATAAATAATACATAAGATAATGCCTGAACGTATCAAATATTTTTCTACTCTTTAATAGTTTGTCATTATTTTTGGCTTGCAGAAACAAACTATGAAACCCCAATACCAATCCAAAACTACAATATGATACTCATAAGAAGAAGGTCTGAAGCCGATACTGCAAATAAACAAACTCATTTATATTCATAACACCATTAAAATGGTAAAAAATGGAGTACATAAAATCATCAAGATATAACTAACTAACATTTAACCAATGTCAAAACTCGAAATGAACTATCACAAATTCATAATAACAGAAAATTGTCAAAACACTCAAAATCGTCGTCGTCGTCGTCATCCATATATTATTGTCTCCATCACAAACACTACCTACTGATTTGTATCATCCTTCTCCTCCACCTTCGATACAAAAACTTGTGCATCGGTGTGCCACAAAAGTAGTCGTGAGGCGCATGAGACATGCTCTTCCAAAGTAGGTGAGGCGCCTAGGTGAATGAGCCTTGCCTCATAGAAAACGAGGCACGCAAGGGTGAGCTTCGAGCCTCAGGCGCGTGCCTCAAGGGATTTTAAAACAGTGGTACATGTACCATGTCCGCACCCATGTTCGTATCCGTGCAATATAGGTAACTACTTTAGTACCTATATGAAAATGTTTGTATACTTATCGTGTTTGCCTCTGTATACGTACAACATACTCACCGAGTAATTCAAATAAGTAACATTTTTATGTGATCATCCTAAGTTGCAACTTCCATACAAACTTAATCGGTACTGGATGGATTGGTTAACTATTACATTACATCATCCATCCAGTTTTGCCTCTTAAATGTACTATACATTCTCATTCAGCTCTTGAAATTGCATCCAACTGTACGGTATACATTCTCATTCGATTCCTGGTATCTCATCCGACTGAGTGGACATCTCACAATATCCAGATGTTTTGCCTGTTTATTATCTCCAACCATCCTTTGCACTCACTATTGAAATACTATTGTGTTCCAAGAATGTTGAGCCGGTAAAGAGATGTGAACCAACCTAGCCATGTAAACAAGACGAACTTCTACATCAATCAGCTATCTATCTAGCCCTCGGTCAGTTCAGAAGATTGAATGACCAAGCCATCGAAAAATGTAGATTCGATTATATTCCAAGACAATTGAGAATGGAGAAGTTACATAAAGAATCCTTAAATTCTAAATACTACCTGCATGTAACTAATTTATCTACATCAAATAAAATATCCCAATGAAATCATACTAGATTCAACCTTGTGAATAACAAATTTTGGTTGAAAATGAAAAAATGTGGCACTAATATCTCTTGGCGGAATTTTCTAAATATCACCTTAGTAGAGATTATTTAAGATACAATGGTGATACTTGCTAGGTGGAACTATTATAGTTAAAGAGAGAGAGTAAGAAAACCCCATACACACGGACGCAGTTCCATCTATTTAATGTGCAAAAAATGAAGGAAAAAAATATTGATGCCCACGTGAAGGCATGGATTTAGTTATCTCTCAATCTCTAGTCCAACCTCTTGTCTATTCTCAGTAGGTCAGAATTGCAATAGGCATTAAATTTTGATATGGTATCCTCTCCATGCATCAACAAAGAATATAATGGCTTTAACAGGTCAGAATTGTGGGTTTAAAATTATAGTACAATACAATCTGCTCCATGCTTTTATGAAAATGATTGAATTAGCTCTCTCCTTAGTTCTTGTGTTTTTTTGCTCACCTGCCTGCTCAAAGTAAGACTTAATACGTGGATAATGTCACTATAGTTGATCTGCCAGAATCCATCTACATCATGATCAGGTGAAAGAAAAGGAAATGGAAATTAATGCTACATAATCTATATCATAAATTCACAATCTAGACCAAAAAAGTTCGCCATGCCTACTCACTGAGTTGAAAACAAAATCTCAGGAGTCAGTATCTACCATTGCAAACAAAAGACAGAGCCCTAGGTGTCACAAACATAATAGAAACTACAAAGCAGCATAAACATAGGGGTAGCGGTAGCGGTAGATTCGCCTGTGGGAAAAAGAAGAGCCGCGTTCGAGTTCAACCGGCTCGGAGTCATTGAAAGTATTTCAGTAAGGCCTTCTCCTTTCGGACTTATTGAAAGTATTTTTAATTATGCATCAAAAGTATTTTCATAGCGCTGTGGAATTATTTGAAAACAACTAGCACTTGTGTCTAGTAATAAGTCATAGAACTATTGTAACAACAATTACTAAGTTCAGTCATGCGTCATACTAATACATGCAATAAAGGAAAGGAGACAATTGAGCTAACAAGACTACAAATTGTCGTGAACTAAGGGACATCTCCTTGGTTATACCAAAAACCTCCACACCTATATATAGTAAAAATGCAAATATAGATTATATACAATGAATGTAAGATAGCAGATCAAAGAGCTAAATTCATATAATTGACCCTGATTCCAATACTTTCTTGTTGTTGGTATACGGGTCTTTCAAGTAGATCCTCTCTACAAGGGCGTGCTAAATTATATGTGACTAATGTAACGTTCCTGATAGTGGAAAAGATTATAGCATTCAGTTACTGTTTAGATGATGCAAGTAAAAGCTTTATCGCGATTGCTGCTAAAAAATATCTGACTTGCATGTATCATTAAAATCATTTCCTGAGGTTATAAAAATAATTTAGAAAAAAAAAATCCTGTAAAAGGATTTTTCACTACTCACTCTTCCAACATCCAGTAAGTCCTTCTTTGAAAGTTCTCATTATCCTCCCCATGAGCATAATAACAGTGTAGAACATCAACACTTTCAGCCTGCAATTAGAGCGAAGTTGTAGCAACTTACTACTTCTATTATAACGTCAAAAGCAATTAAATAGTGCATGCTTTTAGTTAATAACATTTCTAGACACTTAGATATATGGTCCAGGCCAAGTGGACAAAACACGATGATGTTATCACCGTCTTGACCACACGTTTCAATATCCAGGATTCTTCATGGAATCCAGCTGTAACGAGAAATGGGCTAGCCAAAATTTTAACAGATTGGAAAGAAAATTCAGCCATCATTATGCAGCCTTCTGAGAATAATACTTCGAAACTAGGAAACCAAAGAGATAAGGGGATAAAATATGGATGGAACTTTAAAGGGGAATAAGGTAGAATTCAAAATTTTAGGCAAAGTTATCCAATATTTCTGATAAAATAAGTGTTATCTTCAAAAGATGAAATACTATGTACTTGAACTGTTAAATAATCTACTCTTCAATGTCGTATCATAGAGTTGAGTATTTTCGGAAAGGGTAGAGCCCTATTGCTTCTAAGAGGAAAAACATCAGGAATAATTTGTTCAAATAAACTATAGTTGACAATAAATTAGTTTCTCCAGTTTTGAGCCTATTTCTCAACATATATTCCTAACACAAATGAGGCTAGAGGAATAATTTACATTTGACTTACTTTTAGCCTCTCATGAGCCTCTTTTACAGTTTTTCCATCTCTTTTCTTCCTCCAGTTATGGCCATCTTTCCGGAAGTATCTTAAAACTTTCCGATCAAAAAGAAAGAGTGAACCACCTAGCCAAATAAAGGTCATAATATCAAGATATGGTTCAGGTGAGTATATTGCACAATAATGCAAACTTACATGTACTTGTGCACTCTGCAAAATGTAGGAACCATTGCTAAAAATAAATTCTAGGCAATATAACAGGTAGTTCACACTTCACATTCAGGAAAAAGGCAAAACTTAACTTAGTGAACTAAAAGCCTTACGATTGATAACCAACTAAATATGTTGCACGGACATGATGATACGGCCACTATAAGACAAACATGGCACCAATTTTGGAGAAATTATTACATGCTCTTAGAGCACGGCCAAGTGGTACTCCAAGTATATTTGTACGACATGGATACTACATTATTCAACCATGTGGTACTCCAAAGTCCAAACCAATCAAATCAGTACATACGTATCACATAGTTGTTGCTCTAAACAAAAGAAAACTCCATAATCAACCATTCGGTACACATACCATTTTTTTTGGCTTGAAGTTCCAAGTGGCCGTGCTCTAAGAGCATGTAATAATTTTTCCCAATTTTGGCATGTCTTGGTGTATTTTGGAGTGTATGTGTTTCGTTGAATATGAGTCCTACACGAAGTGACACGGCCATGATTTGGTGTGTCCTGGGGTATTTTGGTGTTTGTGTCTTGTTGAATATGAGGCCGACACGAATTGATACGGCCACGGCACCATTATCTGGGGTCTCACTGTTTCCTGGCCAACATTACATTATAAAAGACAGGAACATGTAGGAAATAATTATCCAAGCACTTGCTGCAAGCGAGGGGCGGATGGAGCCCACTCCAAAAAAAGAATCTCCTTTTTCCATATATATATAATATGGGCGTGGATCAAAAGATCCGCCCGCGGAGCCCCGCCAAATCCCCACTCCCCTGCACCATCGGATCGAGCGGGGCCTGCGCGATGCCGCGCGATCCAACGGCCAAGGGGCATGGGGCTTCCGCGGGACTCCGGAAATGGAGCTCCCGATCCGGACCCTATATATATATATATATATATATATATATATATATATATATATATATTCGAGTGTCCTTTTCTCCGGGCCAGCGAGCAACGCCTAGGACGGGATTCGAACCATGCCCATCACCACGGGATCCCCCGGTGTACCCAACGGGCTACACCCCCACGGACATATATATATATATATATATATATATATATATATATATATATATATATATTGTGTGTGTGTGTGCGCGCGCGCCCCGCACGGACATATATATAATTTTATTTTTGGTGTGTGTGCGTGTGTGCCCACCTCTAGCCGACCCTAACGGTAACCCATCCCAGCTACAGTTTATATATATATATATATATATATATATATATATATATATATATATATATATTGAAGTGTCCTTTTCTCCAGGCCGGTGAACAACGCCTAGGAGGGGATTCGAACCATGCCAATCCCCACGGGACCCCCCCGGTGTACCCAACGGACTACACCCCTACGGACATATATATATATATATATATATATATATATATATATATATATATTGTGTGTGTGTGTGTGTGTGTGTACCCACCTCTAGCCGACCCTAATCCATGGTAGCCCACCCCAGCTACAGTTTCTGAATATGCCCCTGTTGCAAGCAGCAGATGCCTAAATTACACTTCGACCTTACAGAAGACAAGTATACTATGGCATGCACTATACAGTTTATTCTGAACTACAAGACATCAATCCTAAGCTTTGCTGACTGCTTGCCTACAAGGAATATCGTGCACATAAGAGAGAGGGCAATATTGCACACTCATGTACATACTTTGGCATTCCACGTACAGCTTTTTTCTTTCTTTTCATTTGAGTAGCAATCATACAACTAGCAAGCATGGACTCTAGGAAAATTGGTGCCATGTTTGTGACACATCATGTCGGATACAAACGCTCCTAGTTACACTAGGACGCGCCATAGAGGTGTCGGTCTTGTATTTGTGTCCCTGCAACTTAGCTGAACAGAACCCACAAAAATTACAGGACCAACAACATGAGCACGTGCCAAAATACGCAAGGACACTGCAAAATAGGTGTCCTGTCCGTGCCATACTCGTATCCGTGCAACACAAATTACAAGGTTTCCACGTCCAGCACCGACCAACTGTGTCTGTGTGTTCGGAAAGAGATCGAGGCCATACTTGGAGGTCTATTTGCAGGCTCCGGAGCGATATGGAAGCTGCGGTAGTTGCGAAGGATCTCGCATATTTCGGTGGGACGCAGCCACCGGTGCTGCGCTTCCAGAAGTAACTCCTCGATACCTGCACTTGTCCGATAGATTCAATCGAATATATCAGTCGGGAACAAATTAGGTTTTCGTGGAGCTGAAATTAAATTTAGGTCAGAATTGGGGGGTTTCGAGTGGGAGCTCGCCGGAGCGACTTACTGTGAGGAGGATGGATGGAGTCGGAGATGCGGCGGCGGCGGGACTGGAGATGGGGATCGGTGGATGGAGTCACTGTAGACGAGGAAGGAGAGGATGGAGTCATGGAGAGCGTGACTGAAGACGAACAGAGAGAGAGAGAGAGAGAGGCAAGGAGGGGATTTGTATTTGGGGTTTTTGGTTTCACATTGACATTATTTAGCAATTAGTCAATCACATGTTCTCTACAATGCGACTGTCGACTCCGGTAGAATGGGACTCCACGTTACATGGAACGATATTTTTAAGCAAACTATGGACACAGCCAAAAGTGGTCGAGATTATCCTACTGTGGCAGTGCTAAGATTGTCCACTTTTCTGACAGTACAGTCTATAAACTGGACTGCCAGAAAAGTTGCCAGAAAAGTAGACTGGACTTGTCCACTTTTCTGACAGTCCAGTCTACAAACTGGACTGCCAAAAAAGTAGACCGGACTGCCAGAAAAGTGGACTGTCCTTATTAGATCCTGGCAGTCCTTGTTAGAAATTGGGCAGTCCAGTCTACAGACTGTACAGACTGGACTGCCAGAAAAATTGAAAAAATGGGCTAGTCCCGATCACTTTTTGCTGTGCCCATATAATTAGTCTATTTTTAGAGAGGATTTGGAATTTTCTATTAAAGACTGTTGCTGCTTTTTACAACCTTCCTTTCTGGGACCGACGCATGAATTGACATCATGTGTAGACTCCCATTAGTCCTGTCCTTTGGCTGAAAATAGTAGAAAGTATAGTTTTTGTGGATCTCATGGTCCAGCCAATAGAAAGGTGACACATGACGTCTTAGTTTCAGCTGCGGTCTCCTTCCTTCATCCATTAGAATTTTTTCTACTTTTATTCTAATAAAGTTATTAAAAGTTGTTTGTTAACAATTTATCAAATAAAAGTGTTGTTGTTTATTCCGTTAGTTATATTTCATCTATGTTCAATAATATGTTCATCCTTTATACGTAGAAAGATTTTGATTTGTGAGATAAAAATGATTTGATTTTGAATTGTGAGGTAAAAAAAATTTAATTTTGAATTGTGGGATTTTCAAAAATGAAAGGTTGCCCTCTCAAAATTTGTTTTTAAAACTAAACTAATTGTTTTGAAAAATTTATAAGTTATTATCGGACAATCTTGTAATGTTTTTCAAGAAGAAGAAGAAGACAAAAATCTCTAATAAGCAATTAGAAAGTCAACCCTACTAATCTACATAAAAGTAAGCCTTTGTTCACCTAAAAATTATAAATTTTACTTTTGTGCAAATGTTTTGTTTAACGACCTCACCTCCATTTTTTATACTAAGACCTCGTTTGATTCAAGGAAAGGAAATCAATTCTTTATTATTTCGTTTCTTTTGAAAAATTATAATTTTTATCAAAAAAAATCGGTATTTGGAAAGAACAATGAAGTTTGGAGGAAATGTGAACCCTTAGTTCTCGTTTGGTTCGCAAAAATGAAAGAAAAGAAATCGATTCTTTGCTATTTTCTTATCTTTGAGAAATTATAATTCCAATCATTTTCTTTTCGGTGTTTGAAAATATTAAGAAAATCGAGAGGGAAAGTGAATTCTTAGAAGGAGAAAATAAATTATTGGGTCGATGGAAAACCATTTTTTCCCCTATATTTTATTCCTCTTGAATCAATTTTTTTTTTCTTACTCATTTTCTTTGGCATCCAAATACAAGAAAGAATCTTTTTTCCCAAGGTTCTGATTTCACGAACCAAATGTGGCCTGATTCATGGAATTATGGAGTTGGGAAAAGAAAGTTATTACTCTCCTATCTTTGGGTCAACTGAATTAAAGATGAAAGGAAAGTGATTTCCAACTGTTTCCACCTGTAAGTATCCATTTTTCTTTCAATTTCCTTGACATTTCTAAATTCTGTAAAAAAAATTTGATGGAAATTGTAATTTATCAAAGAAAAGAAAATATAAAAGAATTGATTTCCTTTTGTTTCCGCAAACCAAATGAGACATCATTGTTTAGGTTCGCAGAATTATGGAGTTGGAAAAAAAAAGTCATTACTTTTCCATCTTTGGGTCAAAGGAATTGAGTAGGAAAGGAAAATGATTCTCAATGTAAAGAAAATTATAGAAGAAACATTCATCAAAGTAAGGATTCATTTTCCACCTTTAGTATTAATTTTTTTTTCCAATTTGCTTGGCATTTCTAAACACCGTAAAGAAAAAAATCAATAAAAATTGTAATTTACCAAAGAAAAAGAAATACCAATGAATTGACTTTCTCTCATTTTCGCAAACCATATGAGGCCTTGCCTCGTTTGGTTCGCCGAATGGAAGAGAAAGGAAATCAATTCCTTGTCATTTTATTTCCTTTGAGAAATTATAATTTTCATTGATTTCTTTTTCGATGTTTAGAAATACCAAAAATTTTGAAAAGGAGAGTGAATATTTCAATATGAAAAAATGATTAATTGCTTGAATGAATGTAATCACTTTTCTCATAAATTTTCTTTCATTGTGAATCACTTTACTTTTCTCTTCAATTCCTCTCGCACCCAAACATAGAAAAATAATCACTTTACTTTCCAAATCCGATGACTCCGTGAACCAAACTATTTACTTTGAAAATTAATTTCCTTCCATATTTTCTTTGGGTAGGTAAATGAAACAATTTTCTTCCATATTTTTCTTTCTTTGAAAATTGATTTACTTTCCTCCTTGTTTCCTTTGACATCAAAACATATACAAAGAATGGCTGCTTGTCCAACCCCTAAGATCTCGTTTGGTTCGCAGAATCATCGGGTTGGAAAAAAAAAAGTAATTACTTTTCTATGTTTGGGTGCCAAAGAAATTGAGGAGTAAAGAAAAGTGATTCCCAATGGAAAAAAAATAGGGAATAAAGTGATTCTATCCATCCAAAGAATGAATCACTTTCCCATATTGTAGTATTCACTTTTTTTTCCAAATTCCTTGGCATTTAAAAATATCGAAAAGAAAAATCAATGAAAATTATAATTTTTCAAAGGAAACAAAATGTCAAGGAATTGTTTTCCTTTTTCTTCCATTCCGCGAATCAAAAGAGACCTAAGAGGTCCAAATTCGAGTGTATGCCTAAACCCAAAATAGAAATAAAAATAACCTCAACCCTAAATAGAGACCAAAAAAAAAAATTATAAGGACACATCAAGTTGATCAGGGCTAGCCAGGATTGGGGCTAGCCCAGGTTTGAGGAGAAACTATTCAGGACATCTCATTTTCTTACTCATTGGGCTATCCCAACCCCACACCTCCTCCCAAACCCAAATTTTGAGTTTTATTTCAAAATTTCATTCTCTCTCTCTTTCAAAACCCTAGCTTTCTTCTTCTTCTCCACCATTTTCCACTCCCCAAGCTATATATCTTCTTCTTCATCTTCTTCATCATTTTTCCACTCTAACCCTAGTTTTCTTCTCCATCATTTCCATCAAAACCCTAGTTTTCTTCTCCACAATTTTCATTCTCATCATTTTCATTCATCACAAAGAATGCATGAAAATAAACCCTAACATGTTTATTTCATTATTTATCACAAAAAATGTTTAAAATAAAGCTAAAATATATATATATTTTTTCATTCGGCCATTCGATTTTAGGACTACCATAATTTCTGGCAGTCCTCAATACTTATAGAATTGTAAGAAATTGTGGCAGTCCTGCTCTACAACAAGTTCCTTTCAGGACAGTCACAATTTTTGACAGTTCTCAATACCTGTTATACACCAAGTCCCTTTCAGGATTGTCACAATTCCTGGCAGTCCTCAATATTTCTAGGACTACCAGAAATTATGGCAGTTATGATATGGATTTGCTGTACAACAAGTCAATTTCTTATAGAATTAGGGTTTCATTAATAATAAATTCTACAACTATGGTTTCATCCATAATTTCTTCTATTAATGAAGAAAAATTGATTAATAGATTTGATAATCCAATTTCTTCTACAATTAGGGTTTCATGCATAAACTAGATTTAGAGAAAGAAATATGAGAAATTAGAAGAGACCAAAAAAAATAAAAATAAACAAGGTTTAGAGAAAGAAATGTTCTTTTTGTTTTTCTTTCTTTTCTTTCTTGTTTTTCTTTCTTCTTTCTTCTTGTGAGAAAGATGTTCTTCTTGTAAGGAAGGAGAAGAGAGCAAAAAAAAAAAAAATTTGACTTATATACTTACATTTGGGGTCATGAGTAAGTTTTTCAATGACAAATTTGTAAATAAATCAAAGTTAGATTTGGGCTAGTCCTGATCAATTTTTGATGTGCCTCTATAAATAATCTCTATAAATAATAAAAAGAAAAAAAAGAAAGAAAGAAAAGGAAATAGAAATAACATCCTTATCCTCGCTATCCTCCTCTCTCAGAAGTCTAAACAAGCATCAGAGGAGGAGAAAGAAGCAGCGAAGGGAGCAAAGAAGAAAGAGAAAAAAATGCTCCATTTGGGGGTCTCCTCATCTCCTTCCCTCCTCTCCCCGGTCCCTTCCGGAAGAACCAAACTCCATCTCCCCTCCCTGAACTCCTCCTTCAATGGCCTCCGAATCCGAACCGCCGCCATCTCCATCAAGCCACCGCCGGCCCCCTCTCCCGCCAGGACAGTAGCAATCAAAATGGCCAAGAGAGAGGAGGAGCTGAAGGAAATCAGGACGAAGACCACCGAGGAAATCAACGAAGAGATCGTCGACCTCAAGGGGGAGCTGTTCATGCTCCGCCTACAGAGGTCGGCGAGGAACGAGTTCAAGTCCAGCGAGTTCCGAAGGATGCGGAAGAGAGTAAGCTTATTTATTATTTTATTTTTTCAGAGGAAAACCGATATTATATTTCGTTGCTTGTTGATATATACATGCAAAAAAATTTTGCATCTTGGCTAAGAATTTGAACCAACGTATCTCATTTCCGATTGAGCCCTCAAAAGGGATGACAATGGAGTTGGTAATTTAGTCCCACGTCGGCAGGGGGTGGACGCAAGAATTTAAAAGAAAGGTGCAACCTCAAATGTAAAGCAAGTCTAAAATATTTTTAATTTAAGTTCGGAGGAGGCAAAACATAAAATTAATGAAAATTATGAAGGATAAAGTAAAATCAGATGTGAATATGTATATAGAAATTGAAAATTACAAATTTTGGAGGGGCAAAACATAGAATTGATGAAGAAAATTTAATAAGAACATGAATATTTAACTCGGAAGCAAAAATTCAGTGGAGGCAACTGCCCCCACTCGCCCCCATGTAGGTCTACCCCTGCACATCGGGTAAGAGGTGGTATCATGAGGTGTAGTTAATTGAGATCGGTTCATGTCTTACATGAGAATTTCCTTTTAAGGCATATGGGCCCAGTCTAATATCGCACCTCATGGGCCAACTCTAGTTCGAGTCACACTGTGTTCCCAACAGGTTAGGACTAGAACCTAGATAAAAGATCAATCATATCATGTTAGCAACATATCCAAAAAAATAGCTCATTTTTTATTTGGTTAACTATTGTTTACATAGGCTATTGATATCTGAGACATTATATACTCCAAAAACCTAGATAAAAGATCATGTTAGCAACATTAATGGTGGTTTCCCAATTACATTACTGTAGGTTTTAGCAATTGTGTAATAAGGAAGCACAAACTCTGTCTGCTGTGTTCATGTCAGACACGTACTGGACACGACACAGACAATTAAGAATTAGATTTAACTAGGACAACCTGAAGCGTCTTCTTAGGTTCTCACAAATGCCTTAAAATTGCTGTCTGTAACAAACTATAGTAAGTGCTGCATGTTATCAGTAAAGTAACTTTCTTCAAAAATTTTGTTTTTAAGCATACATTTATCGGAAATATATGTTACACAATTTTATTTAATGTCTCTCGACAATTTTTATTTCCTCCTCTTCCGTGAGGGTTTTAGGACAATGTTAGCGGGAACGGAAGAAAACATACATACTGTCAAACTAAGGCTACTAATTGATTTTTATATCTTATGATTTACACTGTATCAATCAATTATTTGCCTATTGGCATGAGAGTGTTATATCAGTGATGATTTAAAGGTGACATTTCTTAACTTCCCATGGTCATCTCTTTAACTTCCCATGGACAAACCAAAAAACTTGAGATAGTTAGATGAGGGTTGTTGAGACGTAATTAAGATGCAAATATTTTGAGATGAGGATTTTAAGGTAGACTTGTAACATACTTAAGAAGATGAAGTTGGGAGTTGTTATATCAAAAGAAAAGAGTAACTACAGAAGGGATGTTTAGGTCATATACAATGAAGATTTCCCAAAAGGTCTTGTGGAACAGGATAATGTTGTGGCTGGTTTATAAAGTTGATGAAGGGATAAAATGGAACAAAGGAACAAGAAGAAGAAGAAAACTCCCGAAACTTTGGGGTTGGCTATTTGAATATTTTTCTTTCATTCATCTCCGTTTAGCCTTAAGAGCCATGTTCTTCGTAACACTAACAAAAAACCCTTCCCTTTGTTACGACGTCAACCCAAGTTCTTTTAGGCTTACCCCTAGTTGCAGGAGCTCCTTCAACTAATATCTTATCACTCTTAACCGGTGCATCTAGTGGTTTATTGTTGAACCACCTTTGGTTATTTTCTCTCCACTAGGCTTACCTCTAGTTGCAGGAGCTCCTTCAACTAATATCTTATCACTCTTAACCGGTGCTTCTAGTGGTTTATTGTTGAACCACCTTTGGTTATTTTCTCTCCACTTATTCTCAATTGGCATTAACTCCCACCTTGTTCGTATACGCACATCTTTTTTTTTACCAATCTGTCAATGTAATTGCCAGCCAGCCATCTCAACATCCCATTTCAGATATGTTCATTTTCTGAACATGTTTTTAATTGCCCAACACTCTCATCATAAAGTATGGATGGCCCTATAGCTGTCTTATAGATATTTTTCTTTTACTTTAAAATTTTTTTATTGCCCAACACTCCCATCATAAAGCATGGATGGTCCTAGCTATCGTACAAAGTTTTCTTTCAACTTTAATGGAATCTTGCATTTACGAAGGACTCCAGGAACACTTCCATTTAAATCATTATGTTTTAATTTCTATGAACAACATCCATCTTAATCTCTCAATGATAATAAAATTATTGATCATGAATGCCAAAAACTATTGTTCCTAGGTATATGTTGTGCAATGGTACTCCCATTTCTTTTGGACTTTTGGTTGAAGTTACATTTATATATTTCGTTTGTCCTAATAAATAAAATCCCTAGATTTTAAAATTTCTCTCTAGAGTTCAATTGTAGTGTTTAACCCTTCTCTAGTCAACCGATAAAATATCATCAACAAACAACATGCACCATCAAACTTAATCCTGAACAAGCCTAGTAATTTCATCCATAACTAGAGCAAAGAAGGACTTAATGTTGATCCTTGGTGTAAGCCATAGATGATAGAAAAATGTGCGGTATACCCTCCAATTGTCTATGGTAGTTGTAACTCATCAAGCATATCCTTATAATCTCAATATAACTACTAGAAACTTGTTTTTCTTCAAAATGAGACAAATGAATAAGTGAAGCAAAAATCTATCCATTCTATTAAGAAAAGCTTCTAAAATAAGAACGATCAATCAGAAAGCAGCGGGAAAAAAAAAAACAAAAAACAAAGCAACCACAATCAATCACAAGCACGACACCAAGATTTTGAAGGGGAAAACCACGGGAGAAAAGAGAACTGCATCAATAATAATAATCAAGAGGTGCAAGTTGGAAAAATATCACCAAAGTTTTCTTAGTTGTTGAATCTCAAACTCCAAGAAGAACACTGAATCACCTTCAAGCTCTCGAACACTGACCCTCATACTTTGAAGATATTGTTGATGGTGTTTGAGCCTCATCTCTAGCCCTCTATTTATAGTGTGTGGAAGGGGGAGAAAGATAAGCTTAGATCATTGATTTGGAAAAAAAAAACAAATCATACCAAATAACCTCTCAACCAAAACAACCTTATCCTTGAGTTACGAACAAACAAACTAGTTGCAAATTTTCTTGATTTGAGAAACAACCAAAATAGAATTGAATTTGAGTCAATCCAACACATTCATTTATGCTACAGTGAAATAGGAAAGATATAGGGAGACAAATTAGAAATAGTACTTCTCGGCTTTGTTTGATATTTCATTCAATATTATGGATAACTTAAGGGATAAAGGATTGTTGTTGCTGCCGTTGCTGCTAGGGATATGATTCATAGAGCTAAATGGAACCAAAACACAGTTGCTTTTGTTTACTTTCTTTTTGAGGAAAATATACCCGATGTTTGAAAATGCAACAAGAAGTATCAACAAAGTTGACTTGAATAATATCATATATGAAAAAGAGCCTTATGTTTGCTATTATTTTGTTGTTCTGATAGTACCAGAGCCAATTGTTGATTTAAAATCAGTCTCTAGTACTCTATACTTTCCATTGTCATCATATATAAATATAGTCTACATAGTATAAAGGGCTACCAAAAAGGCCTAAGTCTCTCTAGTTCCTTTTATTTCTCTCTTTCCCGTCTGTCTTTCATCAGAAATTTTCTTGACCCATTATTATGTTCACCAATTCAATGGAACCATAATGATATTTTAATATATATTACTTATATTAGAAAATGACTAAGTGGTACCTCTATCATTCATGATAACACTTCACTAAAAGAAGAGATGATTTGCACACTGCTTGGCTAGTTATGGGTGGTAATATTTTTATGTGAAATCCTGGGCCCTTATCTGACGTTGTGAAGATCTTGATTCCATGAGGTGATAAAGAATGTTCAGAGTGTTGAAACCAAATTTGCTAAATTACTTTCCAACCTAGACGGTTAAGGAAATATTTATTTCAAAAAGATTCTGAATGAGCATAAAATCTGATTTCCTTACAAACACCTTGATTCATATGACTAGGTTGCCCGCATGCTGACTGTAAGAAGGGAGAGGGAGCTCGAAGAGGGTATCAACAAAAGGCTGTCAAGGAAGCTTGACAGGAAATGGAAGAGGAGCATTGTGGTCAGGCCGCCTCCCTCTCTGAGAAAGAAGCAAGAGGAGGAGAAAGCAGCAGAGGCTGAGAAGGCAGCTTCTGCTTAAACTCATCTTGTGCATGTTTAAAGTCAACTTTTCTGCATTTGTTCTTCCGTGGTTTAATATCAGACATGTTGCACATTCGAGCTGTATTACATATTAAAATTGTGTTTCCTGTGCAAAAAATGTTCTTAAAGTTTTGCAACTTACACGGGCTAACCTGTATACTATTCTGTGCATGATCTATGTTCTTGTATAATTTTGTCGACGTTGGCCATCAATTCGGATGGTGTGACTTATCAACATATTGAAAAATCAAGATAGCATACCCTAGAGTTCACTTTGACCTTGATGTATAATATAAAGTCCCGCAATATTTACGATTTTTGTTTCAGATATCCGTCTCCTGGTAGGGTTTTATGCATATGGATCTTTGGTGGTGAATAATGAAGGTCATTCATAAGCAGCTGTTTGGAGATTTTTGCAGGAAGAAGCATGCCTGCAACGAGAAGTGCTAATAGCTCATGGACTGGGGCGTTTTGTGTAGCAACTTTTACTCGATGTAAGTTTAGGAAGAAGCTTGCAGTAATGTCAGTGTATGCTTTCAGCATGTCATAAAGCATTATTATTTCTTGTATTCATTGCTGATCCCCGATTTCTTATATTCGGAGAGGTCGAGGTCAGGCGGAGCTCTGGTGAGCTGCTCAGGTGAGGGAGAGGGAGGAGTGTTCATTGTTGACGACCATGGAGGCTCGCAGGCTTGGAGGGTGCTCCTTTGTTGCATGATTGTCAGCTGGGCTACCTAGATTTTATGACATGATTTTCTCATGCTCAATAGCTATATTGACTAGGAATTTGGTACCAAATATAGAGAGTTGACGTCTGATAGACATTCAAACTTATTGACATTCGGTAATAATATTTTGTCAAATCTTGTATCAACTTTCTCATGCTATATATTCAACGGAAAATTTTACGAGAAGCATAAAAGTTATAAAAAATTGCATAAAAGACATCAAGTTTGTTGGAATTGCAAGAACAGCACCGTCGCACCCAAAAATAGGGCGTGAAAATTTTTCACGCCCTAATTTAGGTCGTGAAAAATTAATGTTCGTTAATCCCAAGCATCACTTACTCTTAATCCTCCGGAATTAAAAAAAATTTTAAAAAAAAAATGAGCGCCCCATTTAAGGGCGCCAAATTTTAATGGAATTAAAAAAATAAAATAAAAAAAAGAGCGCCCCATTTAGGGGTGCCGAATTTTAAGCCACCTGCCCACCTGCATTTAAATAAGAACAGAAATTAAAAAAGAAATGGAATTAAAAAAAATTTAAAAAAAAATGGGCGCCCCATTTAAGGGCGTCGAATTTCAATCTCAATCAAAGATTATGCATGCAAATTAATGTACGTAAATGCTCAGCTAAGAAATTAAAGCTTGTGGTTAGTTGTTGGAGTTTAAGCTACCAACAACTTACTTATATAGATAGCCGGCTTAATAGTGGACCAGGAGATATTTTCAGGATATTATTATGCCAAATGTCCGAAATATCTCTCTCATGGTTAATCTTTTTTAGTGTCAGCTTTTGACAAGTCGTGTGCTTTTAAAAACTGTTCCAAACTTGAATGGATTTAAAAGAAAAACGGAAAATTTCTTTAAATGGGGCGCCCATTTCTTTAAAAACTGTTTCAGTACTTTTTGAAATTTGGCGCCCTTAAATGGGGCGCCCATTTTTTTTAAATTTTTTTTTTAATTTCATTTTTTTTTCCTGGTCTTATTTAATTGCAGGTGGCCAGTTGACTTAAAATTCGGCGCCCCTAAATGGGGCGCTCTTTTTTATTTTTATTTTTTTTAATTCCATTAAAATTCGGCGCCCTTAAATGGGGCGCTCATTTTTTTTTTAATTTTTTTTAATTCCGGGGGATTAAGAGTAAGTGATGCTTGGGATTAACGGACATTAATTTTTCACGACCTAAATTAGGGCGTGAAAAATTTTCACGCCCTATTTTTAGGCGCGACAGTGCTGTTCTTGCAATTCCCACAAACTTGATGTCTTTTACACAATTTTTTATAACTTTTATGCTTCTCCTGAAATTTTCCGTATATTCAAACTTATTTTCATGGAAGAAAATGTTTGATTGATGATGATGACAACTGTGAGGAAGATGATACGTTGGAATTCAAGGTGTTCGTGGGCCAGCCCGCGGTCCAAAAAGCGGCGGTTCAAACCGGGCTCTGGCTGAGCCTGAATCGGACCTGGCAAGCAAGCGAGCCGGGCCTGGCCCGGCCCGGTTTGATTAGGATGGGCCCAGCCCGCCCATCGAACCGGACCATAGGGTGGTCGGGCCGGGCCGGGCTCCGGTTTAGTGCGGGCCGGTTCAGTCGGGCTGAACCGGACCGGCCCGGTTCAGTTTTGTTTTACTTTTTTTTATTTTAAATTTCTATTGTTTTTGTTTTTGTTTTTTTGTTTTTGTTTTTTTTTAATTTTAATTTCTATTGTTATTTTGAAAAAAAAAAATATTTCTCCCTCTTCCTTTATCCGGGCTTGGGACCGGCAATGCTTGCTTGGCACAGGAGGAGTTTAAAAATATTTTTTTTAATTTAAAAGTAAAAATTAGTTTTTGAAATTTTAAAATTTGAAAGTATAAGTTAAAATTTTGAAATTTTGTAAGTTATAATTTAAAATTGTATTTTTGAAAATATAAGTTAAAAATTTAAAAGTATAAGTTAAAAATTTGAAATTTTGAAAGTTATAATTTAAAATTTAAATTTTGAAAATATAAGTTAAAAATTAGAAAGTATAAGTTAAAATTTTGAAATTTGTAAATTTGTAAAAATTTGTAAAAAATTTGTAAAAAATTAAATGTACATACCTTGCACCGTAGCCTCATTCTTGTTCGCCTTCATGCACCGAAAGCGATTCAAAGTCCAGCTCGTGAATATCAAGATTTTCATCTATCTGGTTTTGGGTTCTTCTCTCGACTTTAATCCAATCTTGTACGCACACTATTGCTTCCAAGATATATAGCTTCAAGCGGCCCCTCTTTCTGCTCAACATCCTTGATCCTGCACTAAAACAGGACTCCGATGCTACCGTAGACACCGGGACCATTAGTAGATCACGTGCTATGGTAGAAAGAACAGGATATCTCTTGTCGTGTCTCTTCCACCATTCTAAAACGGTGAAGTGATCTGGAGTCTCTTCTTCGTCTTCATAAGAACTAAGGTACAGAGACAACTCTTGAGTAGGTTGGGAAGATTGCTTTTGTTTCTTCCTTTGTAGTAAGCGACCGGCTGTTGATAGCTTAGACGCCAAGCCGGAGCTACTACTAGCCCCCCCCTGAGTTGGTCGGGTCGACGCTGCTCTTTCTTCGTACAGTATAACTAACCTGTCCAACGCAAGTTTAACTTCTACTTTCATGTCAGTAACATCTATATCCATATATTCTCCAAATCCATCTAATAAAGCCTCTACGCCATCCAATTTGATTGTAGGATCAAATATGGAAGCTAAACAATATAAATGAGGTACTTCACCTCAATATTTCTTGAATTTGGCTTCCATATTTCTCACAACATATTTAAAATTTGGAAGATCTCTATATCTAGAAAATAAATAAGAAATGTTACAAAGTTCACGTAAAGCTAAGCAAGATGTGGGATAATAAACACCAGAAAGAATACATGTAGCATTGTAAAAAATTTCTAAAAATTCACAAATACTTCCAGCTACTACCCAATCATCAGCAGTAACTTGAAAGTCAAAGGTGAGATCCGCATTACAATAATACGTAATAACATCTTTAAAAGGAATTGCAGATTTCAACATCAAGTAGGTGGAGTTCCACCTATGTGGTATATCCTTCACAAATCATCTAAAAGTAATACCAAAATGTGCGCATTTGCATGCAAAACTTTGTTGTCTACTTGGAGACGTGTTCAAAGTATGCAAGCATTGTCGCAGAGTGTCTAAATGGCGACTAAAATATTCTAAACATTCTTTAACAACTAAGTTAATAATATGACAAGCACACCTAACATGCAAAAGTCTACCTTCTAAAATAGGCTGAAAAATCAATGACAAAGAAGACATAGCAGCATTATTGTTTGAAGCATTATCCAAAGAGACAAAAAAATTTTGTGGTGAATATCATATTCACGCACGTGTTGAGAAATGGCACTTGAAATTACAGCGTCCGTGTGTGGATATTCTATAATTTTAAGACAGATGATGCGTTTTTACAACATCCATTGTGCATCTATATAGTGTGCAGTAATACAAATGTAAGCATAACTTTGCTTACTAGTCCAAATATCAGAAGTAATAGATAACTTACTAACATTTTGTAAAACTGCTTTCAAAGCGGCTCTCTGCTCCTTAAAGAGACGAATAGTCTCATTTCGAGCTTGTTGTCTACTAACTCTAGTAAAGGAGGGGTTTAGAGACAATGTTGCATAATCGCGTAAAGATTCACTTTCACCCGAAGTGAAAGGAAGTTCATCACGAATAATATATTTAACTAATTCCGTTTTATGACGCGCAGCTAAGTAAAGTTACCCATTGAAGAACCGGTGACACCTCCAAAGCTTATTTGGGTTTAGGACGTTTGAAGCGTGTCCTTCCCGTAGCAAGTGTCGTAGTGTCTGGATATGGTCCCGGTGCCACCGTCCTTCTTCCATGCGTACTGGTTCAAACATTTCTTACATTGCGCCTTGCACGGTATTGGTTCACCCTTGGCATCTAAAACAAGCGAACCATCAGGATTAGTTTCATAAATTAAAGTAAAAAAATTCCAATACTTAGACTTTTTTCTTTTTTCAGGAAGTTGTGTAGAACTAGCGACTTCCGGAGGAGATGGAAGGCACCCCTCCGGATTGGTTGCTATTTGCTCATGTGGGTTTGAACCTTCACCAAAAAAAAGAATTAAAAATATCTTAAGTCTGTCCAACAAGATTAGGTGGGTTTGAACCTTCACCAGCCATTTATAAAAAATAAGTACAAACTTAGAAAATAAAATAAAGGAAGGAATTGGGAGGGAGATCGGGAAGCCGTAGAGCACCGGAATGGGGTTGAGAGCACCGGGAAGCCTTAGAAGTAGAGCACTGTAGAGCACCGGGAAGCCTTAGAAGCACCGTAGAGCACCGAGAAGCCTTAGAAGTAGAAAATTGTAGAAAAATGTTTTGAATGAGTTGTGTTTGAAAAATAAATTTTTAGCCTATTTATATGAATTTTTTAGGGTTATTTTGGTCATTTTGGTCCAAAAATGACCAAAATGCTCCCCCCCAACGTTT
Source organism: Iris pallida (assembly GCA_029216955.1). Lineage (NCBI taxonomy): Eukaryota > Viridiplantae > Streptophyta > Magnoliopsida > Asparagales > Iridaceae > Iris > Iris pallida. The sequence continues at coordinate 16,459,971 of JANAVB010031417.1, read as the reverse complement.
ATAAAACGGTTACAATTGGGGGAACCGGACCGGACTTCGGGCCGGTTGTCGGGCCGGTCCAACCGGGCCGGGCCACGGGCCGGGCCAGCGGGCCAATAATAAAAAAAAAGAAATTTTCTGCGGGCCGGTCCGGACCGGTCTCGGGTTGGGCGGGGGACTAGCAGAAGGCAAATTATTCACAAAGATCCTATGTGAAAAAATTTAGACGCCTTTCTATTTGCATGGATTTGGAGAGACGGACTAGCAGAAGACAAATTATTTTGTGGAAGGTTTTCATGAAGAGCTCTATCAAAAGTACCTTTGTATTGGTAAGGAACTTATCGCAAGCAATACACCTTGCGAAAAAGGTCAAGCGAGAGCAAATAAGATCACGGAGGCAAAACAATGTCATTAATCCAATTCATTAGTCTCATATTGTTACAAATTCTAGAAGGTCTACTTTGATCATACTTGAAATTGAACTTGGCGAGATTATATCTTAGACTACGAAAAAAGGTGTTTCGGAAGAGAACTATGAGTGCCCTTCTCAAGAAATCATTTATCTTCCAAAAGTGAGGGCAATGATGTAGACATACCAACAACATCTTCGACGTTACCATGAGCTCCACAAGTGGTTGAGACGAATCTAATACTCATGCTATTACACTTCAAGATCAGACCACTTATGGTGCAGATTCTTTCGATTCGTCACAGTTTTGAATATTGATTCTCGTCGAAGACTTCTTTAAGTGCACATTCATGGCTACTACATCGTGCAAGTATCCTTTACTGATGATCTTCCCGAAGACCTTATTGTGTTATTGTGTGCTTCCATCGTATGTTCCATGTCATGTGCTTATTATGGGTTGTCCATAACAATAAATTATTGACGACCAATTATTTGGATCGAGTACATTGCAGATGTTTGTAGATCATAATCCCTACCCTTGTTAGCAATTCGGCAAACGGAAAAAATTCGGGACGACAAAAGTACGAGTATAAATCGACACAATATAAGTAAAATACGGTAAAAAATTCGGTCAAAAAATCATCTAACGAAAAACATTCGGATTAGATTTAATTCGTGTTTAGTACGTAAAACAAGGTTCAGTGTGAGAATAAGTTGAGATTGGGGAACATTATATAAAGAAAAGAAAGTGAAAGTATGATAGAAAACCAAAAGATTTTTCTTTGATTGTTGCAAGCAACATGTGCAAAGATTATTAGGTTTTTTTTTTGTTACAGCTGTGAGATTTTTTCTTCTTTTCTTTTGATATATAGTTGTGCCAGTCTTAATATTTAATAGCAGTAAGAGTCAAGAAAGTGAAAACTGTTGGATTTCTCAGTCAAGTTTTTTTGGCCGAATGTTTTAAAAATTCGTACGGTACGTGTTTAAAATTCCACAGGTTTAAAATTTTCGTACAAGTCCGAATTTTTCAAACGTACGTAAGTATCATACGTTTATGTAAGATGTGGAAAAATTCGCGTATAATACGCATTTTATTCGGTTGATTGCTAACAAGGATCCTTACCTCCATTTGTCTATTGATGAACTCGTGAGAAGATTGAAGATCGAGATTGAGTACTTTATGTACTTGGATATCTGAAGGTTAAATCAACTCTTAAAGGGTCATATATATATATATATATATATATATATATATATATATATATATATATAAAGTATTTATTTGTGTTGACATATACTATTGACCTACAAATCGAACAAGGCAAATGGAAGACTCCAACTACTCCAAGTATTTATTCATTTGTACCAACCGAGTTCAATTTTCATAGATGACTTCAACAAAAGAAGTTTGATGCATGAGTGCAAACAGGACATATACGTTAATCATAATTTACAGGGTTCTGTTTCTATTTTCAGCGCTCCACCAATGCATGTTTCTCCATCTAATAGGAACATTGTACACGGACATAGAGTTTGATACAACCCTGTATAAATTCAAATTATGGCATTAAAAATAGGGCTAAATTGTACTTTGATACCTTCAACTATTCCAATTTTTCAACTTCATACCCTAAACTATTTTATTCAACAACTTAATACCTCAATTATTTTTTTTTTTCAACTTCATACCTAAAATTTTAAAAATTTCGAAAATGTCCTTATCCTTTCCCTATCCCCTTCTCCTCTCCCCCCACCGACCCCACTCCGGCCACCCCCTCCTCCCGCCCCGCCCCAGCCCCCTCCCCCCCGCCCCCCCCCCCCCTCCGGCCACCCCCCTCTCCCGCTTCCGGCCACCCCCTTCCCGCTTCCGGCCGTCTCCCCCCCCCCTCTTCCCCTCCCGCTTCCGTCCACCCTCCCCCAGCCCCCCTCCTCCAACGCTGCCGTGCCCTAGGGGGAGAGGCGGTGTCACGCCCCGCTCCCGTAGGAGCGATCGTCCTCGCTAAGGCGTGATGCCGCACGAACCTAAATTGCGCTCGTGCAAGACAGTTTCATAACGGCCGATTACATCGGCGGCGACGGGGTCGTCGCACAGAAGTCCCAAGCAGAAATATTGAAACATGCAGCGAAATTTAAGAACAAGTAACACATGAACACAAATCATTCAAAATAAGCTCTTTATTGATATTGAATACAAGATTACATTTGTGGGCGCAAGGCCAAATTACAAGTCTCTCGTGCTCACTTTTCTCTCGATTACAAGTCACTCTGCTCTCTCTCATCTCTCGATTACAATGCTTGAGCCAGCGGGAGCTTCGGAAGACGATGTCCATATATTATGTCCTGTATAAGTCTTCAGATCACGCGGCCGTACGCTTCGACTCGCCAAGGAACTCCGTGCCTCGACGCATTCAAGCGAGCTCCGCACCACGAGCTCCTACCTGTGCCTGCACATGAAACACTGTGTGGGTGTCAGTACCACTGTACTGGTGGAGTGAGCTCCTCGCCCACCCATACAAAACCTACACGTTTCATTTACTTTGTGCAACAAAACCCTTTTTACGATTGTCTTTCTATTCTTGCCTTAGGATCAGTTTTATGACCGGCGCCTTAGCGCAACTTGTGTATCGGAACCATCCCGTGCTTGCAATGTCAACGTTAACTCATACTTTGTCTCTAGACTACTCCTCGTGGCAACAACGTTAACCTATCAAGTCGTGTTTGCCTTACGGCCATAATCAGAGACGCAACTACACGAAAGACTCCATTTCCTTGCCTCTAGACCTTTCTCGTGCTTGCATTGTCGACGCACCGACTTATACTTATCTTTCGTGCCAAACTCTGGGACGTAACGACTCGGTCGTGCCATACTCGATTCGTGCTTCAATATCTCCGAGGCAGCGCCTCCCCGCTTAGTCTCGCCTACACTTGTGTTGTGACAACGCGGCCGTGCCTAACAACTTAACACTCGACGCCATATCTCGTGCCGAAGCACGTCGCCTTCGCTGTAGCCAAATCTTAGGCTCAGACATTGTGTCTTTTTAACTCATACATATTCAACTCAATCCAAAGGCACCCATTTTAACTCATACATATTTAACTCATACACTGGCCTAACCAGCCATTTTGGACGTAGCCTGGCAAACGGGACCCTTGCACCGCCGGTTGCGATCCTCGATGCAAGTCCTCGTACTACCAATTGCCTATTATCCAGCTCGGCTACAATCAGTTCTTCCTAGGCCGAGTCGGTCCCGTGGCCCCGGGTTGCCGCTCGTAGAACCACCCCTTGTCGACAAGTCGTCCATGACCACGCGCCTACGCTAACTTCTAGACTTAACATAATGCAAGGACTTATCATCATCATTTTACTTCTTTTGCTTTACACTTTCCACTTTTCATACATCATTCGCAGAAAACCAGGGTTACCTCGGCGACTGAACCACAGTCCCGACATATTTCCTCTCGGTGACTAACCATCGCTTAGACTTAACATTCTTTGAACTCAGGAAACGGCTACTGCATAGCCTTCCAACTCAACTTGAACATAACGTGTTTCCTTAAGTATCGACCGACCGTGGCTAACTTTCCACTGAACCAACCGTGGCTCGTGCCTCTAAACCGACTCGTGTTCTACGCAACGCTATCGCCCGAGTCATACTTCATATGACGGGCCTTGGGATCGTGGGACTATTTAACTTGACAACCGCAGAATGAGCGGAACAGCACATAGAATAACTTAGGTCGACCGGCATAACTTTGCCTAACTCACTCAAGCCTACAACATAACCCAAGGGACGAGCAAAGGCTATGCCAAGCTTTGCGGGACAGGACCGTGCATGCTTTAGCAAGCATTTGTGCGGGCGACGCCTATGACTTAGGCTAACTCTCAGCTTTTGCACCGAAGACCAACTTTCTTTCTCCCAAGCCACGGGACGAAGGACCGAGTGTCATTTTCAAAGCACGCCGTGCACCAACTCTAAGCCGACCGTGGGACGTTTTCCATGTTCTAACTCGATTCAAACCGTCGGGATTATTCCCTTAGCTATGTGGATTCGTCTCTTTTATTATCAAGCCTATTGTGCAAGTTGAAAACATGCATTTTATTATGTGAAGGCAAAGATGAGGCAAGTTCACCGAAACTATACCACCTGAGAGATGTCTCCGAGCAAGCCGTTGCAAGGCTAAGGCCGAACGCCGTCGGCATTTCGATTCCTCCGATTGACTTTGCGGGACGGGGCACTACATCATACACCACTCAGAACAAGTCTCGTCCTCGAGACTTTCCTGAAGGCAAGCTATCCTACCATTTCTATGGCCAAGACTTAATCGTACACATTTCGCCTACGCGTTCCTTCGATTTCGAGCCACGCTCGCACTATTATCAATCTTTCCTTTAACACGATTTCAAGATTTCGACACACTCCCATCTTTCAAGCCTTGCTTGAACTCGTCGTATCACTTGGCTGGATCGTGCACGCATTCCAAGCATCCCTAAAATACATGCATTCAGCCAAGCCGCATGATAGAGAATTGTCATTCTCACTCGAGTCGCATCGTGCACATACCCAGGCATCCCTGAAATATATGCATGTCAGCCGAGTCTCGTGAGCAGGGTTTCCTATATTCGTGATTTCCATGCATGCCAATCCTCAAGATCAATCTTTTCGATTTGCTAACACTTGCAACAGGGCGTCTCGCCTAACCGCTAGGCTATTTCTTTTCGAGGCTAAGTCAATGTCAGGATTGGAATCATAGTTCCCCAACAATAATGCCAACACTGACCCCAATCCTAGGGTCAAACCAAAGTCGATAGTACGAAGTTTTCTACCCAAGCTCGCGTTACTCAGATTTCTAAACATCGAGCACGATCACCTAATTCGCATTACGGCACGCGTTGCGTATATTCGAATCCTTTCAATTCACCAATTCTAACCAATTCATGTATTCGATCACGAGGTCGTCTCGCTCGACAATACGTTGCGCCCTAATCTCACGCGAGTCCGATAATCCACGGTGGTCCATGAATCACCATGCAACGCTCCTGCGGAATAATCATTCTCATCGGGGCGTAACTCTTGTTTGAGTTTAGACTCATTCATTCTCGATATGCGGATTGGACCTACGCAATCCTCAAATTCAATTATTCAAGCACACAATTCATTCTCGAGTCATCTTCGCGTCAAACCACAAGTCGAAGCATACAGATTGCCATGCCATCCAAGTTCAATCACTCCTGCTGTATGAATCACCATACCAGCGCTCACGCGGAGTGATCGTCTCAAATCGGCGTGACGTATGTGCGAGGCTCGAGTTGCGCTCGCATAAGACAAGGATGTCGAAGTTGTGGTTATCGACGAAGCAAATCCAAATATTCCAGTTTTCATCCAAGCCAAGTTCGATCGTCATTCGTTCAACTTAGAAAATCCTCGAGCCAAGTCTATCTTTTCCTCGACACATTTTAACATCTCGATCATAACATCCATCGGAACAATGATATTTGTACGATCGTCATTTACCGAGTCAGAGTACCCCCGAGTTATCGCATATCGATCTTTGATACGCCTCAATACCATCGACGATATGTGTAACCTGACGATCTTTCTTGCAACCAATTTCGAGTCGTACGACTGATGCCATTGTCCGAACTGGACATTCCACAATTTTCTCGATGTTCAAGATCAAGTTTGGTCGCTATTCCTCAAGCTCGTTTCAAGATCGTTGTTCAAAACTCAAGTCACATTTCATTTGCATCACTCCAAAATCATACGTGCGATCCTCTAAGTTTCCTCGATCAAGACCATTCATTTTTATTCATCGTTCCGAATCATTTTCTAACACGCATTGCCCATTGACAAGTTGTCCGAACGAGATGCTCGTTCGGGACATTCAAAGTTACGACCAACTAAGCGTGACGCGTTCTAAGGCTTTGCGCGATTGCATCGCCTCGCCGACATACTTGTAATCCTCAATATTTACTCGAACAATTTCCAAGACGAACCATACACCACTCGGATTCGAGCCACTCGACTAGTCGTCGACACTCATTCTTATTCTTCTCCGAACCTATCGCATACACCACTCGGATTCAAGCCATACGATCTAGTCCTCAATCACGTTCGCGTCATTCGCTAAGACATCCTTCAGGTTCGTTCGACGAATCGCTAGTGTAGTCGCTCGCGTCGTATCGACGCACTAAGTCGTTCGCACTATTTCCTCGAAATCCAAATCAATCTTCCGTGTACGTCTAAGCGTTAGTCCGATAGCGTTTCTATCGTTAGACACTCTAAGTGTATCTCCGTTCCCGACCGAGCAATACTTGTTATCGTTCGCAATTCGTTTGCACCAAGGGTCGAGGTACGCGACGCGAAACACAACTTAGCCAAAAGGTCGTGTGCATAGCCATCCCGTGCGGACTATATTTCGAGTTTGCACGCTCAATTGCTAGGGTCGACGTTGGACTAATTAGGCATGTACGCGACTTGCTAAGGTCGACGTAGGACTATTCGGGCATACGTACGACTTTGCTAACATTAGCACATGTTTTCTATCGAGTCAAGTTTGCAACATTCGGCACAAAGGCCCTATCGACGCATTTGGCAACGGCCTACCGATGCGTTAGATTGAACGCTTGTACGAGCTTTCGAAAATATTTAGACTTATTATATGGACATGCCGAGGGACATTTGAGAGAGAGCGCACAAACGATAACAACTTGCGGAAGCAACAGAGTTTTGCGGAAACATCGAAGTTAAAGAATTCAATAAACGGTCCAAGGACGTAAAGCCGTGCTCTGATACCATTATGTCACGCCCCGCTCCCGTAGGAGCGATCGTCCTCGCTAAGGCGTGATGCCGTACGAACCTAAATTGCGCTCGTGCAAGGTGTCACGCCCCGCTCCCGCAGGAGCGATCGTCCTCGCTAAGGCGTAATGCCGCACGGGCCTAGGTTGCGCCCGTGCAAGGCCAAGTCCAGAAACGGCCGATTTGAGCTAGGCTACAGAGTCGCACAGAGTGTCCCCATTTGCAGCGGAAAGTAATTGAACACAAGTTGAGACGAACTCAAACACTTTATTGATTTTTAAGAAGTTTACAAGCGGCGCTAGGCCGATATTACAAATCGCTCAAGCTCTCTCTCTGAAACATAAAAGGCATGCCAAGTGGCTTACAAGATGGAATGATTCATGGTAATGTTCCAATACATTATGTCCTGTATAGGGTGCTTCAGCTCCTTGCAACGCTCCAAGGCTCCAGAGATAGCTCCGCGCCTTAGCACGTTCGATGGAAGCTCCGCACCCGCCGACGATACCTGCATCCTGCAAGTAGACTGTGGGGTTATCAGTATATTGTTATGCACTGGTGGGGAGGCTAGCTCGCCCACAACGCTATCATTATCAAACACGTTCCATTTACTTTTGTGCACCGTCTACCATTCATTGTCTTTCTAATCTTGCCTTAGGATCAGTTTTATGGCATATTTTATGACCTATCTCGTGTTGCCGAATTCAAGTGTGTGCATGGAAATGAATGCACGACTTACCCATACTTACCGTCCGGCCTTCCCTGTCCAAAGTAAACCAAGTTAGTCAACAATTCATGTGGAACAACATAATATGATTCTTGGAAACATTCAATATCAAGGGCGTGTCCCTGCCTCAGTTACTAGCGCATCGTAGGCGTATTCTCTAACTCATTGTACGAAGCATTCATTATCATTTGGTATGATACATTTCAAGCTTATTCAGAAGGTACTTTGTTCAGATTAACTTAGACTACTTTGATTTCAATGCAAGAACTTGCACGTGGATCGCCACCAGCAAAGCCCACTTAATCTATATGCATCGGTCGCTGGCATCACAAGCCATCCTGGACATATTCTCCCTTGGTAATTTCTCATCTATCACTGTGTGCGGCTGGTACACATCTGATAGTCTCTTGAAATTACCCCGCACTTATGTCTCCTGGGTGGCCAAGCCCCCCTCCAGTTAAGCCCGTAAGCCCCTTTTGATTCCGCCTAGGCCGGCATATCCCCCCTTTGATCATGCCGCGGAATCCCTTTCTCTTTACGGTCACAGCATATGCCACCCCTCGCTCGTGCCATTTATCCACGACCATTTCGTATTAACTTGTCTTTTTAACTTAACGGCTGTCTTTGAGCCATAGGCTAACCCTTAGTCTTAATGCGTTATCGACCAGGTTGGCGTCCGTGCAGCGCGGGTAGCGAGCCCCGTTGCACGTGTCCGTCACACCTGCCGCTAACCATTCTTTTCTTCTTATCTGTTATTCATTCTTTCTTTTCTTTCTTTCACTTGTCCGTTTGTTCATCGATTCATTCACGTATTCATTCTTTCATTCGTTGATTCATTCATTCACATATTTGTTCGTTCATTCATTCATACATTTTACAACTCCTCGTGCGGAAGTCGCCTTGGCGACCCATTGGCCCCATAGCCTTTCAATGTTGCTATACTCTACTCGAAACGACTATGTTGATAGTCTTCCGTTTTATTGTTGTAAACCATTCATTATTTCATTGTTGAATGCAAGCTTGTGCCGTAGCACGAACGTGGAGCGCGGTGTGAGAGTTATCGTATTTTTCTATATTCCTTTCCATATTCTATACAAGCATACAAGGTGGGATTATTCCCTTAGCTACGTGCGTTGAGTCATTTATTAGCATGCACGGGGTTATCGCCTAGCGATTCTCGTGATAGTGTCCGTATTGTTATGTGTCTAGGCTAAGCAACGACGGGTTCATCGGAGCCACCCACCTTAGCGATGTTCGCATCGGCCGAGCGATACTCCGAGCGCGTCTTTGATAGTCTAAGTTTGGATTCATCTTTGACGGGCCATTTTAATTCTTGCATCGATTCTTCATTAAGTCGATGCCAACTCTTCGGGTCGACGGCTCGTTTGAGTCGTTGCACTTGCCGTTTGAATCGGCATTCCGCTAGGGTGGAGCGGGTCATTACATAATACACCACTCAAAACAAGTCTCGTCCTCGAGACTTCCTGAGTGCAGGTCATCCTACCATTCCTTAACTCGTGTCGTCGTGTTTCTTAGACAATTTCTGTCGGATGGCTCTATCATTCTATGGCACCGAACTATACTCGATAACATTTCAAGTTCTGTGTCGCATACGTTTGGTCGATTTTATTGGATAACTTTTCATTCATTTTAGAGTTGATGGCACTTATTCAATTCAAGTGTTTCTTCGACTTGGTTGCTATTTCGACGTATCATGGGACTGAAACGGTCGCACGAGGTGCGTTGTATTTTATCAAACTCGAGAGTCGTAGGCTGAGGTAAACTCACTCATTCCTTCTTGCGCATCTCAACACCCACTTGCAGCTGCATTCGAGTTCATCACATCGCTGAGTTTGGATCGTGTACATATTCAAGGCGTCCCCCGAATACGTACATTTCAACCAAGCTTATCGATTAGTGAAGTCGGACAAGCTACTCGTGATAGTTTTGATTTGCCGATCGTTCGCTAACTTCGATTTAAAACCGAACTCATGTGTATCTCACTATCGTTTATCTCGGTCCTCGAGATGATCCGGTTCGCTTTTCAAGCGTTCTTGTCTACGAAATCAATACGATTTCTTCTTAGCGGGGTCGACCAAGTCTAAGTAATTTCAGTCCGATTCAAGACCAAGTATTGCACTATCGTCGAGTACGTCTTTCGATCAACGATTCAATTTGTTATCCCAACTTTACTTGCGCATCATCCATCCCTATCATTCCCTTTGTTTGGGGCCAATCTCGTCGTCGTTCACGCACACTCCCAGTTCCCCATCCTACTCTAAGTCTTGTTGCCACAAGTCTATCGTCCGTCCAGACGATATTGTAATGTCAATCGTACCAGTTCAATCACTCGGCATAGGGTCGTCCGCCTATCCGCTAGGTCAGCTCACAGGGTCATAGTTACACGTCAAGTCCGTGGCTCATCGCGCAAGGTCGTTGCACGACGCTCGCCCCAAATCCTATGGTCAAACCATTTGTTCGTTTATATGGGAGTTTCTACCCAAGTTCGTTTCACTCAATTTTCTAAACATCGAGCATGATCACCTAATCCGCATCAAGATTTATGTTATACATATTCAATTCAGTTCAATCACCAGTTCTAACCAATTCATGTATTCGATCACGAGGTCATCCAGCTCGACAATACGTTGCGCCCCAATCTCACGCGAGTCCGATTATCCACGACGGATCATGAATCACCATGCAACGCTCCCGCAGAATAATCATTCTCATCGGGGCATAACTCTTGTTTGAGTTTCAGACTAACCCATTCTCGATACGCGGATTGGACCTACTCAATCCTCAAGTTCAATTCCTCAAGCACACAAATTCATTCTCGAGTCCACCTTCGCGTCAAACCACAAGTCGAAACAATCAGATTGCCACGCCATCCAAGTTCAATCACTCCCGCCGTATGAATCACCATATCAGCGCTCACGCGGAGTGATCGTCCTAATCCGGCGCGACGCATGTGCGAGGCTGGAGTTGCGCTCACATAAGACAAGAATATCAACGTTGTGGTTGTCAACGAAGCAAATCTAAGCATTCATATTTTTCATCCAAACCGAATCAATTCGATAGTATGACCGTCACACGTTCAACTAGAAAATCCTCGAGCCAAATCTATCCTTTCTTCGACACATTTTTAACATCCCAAGTATAGCATCCAACGGAACATTGACATTTGCACGACCGTCATCTGCCGAGTCAGAGTACCCCCGAGTTATCGCATATCGATCTTTGATACGCCTCAATACCATCGATGATATGCGTAACCTGACGATCTTCCCTTGCAACTGATTTCGAGTCGTACGTCGATGCTGTTGTCCGAGTTGGATATTTCACAATTTCCTCGATATTCAAGATCAAGTTTGATCGCTATTCCTCAAGCTCGTTGTTCAAAACTCAAGTCATATTTCATCTGAATCAATCCCAAATCATACGCGTGATCCTCTAAGTTTCCTCAATCCAGACCATTCACTTTCATTCATCGTTCCGAATCATTTTCTAACATGCGTTACCCATTCACAAGTTGTCCGAACGACAACTCGTTCGGGACATTCGAAGTCACGATCAACTAAGCGTGACGCATTCTAAGGCTTTGCGCGATCGCATCGCCTCGCCGACATACCCGTTCTATCCGTATATCTTATAGTCTCGCTCGAACAATTTCTATAACGTCCATACACCACTCAGGGTTCGAGCCACTCGACTAGTCGTCGACACTCACTCTTATCTTTCTCCAAACCTATCACATACACCACTCGGATTCAAGCCATACGATCTTAGTCCTCAATCACGTTCGCGTCATGCGCTAAGACATCCTTTAGATTCGTTCGACGAATCTCTAGCGTAATCGCTTACGTCGCCTCGACGTACTAAGTCGTTCATACAAATCCTCAAAATCCAAGCCAATCCTTCGGGTACGTCTAAGCGTTAACTCGATAGCATTCCTATCGATAGACACTCAAAGTGTATCTCCGTTCCCGACCGAGCGGTACTTGATATCGCTCGCCACTCGATTGCACCAGAAGTCGAGGTGCACGACACGTGACACAACATAACCAAAAGGTCGTGTGTATAGCCATCCCGTACGGACTATATTCGAGTTTGCATGTTCACTTATTCTCGTTCGAGCGATAATCGATCTCACTCGCAACTCGTTTGCACCAGAAGGTCTAGGTGCGCGATACTCTGCACAACTTAGCCAAAAGGCTGCATGCATAACAATCCCGTTCGAACTATACTTTGGTCTCGTGTACTCGTTTGCTGTCAGCGTAAGCTCATTCAAGCACGCACTGCATTTGCTAACTCTTAGCATCGGTTCCTTCCAACTCAAGTCCGTCGTGGTGGCACAAAGGCCTTCGCCTATCGATCCCGTCCAACCGAGTAATCGTACGAGCTTTTGAAAGTATTAGACTTATTGTATGGAACATTCCAATGCACAACGAGAGAGAGCGTACACTTCTTTTGTTTCAACGAGCTTTCAAAACTGAGAGAATTGAAATGAAGTCCAAGGACGTGAAGCCGTGCTCTGATACCAATCTGTCACGCCCCGCTCCCGCAGGAGCGATCGTCCTCGCTAAGGCGTGATGCCGCACGGGCCTAGGTTGCGCTCGTGCAAGGCCAAGTCCAGAAATGGCCGATTTGAGCTAGGCCACAGAGTCGCACAGAGTGTCCCCATTTGCAGCGGAAAGTAATTGAACACAAGTTGAGACGAACTCAAACACTTTATTGATTTTCAAGAAGTTTTAGGCCGATATTATAAATCGCTCAAGCTCTCTCTCTGAAACATAAAAGGCGTGCCAAGTGGCTTACAAGATGGAATGATTCATGACAATGTTCCAATACATTATGTCCTGTATAGGGTGCTTCAGCTCCTTGCAACGCTCCAAGGCTCCAGAGATAGCTCCGCGCCTTAGCACGTTCGATGGAAGCTCTGCACCCGCCGACGATACCTGCATCCTGCAAGTAGACTGTGGGGTTATCAGTACATTGTTATGCACTGGTGGGGAGGCTAGCTCGCCCACAACGCTATCATTACCAAACATGTTCCATTTACTTTTGTGCACCGTCTACCATTCATTGTCTTTCTAATCTTGTCTTAGGATCAGTTTCATGGCATATTTCATGACCTATCTCGTGTTGTCGAATTCAAGTGTGTGCATGGAAATGAATGCACGACTTACCCATACTTACCGTCCGGCCTTCCCTGTCCAAAGTAAACCAAGTTAGTCAACAATTCATATGGAACAACATAATGTGATTCTTGGAAACATTCAATATCAAGGGCGTGTCCCTGCCTCAGTTACTAGCACATCGTAGGCGTATTCTCTAACTCATTGTACGAAGCATTCATTATCATTTGGTATGATACATTTCAAGCTTATTCAGAAGGTACTTTGTTCAGATTAACTTAGACTACTTTGATTTTAATGCAAGGACTTGCACGTGGATCGCCACCAGCAAAGCCCACTTAATCTATATGCATCGGTCGCTGGCATCACAAGCCATCCTGGACATATTCTCCCTTGGTAATTTCTCACCTATCACTGTGTGTGGCTGGTACACATCTGATAGTCTCTTGAAATTACCCCGCACTTACGTCTCCTTGGTGGCCAAGCCCCCCCCCCCAGTTAAGCCCGTAAGCCCCTTTTGATTCCGCCTAGGCCGGCATATCCCCCCTTTGATCATGCCGCGGAATCCCTTTCTCTTTACGGTCACAGCATACGCCACCCCTCACTCGTGCCATTTGTCCACGACCATTTCGTATTAACTTGTCTTTTTAACTTAACGGCTGTCTTTGAGCCATAGGCTAACCCTTAGCCTTAATGCGTTATCGACCAGGTTGGCGTCCGTGCAGCGCGGGTAGCGAGCCCCGTTGCACGTGCCCGTCACACCTGCCGCTAACCATTCTTTTCTTCTTATCTTTTATTCATTCTTTCTTTTCTTTCTTTCACTTGTCCGTTTGTTTATCGATTCATTCACGTATTCATTCTTTCATTCGTTGATTCATTCATTCACATATTTGTTCGTTCATTTATTCATACATTTTGCAACTCCTCGTGCGGGAGTCGCCTTGGCGACCCATTGGCCCCATAGCCTTTCAATGTTGCTATACTCTACTCGGAACGACTATGTTGATAGTCTTCCATTTTATTGTTGTAAACCATTTATTGTTTCATTGTTGAACGCAAGCTTGTGCCGTAGCACGAGCGTGGAGCGCGGTACGAGAGTTCTCGTATTTTTCCATGTTCCTTTCTATATTCTATGCAAGCATACAAGGTGGGATTATTCCCTTAGCTAGGTACGTTGAGTCATTTATTAGCATGCACGGGGTTATCGCCTAGCGATTCTCGTGATAGTGTCCGTATTGTTATGTGTCTAGGCTAAGCAAAGACGGGTTCATCGGAGCCACCCACCTTAGCGATGTTCGCTTCGGTCGAGCGATACTCCGAGCGCGTCTTTGATAGTCTAAGTCTGGATTCATCTTTGACGGGCCATTGTAAGTCTTGCATCGATTCTTCATTAAGTCGATGCCAACTCTTCGGGTCGACGGCTCGTTTGAGTCGTTGCACTTGCCGTTAGAATCGACATTCCGCTAGGGCAGAGCGGGTCATTACACAAGACAGTTTCATAACGGCCGATTACATCGGCGGCGACGGGGTCGTCGCACAGAAGTCCCAAGCAGAAATATTGAAACATGCAGCAGAATTTAAGAACAAGTAACACATGAACACAAATCATTCAAAAGAAGCTCTTTATTGATATTGAGTACAAGATTACATTTGTGGGCGCAAGGCCAAATTACAAGTCTCTCATGCTCACTTTTCTCTCGATTACAAGTCACTCTGCTCTCTCTCATCTCTCGATTACAATGCTTGAGCCAGCGGGAGCTTCGGAAGGCGATGTCCATACATTATATCCTGTATAAGTCTTCAGATCACGCGGCCGCACGCTTTGAATCGCCAAAGAACTCCGTGCCTCGACGCATTCAAGCGAGCTCCGCACCACGAGCTCCTACCTGTGCCTGCACATGAAATACTGTGTGGGTGTCAGTACCACTGTACTGGTGGAGTGAGCTCCTCGTCCACCCATACAAAATCTACACGTTTCATTTACTTTGTGCAACAAAACCCTTTTTACGATTGTCTTTCTATTCTTGCCTTAGGATCTGTGAGACCCAGTTTTAATAATGAGAATTTTCGAATAATTAAATTATTTTTATCAATTTATTTTCCTTAAAAGAAATTTTTTAAAAGAAAAGAATTTAGTTTTTTTTAATGAAAAGGAATTTTGTTTAAAAGAAAAGAATTAATTTCATTTAATAAAAAGAATTTGATTAGTTAATAAAAAGATATTTTGAAGAAATTAAAATATTTTATTTGGTTTTTAATTATTAAATTGGGTTGAAAATATGATATTGGGTTTTATAATGGACTTAAAGCCAAAATATTTTGTTAATAATTAAGTTTGGGCCTTTAGTGATTAAATTGAAATGATTATTTTTTAAAAAAGATTGTTAGTAAATATTTTGTTAATGGGCTTCTTATAGATTGGGATAAATGGGCTTTATATTAAAACAAATTTCTGTTAAGCCATAAACCCACTGGGCTACATAAAAAAGGGGGGGTGTTTTATGAATATGTGTTATAAAACCAAGTTTTATGTTACAACATCATTCATTCACTCATTAACTATATCTCTCTTTCTCATTCTAACATTAGGCTCCTCCTTTCGTTTTCTCAAAACCGATGACCCTCCTGAGTAACCGCCGCCGACGCCAACCCTCGGGCTCCCGACAGGTCGGCCACCCCTTGGTCTCCGGTAACTCCCCCTTCTTCCTATAAAACCCCTCTACACCTTCCTCTCCATGGATCATCTTCACTTTCCCCAATTTTCCACAAGCTCTCTAGCCCTAGCCTCCCGAGCTCCTCCGGCCTGCCTCCCTGTGCTCGACCCCTGTGCGCGCCAGTGCGCCACCGCCTCCCGGCGACCCCCGCCCGACGCCAGCGCCAGTCTCCGGCGCAGATCCCGACCCGGCAGCCCCTGTTCCCGCCGCTGACCGCCGGCGCTAGCCGCCCCGGTGCCGGCGCTGTTCCGCCCGAGCCCCGACCCCTTCTTCCTCGATCTCGAGGCCGAAGCCCCGTGCTTCGGTCATTGCCGTGGCCTGCTGTTTCCGTGGTTCCCGATTCGTCATTTTCGCTATTCTGCGGGTTTTTCGAGATTTCTGCGGACTCCGTCTCCGTTGTCCGAGTATTTCCGCGCTTCCCGCGGGTTCGGTTCCGCTGTCCGCACCCTGGGTCGCTGTTCCAGTGGACCGCTGCTGTCCTAGCTTTTCCGAGTTTTATCCCGCGGCTCCCCGACCAACGGACATGGGTAATCTCTGGATAATCACAGTAGTTCGTCCCTCCAGTCTATGATGATTTTGGTCCACCGATCCCGTTCCGGGAATTCGGTTTTGTTTATATGTTAGTTTCGGAATTTCTGAAACTTGGTTCTGTAGTTTTCCTTATCATGTTGGATTTTCGGGAAATAGGTTCTGTGGTGGTTCTATTGGTTTGCATTCTCGGAATACCCGAGTATTTCTGGAAAGTTCTGATAGTTCCATATTCTGGAATTCCCGAGTAATTCGGAAAGATTTTGTATTTATGGGTTTCTCGGAAATTCCGAGTTCATTTTGGATATGATCTGAGTTTTTCCATATTTTGGGATTTCCGAGTTATTTTCGGAAGTCTTTGTAATTTTGTTGGTTTCGAATTTATTTGGGTGTTGGTTTTACTTGGAATAATTGGGTAGTTTCGGATTTTCCGAAGCTAGTTTGGTTTTATGAAACTTCTAAGTGATTTAGGAATTATGATATATTGATTAATATTTAGCTTCTATGATTTTGGTTTTTCCGAGGACCATTTCGGGTTTTCCGAGGTTCATCTCGGGTTCTCCGATTTCTAATTCGGGTTTCCGAATGTTCTTCGGAAATACATTTTGTGTGCTATTACTATTGTGATGGAAGTGAATTAATGGGTTTTCCCTGGTTTGGGATGGTTATTTGGTGGTTGTGGCGTATTTTTCCCAGTTTTGGGTTATACCGAATATAGAGGAGATGCTGCCCAAATTTTTATAAAATTTCTATAAAATGAATTTTAATCGGTTTTCGAAAAATAATTTAATTTGGATTTTCGGACGACGACCGTACCGGTCAGTGGGCCCTAGCTAAGTGCAAACGAAACCGGTTTTGCCCGGACGTTGAGGCATTAGCTATAAATGACGATTGGACCAAAATCTGAGACTCATAAATATTTTTTTTAATATATTTTATTTTAAATTGTAGGATAATTTTAGAGACTAACCAAGTTTTATTCTTATTTAAATTCATGTAATGGTCTGTAAGGGCATAAGCCCATTTATTTATTCTGGTGGGAATTGTAATAGTTAGTTTTTCTTTATTTTGTTTTTATTGTTGATTTACTGCGAAAACGAAATATGTTAATTAATTATTATTTTTATAAAAAGAAAAATAATAAATGTTTTATCATGTTAGAATTTTTAAATTATATTATTTAGATAAGAAATTCACGTATTTCTCACTTAAAGAAAAGTCCTAGTTTTTATACGTATAAATATGAAACTACCAAATTTTGCCAATAAACTGATTTATACAAAGTTTTTCCCGAGATTAAAATGTAAAGTGAGTTTTCTTCGTAATTTTAATACAACTCGCTAGTAATTGCGTTTGTTGTGATAATGTAAGAAAAGATTAAAATTGACTAGGACAAAATTCTAGAGATTGCAACTAGCACACCTAGATATGGTTCAATATTGGTTCTAAGGCAGACTTCTCGATTGTAGGATTTCGAGGACAAGTCTGAACATCAACCCCGGAAGTCAACCTTCATTCCAGTCATATAATTAAAGGCAAGTGCAGTTATGTCTATTTGGTAATTTATCTAGTAATTGTTTTATTGCAATTTTAAACCACATTGCTACACGGAACTCTCTCCTAGAGTTTGAATATTGACTCATTGATTGAATCTGATTGACTCGGGATATTGGGGGAGTAGTGTAGCGTCTATGACCAATACCCTATATTGCATCATTGATTGTGCGAGCTGATTCCTCCTATACACGAGGATAGGCCGGACCGTATCATTAGGATATAATTGAATCATCCCAAGCCGGTCATAGTTCGTTACCTACTCAAATCACATTGTTTTCAATTGTAGAATTGTGAAAAATATTGTTAGAGTATTTCAAATTGTTTAACATTGCAAATTTTAAATTATTATTTGAATTATTGGATATTCGTAATTGTACTTTGCTCCCTCCTGACTGGAGACCCAACATTTTAGGTATCACTGATGAGGCTTTGTTATGCGATCCCAAAACGAGGAATTCAAGATTGCTGAGCTGTTTGCCTAGAGTTTCCTTTTATTCATGATGTATAAAAAATGGTTTAAGTTGTATCTTTTATTTCATGTAAAAGTTTAATAAAGTTTTAAATTTTCGAATGTTGAGTTGTGACAAATATAGTGTTGTTGTATGGTTACCTGCTATTGAACAGCTTACTGCCGCCGTCTCAACAACGGTGCAGGCTGGGCATGATTCGATTCGACCTAAGCAATTGGGATCGGGTCGTGACATGTTTTTAGTGGTGGCCCATGCAGGTCAGATCTGTAAATTGGTCTAGTCAACTTAGTCTAGACCATCACGCAGTTCTGTAACTTGACCTAGGAATAGAAAAGACTTTAGGAAAACAGACTCTAGAAACAACTAGAACACTTAGATGATTTACTCCATATTATATCATTGGGCCGAGATTATTTATTTAAAATTTATTTTTCCTGCTTATAGATTCATAGGATACCTTGTTTGTGCTTGTACCTAAACCTTATCTAGATTAGGCCAATTGTATCTTTGAGTATCCCATGACTCTCGGGATTATCTCCTTTTATGTCTTTATCAGGTCCTAGCATACTTTAGGAATCCATATTCTTTTTGGAATAAGACTGAATTTTTCAATCTTCTTCTTCTTTATCAAATCTAATTCCAATTTCTCCATTGGTTGATCAAAACTTCGCTACCTTTTTTTTGAATCTTGATTTGATTGCTATGTAGAGTTTTGAATTCTCTTAGCAACTCTAATAAACTCTCATCTACACAATATATATATATATATCTACAACCATTATGTCAAGCATTTTGCTTGGACATTAATTTCAATTGACCGACTTTCTCGGAATCAATCCTGAACTAAAATTCTTCTGGGACCATTAGACCTCAAGGTCAATTATGACCAGAAGAGTTAGTTAGTCAGTTCATGATTCTCAAGGAGTTATTTCAATTTTAATATTGATTGTTATCTCTTAAGTTATTCCAAAGACCGAGAATATTTTCAACTGTTGACTTCCTCCACTCATCTTGAAACTTTACTTTCTCTATTGATCAAATCAAGGCCTGGAAAGCTTCTATGATCATGAAGCAGGAACGGCCAGAAAATTGATCACAATTTTGAATCCATTCTATCTTTGAATTTCCTTTAGTCATGGAAATATTCTCGATGAGTTGTCTCAAAACCATTTTTATCATTGGCTTTATTAAACAATTTCAAAATTGATTTCCTTGAATCAATGAGACTTACCTTCTCTCATTTATCCAGCAAATTCCCAATTTTCCTTATTTGTGAAATGTTCCGTATTCCCTGAGTGATTTATCGGGAATATTTTTCATTGGTCTTTCTTATTTAATCCGAAGTTATAATCTTTCTATCTGATCTTATGTCTAACTCGATTAATCAAAAATTCAGGTTGATCGATTTCATAAGTTTCATCTTTGTAAAAGAAAATATCGGAGAACAGATACTCCTCTTGATTTTAGAACCAGTCTCTTGAATCTCAAACACATATTTTAATAAATCCCTTGATCTCAGAAGAACCGACATCTACATTCTCTATCCTGTATAGAACTTTCAACTCGTTTGAATTTTTCCTCTGAAATTTACATGGACAAAGGCGAGAAAATATTTAGCAACCTAACATGACTTCGCACATTTGCGTGATTGTCATTTATCTGAATTATGGAAAACTGCGAGTTTACTGCAGCTAGCTGTACACTGGCGAGGCATAAACTCTAAGTTGAAATAATGACAGGTAATTAGGTTTCCAAATATTATTGAGATTTTGCCCTATGTTGTTGAGCCATGAAATGGATAAAGTTGGAAGAATACTCGGCAAACTAAATAATTCAAGTTATGGAGTCAAAATTCACTGCAGCCAGGTGTACACTGGCGAGGCATGAATTTGAAACAAAGTGACTTAGAAAATAATTTGGTTTTCGAATATTAATAAGACTATACTCATATCATGGTTATCTTTAATCATTTTGAGGATTTTGCATTATAGTGTTTGTCTTCATTTTTCAAAAATATCTTATCAGGTTATAGTCTTGTCATGACTATATTTTTCTTCACTCTCTTAAAATCATACAACTTGTTGATTTCTTTCCTGAGGCACAAATTCCTATACATCATTTCATTTTGAATTGAAATTTTTCGGGAAATTACATTATCATTTGTTTCTCAAAATAAATTATTGATGTCGTATTCTTTATGAGCTTTCTGTTTTATATGATCTCTTTTAAAACTTTAAACTCATTATGATTATTTAATTTATATCTCGATGTTTACTCATGATTTTGATCACAACAAAATATTCTAAAGATTCTAAACATGTTTATATTTATCTTTATTTAGTAATCATGTCTCGAATCTGATTTTTTCCTTATGAAGTAAACCTAGAACAATTTATAGCTTGGATTTATAGAATGCATGAGATATAGGAGATAGAATGAACAATGGTGATTGGTATCGAGGAAAGTTTGTGAATATAGAATAATCTAACATTGAAGATTAAAAGTTGCCAATGTTAGGCATAGAGATGCACTCTAGGAAGGTGCACGGCGAATTAAGAGATATATAAAGGATAATTGAAACAAGAAATATTGGACTTAAAATGTAAATAATTGAGGATGACGAATTGTATGAATTAAAGGGTGCCAATATTACAAATTAGAAACCCGAAATGAAAATAATATAAAAGTTGAAAGATGTAATAAGATATACTTTTGATAGAGAAAAGTTTGGTCAAATAAAGGATTTGAGTTTAATCATGATTTCATAGAAAATTCGAAAAGGAATAGTTGGAATCAAGGTATGTACATGTAATCACAGAGTGTTCACCTGTGAGTAAGGAATGATTAGAACGTGATGTTGGATTTTAAAGTTGATAAATAGATATCGAGACTTGACACTGAAGTATTAAGACAAGAAATATCAAAGCATAGAGTTAATTTGAATATATTAGGAAGAAGAAATACATATTTTATAGAGGGAATATGAGATGTGTTCAAAATTAAAATGTGGAAGACAAAATTTTAAAAGGTGAGAATAGGAACTCATAATCTTGGAGAATAACTTTATTTCTAAGGAGGGAAGAATGTAAATTGAATAGTGGATAAAATTGATGATTTTTGGGATTGTTAACCTACTTAGGTATAAGACTATTAAGGAATAATGTCCAAACTGATTTGAGACATGACTGCATGATTGTACCCTACCCTGTCTTAAATTTCGAGGACGAAATTTCCTAAGGAGGGAAGCTTGTGAGACCCAGTTTTAATAATGAGAATTTTCGAATAATTAAATTATTTTTATCAATTTATTTTCCTTAAAAGAAATTTTTTAAAAGAAAAGAATTTAGTTTTTTTTAATGAAAAGGAATTTTGTTTAAAAGAAAAGAATTAATTTCATTTAATAAAAAGAATTTGATTAGTTAATAAAAAGATATTTTGAAGAAATTAAAATATTTTATTTGGTTTTTAATTATTAAATTGGGTTGAAAATATGATATTGGGTTTTATAATGGACTTAAAGCCAAAATATTTTGTTAATAATTAAGTTTGGGCCTTTAGTGATTAAATTGAAATGATTATTTTTTAAAAAAGATTGTTAGTAAATATTTTGTTAATGGGCTTCTTATAGATTGGGATAAATGGGCTTTATATTAAAACAAATTTCTGTTAAGCCATAAACCCACTGGGCTACATAAAAAAGGGGGGGGGGGTGTTTTATGAATATGTGTTATAAAACCAAGTTTTATGTTACAACATCATTCATTCACTCATTAACTATATCTCTCTTTCTCATTCTAACATTAGGCTCCTCCTTTCGTTTTCTCAAAACCGATGACCCTCCTGAGTAACCGCCGCCGACGCCAACCCTCGGGCTCCCGACTGGTCGGCCACCCCTTGGTCTCCGGTAACTCCCCCTTCTTCCTATAAAACCCCTCTACACCTTCCTCTCCATGGATCATCTTCACTTTCCCCAATTTTCCACAAGCTCTCTAGCCCTAGCCTCCCGAGCTCCTCCGGCCTGCCTCCCTGCGCTCGACCCCTGCGCGCGCCAGTGCGCCACCGCCTTCCGGCGACCCCCGCCCGACGCCAGCGCCAGTCTCCGGCGCAGATCCCGACCCGGCAGCCCCTGTTCCCGCCGCTGACCGCCGGCGCTAGCCGCCCCGGTGCCGGCGCTGTTCCGCCCGAGCCCCGACCCCTTCTTCCTCGATCTCGAGGCCGAAGCCCCGTGCTTCGGTCATTGCCGTGGCCTGCTGTTTCCGTGGTTCCCGATTCGTCATTTTCGCTATTCTGCGGGTTTCTCGAGATTTCTGCGGACTCCGTCTCCGTTGTCCGAGTATTTCCGCGCTTCCCGCGGGTTCGGTTCCGCTGTCCGCACCCTGGGTCGCTGTTCCAGTGGACCGCTGCTGTCCTAGCTTTCCCGAGTTTTATCCCGCGGCTCCCCGACCAACGGACATGGGTAATCTCTGGATAATCACAGTAGTTCGTCCCTCCAGTCTATGATGATTTTGGTCCACCGATCCCGTTCCGGGAATTCGGTTTTGTTTATATGTTAGTTTCGGAATTTCTGAAACTTGGTTCTGTAGTTTTCCTTATCATGTTGGATTTTCGGGAAATAGGTTCTGTGGTGGTTCTATTGGTTTGCATTCTCGGAATACCCGAGTATTTCTGGAAAGTTCTGATAGTTCCATATTTTGGAATTCCCGAGTAATTCGGAAAGATTTTGTATTTATGGGTTTCTCGGAAATTCCGAGTTCATTTTGGATATGATCTGAGTTTTTCCATATTTTGGGATTTCCGAGTTATTTTCGGAAGTCTTTGTAATTTTGTTGGTTTCGAATTTATTTGGGTGTTGGTTTTACTTGGAATAATTGGGTAGTTTCGGATTTTCCGAAGCTAGTTTGGTTTTATGAAACTTCTAAGTGATTTAGGAATTATGATATATTGATTAATATTTAGCTTCTATGATTTTGGTTTTTTCGAGGACCATTTCGGGTTTTCCGAGGTTCATCTCGGGTTCTCCGATTTCTAATTCGGGTTTCCGAATGTTCTTCGGAAATACATTTTGTGTGCTATTACTATTGTGATGGAAGTGAATTAATGGGTTTTCCCTGGTTTGGGATGGTTATTTGGTGGTTGTGGCGTATTTTTCCCAGTTTTGGGTTATACCGAATATAGAGGAGATGCTGCCCAAATTTTTATGAAATTTCTATAAAATAAATTTTAATCGGTTTTCGGAAAATAATTTAATTTGGATTTTCGGGCGACGACCGTACCGGTCAGTGGGCCCTAGCTAAGTGCAAACGAAACCGGTTTTGCCCGGACGTTGAGGCATTAGCTATAAATGACGATTGGACCAAAAATCTGAGACTCATAAATATTTTTTTTAATATATTTTATTTTAAATTGTAGGATAATTTTAGAGACTAACCAAGTTTTATTCTTATTTAAATTCATGTAATGGTCTGTAAGGGCATAAGCCCATTTATTTATTCTGGTGGGAATTGTAATAGTTAGTTTTTCTTTATTTTGTTTTTATTGTTGATTTACTGCGAAAACGAAATATGTTAATTAATTATTATTTTTACAAAAAGAAAAATAATAAATGTTTTATCATGTTAGAATTTTTAAATTATATTATTTAGATAAGAAATTCACGTATTTCTCACTTAAAGAAAAGTCCTAGTTTTTATACGTATAAATATGAAACTACCAAATTTTGCCAATAAACTGATTTATACAAAGTTTTTCCCGAGATTAAAATGTAAAGTGAGTTTTCTTCGTAATTTTAATACAACTCGCTAGTAATTGCGTTTGTTGTGATAATGTAAGAAAAGATTAAAATTGACTAGGACAAAATTCTAGAGATTGCAACTAGCACACCTAGATATGGTTCAATATTGGTTCTAAGGCAGACTTCTCGATTGTAGGATTTCGAGGACAAGTCTGAACATCAACCCCGGAAGTCAACCTTCATTCCAGTCATATAATTAAAGGCAAGTGCAGTTATGTCTATTT
Source organism: Iris pallida (assembly GCA_029216955.1). Lineage (NCBI taxonomy): Eukaryota > Viridiplantae > Streptophyta > Magnoliopsida > Asparagales > Iridaceae > Iris > Iris pallida. The sequence goes on along the minus strand of JANAVB010031417.1, from coordinate 16,435,640 downwards.
GGTAATTTATCTAGTAATTGTTTTATTGCAATTTTAAACCACATTGCTACACGGAACTCTCTCCTAGAGTTTGAATATTGACTTATTGATTGAATCTGATTGACTCGGGATATTGGGGGAGTAGTGTAGCGTCTATGACCAATATCCTATATTGCATCATTGATTGTGCGAGCTGATTCCTCCTATACACGAGGATAGGCCGGACCGTATCATTAGGATATAATTGAATCATCCCAAGCCGGTCATAGTTCGTTACCTACTCAAATCACATTATTTTCAATTGTAGAATTGTGAAAAATATTGTTAGAGTATTTCAAATTGTTTAACATTGCAAATTTCAAATTATTATTTGAATTATTGGATATTCGTAATTGTACTTTGCTCCCTCCTGACTGGAGACCCAACATTTTAGGTATCACTGATGAGGCTTTGTTATGCGATCCCAAAACGAGGAATTCAAGATTGCTGAGCTGTTTGCCTAGAGTTTTCTTTTATTCATGATGTATAAAAAATGGTTTAAGTTGTATCTTTTATTTCATGTAAAAGTTTAATAAAGTTTTAAATTTTCGAATGTTGAGTTGTGACAAATATAGTGTTGTTGTATGGTTACCTGCTATTGAACAGCTTACTGCCGCCGTCTCAACAACGGTGCAGGCTGGGCATGATCCGATTCGACCTAAGCAATTGGGATCGGGTCGTGACAGGATCAGTTTTAGGACCGGCGCCTTAGCACAACTTGTGTATCGGAACCATCCCGTGCTTGCAATGTCAACGTTAACTCATACTTTGTCTCTAAACTACTCCTCGTGCCAACAACGTTAACCTATCAAGTCGTATTTGCCTTACGGCCATAATCAGAGACGCAACTACACGAAAGACTCCATTTCCTTGCCTCTAGACCTTTCTCGTGCTTGCATTGTCGACGCACCGACTTATTCTTATCTTTCGTGCCAAACTCTGGGACGTAACGACTCGATCGTGCCATACTCGATTCGTGCTTCAATATCTCCGAGGCAGCGCCTCCCCGCTTAGTCTCGCCTACACTTGTGTTGTGACAACGCGGCTGTGCCTAACAACTTAACACTCGACGCCATATCTCGTGCCGAAGCACGTCGCCTTCGCTGTAGCCAAATCTTAGGCTCAGACATTGTGTCTTTTTAACTCATACATATTCAACTCAATCCAAAGGCACCCACGCGGATTGCCGCCCGTGCCGACACATCTATATGAAAGGTCACTGGCCTAACCAGCCATTTTGGACATAGCCTGGCAAACGGAACCCTTGTACCGCCAGTTGCGATCCTCGATGCAAGTCCCCGTACTACCAATTGCCTATTACCCAGCTCGGCTACAATCAGTTCTTCCTAGGCCGAGTCGGTCCCGTGGCCCCGGGTTGCCGCTCTAAGAACCACCCCTTGTCGACAAGTCGTCCATGACCACGCGCCTACGCTAACTTCTAGACTTAACGTAATGCAAGGTCTTATCATCATCATTTTACTTCTTTTGCTTTACTCTTTCCACTTTTCATACATTATTCGCAGAGCCCAAACCAGGGTTACCTCGGCGACTGAACCACAGTCCCAACATATTTCCTCTCGGTGACTAACCATCGCTTAGACTTAACATTCTTTGAACTCAGGGAACGGCTACTGCATAGCCTTCCAACTCAACTTGAACATAACGTGTTTCCTTAAGTATCGACCGACCGTGGCTAACTTTCCACTGAACCAACCGTGGCTCGTGCCTCTAAACCGACTCGTGCTCTACGCAACGCTATCGCCCGAGTCATACTTCATATGACGGGCCTTGGGATCGTATGACTATTTAACTTGACAACCGCCAAATGAGCGAGACAGCACGTAGAATAACTTAGGTCGACCGGCATAACTTTGCCTAACTCACTCAAGCCTACAACATAACCCAAGGGACGAGCAAAGGCTATGCCAAGCTTTGCGGGATAGGACCGTGCATGCTTTAGCAAGCATTTGTGCGGGCGACGCCTATGACTTAGGCTAACTCTCAGCTTTTGCACCGAAGACCAACTTTCTTTCTCCCAAGCCACGGGATGAAGGACTGAGTGTCATTTTCAAAGCACGTCGTGCACCAACTCTAAGCCGACCGTGGGACGTTTTCCATGTTCTAACTCGATTCAAACCGTCGGGATTATTCCCTTAGCTATGTGGATTCGTCTCTTTTATTATCAAGCCTATTGTGCAAGTTAAAAACATGTATTTTATTATGTGAAGGCAAAGATGAGGCAAGTTCACCGAAACTACCCCACCTGAGCGATGTCTCCGAGCAAGCCGTTGCAAGGCTAAGGCCGAACGCCGTCGGCGTTTCGATTCCTCCGATTGACTTTGCGGGACGGAGCACTACAGGCGGGGGCGGGTGGCTGGAAGCGAGAGAGGGGCGGAAGCGGGAAGGGGGGTGGGGGTGTGGGGGGTAGAGGGGTAATTTTCAAGTTTGACTAAGGGTATTTTCGTCCAAAAAAAATTTCGGGTATTAACTTGTTTATCTGTAAGTGTACTCTTTCGGGTTAATTTTTTTCGGGTTGATTTTTTTTATTTTTCTGATTGATTGGTTTTGATTAATATTCGGGTTGATTTTTTTTATTTTATTTTTCTGATTGATTGGTTTTGATTAATATTTTATTTTATTTATTTATCTGTAAGTGTACTTTTTTATGCCATTGATATTTGGAGTGTCAGGGATGTTCAACTCTGGAAATCTTCTTCACAAGTTTTGGAGTGGACATGATTACCTTCATGACGGTATATAGTGTCCCATCCAAACTTGTTCCCTTGTACTCTTTCTGCTTCGCTGAACTTAGGGTCGATTTAGACCATTTGAGTATTATTATTTTTCCCACTCTTTTCCTTGATCATTTTTAGCACGTTACCGTGACTTTTAAATTGGGAGCGCAAGACCAGTCAGTTTAAGAACCAACTCCTCATTGATGATCTACTCGAGACGCTCATCACCGATGACCTTCGTGTCCCACTCAGACACGTCATTTTGTGCTCTATTTGATTCGTACAACTTTTCCGACACGTGACCCGATTTTATTTCACTCCACGGCGTCACATTCATCTTCCAATTTGATTTGTGGGTCCCCTGTCGACCAAAACCTGTCCGCCCCAATCATGGACATGGCCTACATTGAGCCTACTATCCGTCCGCCACTTGTGTCCCATTTATTGGAATCCCCATGTGCTACTTATTTGCCCATGATTATCAACTCCTATTTTAATTCGAATATTTTGCCATGTCCGATTTTCATCCAACCCGGTTTGACCGAACCCAGTCCAAGCCCCATATTATCCTCCATCACCACCCTCAGCCTCTTTTCCCTTGAACAAATATCAGGTACTCTCTGACATATTTTCCTATATTTATTGGAAATTTCTTTTTATTTAATTCCCTTAGGAATGGCCATTTTCCTCTAATTTAGTCCTAGCCATTTGATCAACCTAAGTAATCCTAGCCACTCATTTCCTCCATCTCATTAGCAGCCAAGTGTGCCGGCCCTAACTCCAATGGACATACTTTTTCTCTTACCTCCCTCTCTCACAAATTTTCTCTCTCTCTTCCTAATTTTTACTACACACAACTCAACACCAAACCGAGCCACCCTTCTCCCTGGACCGACCTCCCCTCCTACTGGCCGTCGACCACCCTGGCCGTCGGGCACAACCACCATCCTCCTCCTCACCACTTCTTCTCCTCCCATGAGCCATTCCCACCACCATCAATACCATCATCACCACCATCTCCACATCATTTCATCTCCACCACCACCACCACCTTGCACTCACTCGGCCACCACCAGCCTTCCTAGGCCGAGCCCCTGGCCAGCTCGCCGTCGGCCACCCCGGTCGGCTGGCCACCACCGTACCACCCTACCTCTCCTCTTCCTACTTCTCTCCTCCTTCCGCACCATCTCTTCATCACCATCACCGCGACCATCACTCCCCGAGCCACCAAACCACCTCCTCCAACACCACCCAAGGCCGCCGCCACCTTGCCGTAATCCGTCCATACAGCCGCCGGCCGCCGCCGCAGCTGCCACGCCCGGCCAACGCGCCACCAGCGCGCGGCAGCAGTAGCTGCGCTTTGAGCGCGCGCGTGCGAACAGCGTGGGCGTTGCCGTCGTCGCCGCCATGGCCCCGACGACCCCCGCCATGGTGGCCCCCCTGGGCGAACTCAGGCCTGCCTTCCTCTGGCGGCCAATGTCCTCCGGGACGCGCCGTCGAGGCGATTCGTGCGTTTTGAACGAGATCCCGTCGGCACGCGCGAGTTTGGAACTCAGAATTCGCGTCCGTCGCAGCAACTTTGTACACGTTTTTCCGGAGATCCGACCGTTGGATCGGCAATTTCTTTGCTCCGTCACAATCTCGGTATATCCACCTTCACTCATGTCAATTTTTGTTCGTTGATTTTATCGTTTGATACATGAAAATCGGCCACCAAGTTGACCGTTTAAATTGTATTAAATTTGGACAGTTTCGCGGGGCCAACTTCGTCAGCTTGTATCTCCTCCACCGCAGCTCTGTTTGGCGTGCTACCAGTTTCGGTGCGAAGCTGGTATAACCCTCTTACTCTTCCTCCAGTTTCGTTTCATTGTGAGCTTGTTTGATTGGTTGAATTCGACGCCAAAGTTGGTCGTGCGAATTTGTAATTTCCAAATTGTAAAATTTCATTTTTGAACACGGGACTCCAGATTTCATTTCTGACACCACCATTAGACTTGTGGCATCGTTCTGGTATGTTTTCATATAAAATTTGTTAGATTTGGAGAACGTGGGCCCGGGCACGCTTTTCGGTGCAAAGCGGGTCCCACTTTCTGGGTCAACGGGACTTTTTGACGCCGGCTCATCGGAATCCAATTCTGGAGATACCGTTGGGTTCGTATCGACATTCTGGTTTCGTGGACATATAATTTGTTATATTTTGTAGACTTGTTTTCTTGTACGTTTTTTGGTGCAAAACGGCTCCGACACGGACACCGTTTTGACCCGAAATTACCTTTTTGCCCTTGTATCCAAATTGGACCGTTGGGTAGGCTATCCTAGCTAATTTGACCATTCTGGACACGTTGGCGATGTTCATTTCATCGTCCGACAATGTTTGTTGATAATTTCTCTGAGCTTAACCTTTTTATAATTAATTAATAATTAATTTATATAATGTTCGTATTTCGGGATTAGTACAACGAAACTGAGATCAGCCAATTCCAGTGATCTCACATCGCTGAAATTGATAAGTTGGACACGTGGATCACTATAATAAGATTATCAACCTTACCGATAATCTTCTTATCTCGATTTGCGTGTCGTAAGTTTCGACGTACCAATAACGAAGTACACTTTATATTAGACTAGAATTGACCCTGTTTGACCAGAGTTGACCAGTTGACCCAAAGTCAACTGTAAGTCAATACTTGACCTAGTTTGACTAGATTATTGACCGGAGTCGACCTAGAGTTGTTTTGACTTAGAAGAACCTAGAATAATGTAGATTGATTATAGAGATTTATTTATTTTCAACTTGAACACCTTGTAACCTGTGTTGCTTTAAATAGGACTCTGTGGCTTCAGTTGGACCCCTATACTTATCAGCTGTTCAGGTTATCAGGCGAGTACATTCTCTGATCATTTCATATCATGTTTAGGATTATATTTCCTGCTTTAGACTATCTTACTTGATGCTGACACGTTGGTAACACGGATTGGTACTATATGGATCCCTTCATGAGATATTATCCCTCTCGGGAGCATCAAATACTTTTGCTCGGTGTGTTTCACTTACATCACGTATCTTATGCTTCTATTATCATGAATCTTCGTTATCAGCTAGTGACTCATGTACTCACATGATCACCGAGCCTTCACGAATCCATTCATGAATCACCCTATACGGGTAGTAGTTTAGTCATGAATCTTAACGTAACTTGACTGGATCCTTGTGTATTGATTGGGGTACGGGGGAGTATGAATGGTCATGTGAATAATATCCAAAGTAGTGTAGTCATGAATCACTCTTAGTGTAGTCATGAATCAGTCCTAAGCCATTCACATGATTCGTCTGTACTCTAAATCACTAGCACTGTCTCTCTTTATATATATCGTAGATATTTACTTACAGTCTCTCTTTTACATTATGCTATTCTTCAGATCTTGTATTTTATTCTCTAGCATGATTACATTTCCTTTCCTGCTATGACTTGTTGAGATGTACTGTGCTCGCTCCAGTCCTGACTGGACCTGTTGATAAATTTTACAGATAGCCTGGAGGTGCCTGCTAGCCTAGAGGAGGCACATTAGAGGTTGTTTAGGTAGTTATTTCTTTTTGTCTGGAGTTGTATTTACTTTATGGATTACTGTATCTGTATTGGAGTTTTTGAGATGTATTTCTGGGTTTATGTATCTTAGACACTTAGACTTCTATCTCCTGTATCTCTTTTGGATTTCATGTTTTATCTATCCTTATCATGCTCTACCTTAGATGTGATTGAGTTTGTATCTGCTATGTCACCCCCATTCGGGGAGTATAAACTGCTTAGCTCTATATGTTAGATGTTGTGACCTAGGACAGCGTTCTACCGCCGACACTGCGGCGTAGGCTGGGCGTCGTTACGTTCTCGTACCCTAACAGTGGGTGCGGGTCGTGACAGATGCTAAGCTAATCCCCATGGTGTTGAGAATCTCATCACTAGGCAGTTTCTTCCTGATGATTCTCCACATAAGGAAAGACCACTTCATAGGGATGCAAGAGTGCCAATAGGGGGCAATGGACGGGTTCGGGTTCCCAGTAACTCAAGCAACGCATCTAGCCGACCGCATCGAGAATGCCCCCGAAGCCTCGAGCGACCACCGCCAACCATCCGCCTCGTTGCCGATTTTAACTCCGCAAAGTCGGATGCTCTCCACCGTATCGTTTCCGGACCAATCACGGATCTTGTCCCAGTTCCAATCGTTGCTACTAAAGTCCCACAGGTCGTTGATCCTGCAGTCTCTAGGGGTCTCCATGATACTCGGGATCATGCTATCCCCAATCCATCTCTCCAGGAAAGGATCCGAATCCCCGTCACCCACATGTAGCCTGATAACCGGTTCTGCGCTATCCCGCCCATCAAGAATACGACGCCATGCCGCCGAAGATCGGCTGTTGGAGATGGCAACCGATGGGTGAATGTGCTTGAAGTATCTGGCCTTCATATACCTGGTCCATAAGTTGTTGCTCGTCCGAAGATTCCACCACAGTTTCAACGAGAATGCTTTAACGATGTAGGAGAGTTTGGTAAAGCCCAGGCCCCCTTCTTCGGTGGGGCGCGCCATAGAATCCCAACTCGCCCAGTGATGCTTGTCTTGGCCTTTGTCCTGCCCCCAGAAGAAGTTACAAAAAGTCTGTTCGATCAAGGTCGGAACCTTCTTGGGTGGGGAACACATCGCCAATGTGTGAATTGGGATAGAGGTGAGGACATGTTTGATGAGGATCATTTTGCCGCCAGGGGATAGTGTGGCATTATGCCAACCCTCAAGTTTTTTCCTGATTCTAGCAATTAATTCCTCGAAGATTCCATAATTGGATTTTCCGTATACAAGGGGGCATCCCAGGTATTTGAAGGGCGGATGGGCGACATTGAATGATGTTAAGTTGGAGAGGCCGCGGGCGTGCTCTCGATTGAAGTTGTGGTGGGCGTAAATAACGCTCTTGACGGGGTTGATTTTCTGACCGGAGCATCTGGAGTATCTTCACAGTGTGTGGTGTACCACTTCCACCGCGCCAATATCCCCGGATGAGAATATGAGAACATCGTCGGCGAAAGCCAAGTGGGTGATGAGGGGACAGCCACTAGAGGTGTGATAGTGCTGGAAGTTGGGGGTGTTAATCATGTTATTAAGATTTCTGCTCAAAGCATCGGCCGCAATGATGAAAACAGTGGAAGAAAGAGGGTCGCCTTGTCTAACTCCGCGAGTGGATTTGAAGAACCCTTCGATCTGACCGTTGATAACCGTGGAGAACCACGAGTTGCTAATGGATCTCCACACAGTGTTGGTCCAATTTTCCGAAAATCCGAAGGCTCTGAAGACCCAGATAATAAACTGCCAATCCAGTCTGTCATAAGCTTTCTCTATGTCGAGTTTGATAGCTGTCACGCACCAGAACCAGAATACTGGAGAGCGGGGGAATGACTCAGCCAGCTACGTATTACGGGTAGATGAATACCGTATAATACGATCAATGTTGTCTAACCAGACGAGGGGGTGCATACTACATAAAAGTCTTACTATAGTCATTTCGCATCTATTGTCTCAATCATTCAAATAAGAAACAGTAATACAGAACATGTAAGATAAAGCAGTAAGGCGTCCCAAACGTTCAGTCAGAATGTTCTAGAAATCTGGCTTTACAAAACATAGCCAGATGGTATAGTAAGGTATACACAATTGTTATCAGCTGCAGTCTGACTTAATTACAATCATGCAAAAGTAAGTACAAGATGATCCGACCAACATGTCGGTGCCAAACGGCTAAGTATAAAGTAAATGACAAAACGAGCGGTGAAGTAGGGAAACCCACTCGAGTCCTCCTGCGATCATCCCTCTAGTATTGACCATCTTGGAGGTAGAAGTAAGCTGTATCCTCGGGGACCGGCTCTAAATCTGGCCATGCAAAACCAGAGAGGTTAGACCTCTAATAGCAAGTACCACAAGGGAGCACGATATGAAGGACTAAACCAGTAAGTAAGAGAATATAATAATAGATCTCCGCTTCCCACTAGGATTCACATAACATCACGACACTTCGAACCAACCTCCCAACCAAACAAGGACAGAAGTTGGCCCGTCATGTCCTGACATCCTGATCATCTCAGTTAGGCAACAGAGTAGATACATTACACAAACAAATCATCTTGAACGGCCAATCAATTCCTACGGCTAGCTATTGTGAGTCCCAAGTTATCCTGGAATTATGCAAAAATAGGGATTCCTCAGTTCTTACTATGTGCGAGCAAGGCTAGTCTATCCAGTCAATCAATTGTGCCAATCATGTAGTTAGACGAGTCCTAGCGGGACGCCCGCTGTTATAGCATGTACAATAATATAAGCAGATACTGTTCCCTGTCCGTGTGACAGATTTACAGTATCTGTGGAAACCAGCCGGCCTGTCGGGCACTTAATAGTCCCAAGGGGGCTGCCATGTAAGAACTCGGGAATCCATTCTCTCAATGCCATCATTATTTTATTTAACTTAATAGTCCCTACGTTGAGCGAAGTTCTATGCCGTGGATCATGGCCATTCAAATGAGTACTTTCGTACGGGATACGATATGCACAACTCTACAACGATACCTGTGCGGCTAGGTTGTAGGTCTTACATAGCGTGATGCAACAATTAAATTAACCACGGAATAATCATGCCTTGACCATAGAGTACACATGCTGTCTTTGTAAGATAAATAGATAATTAAATAATAAATAATTACTTTGAAGCCTGCATGTGCCTGTATGCCAATATTCGGGATCGGCTAATCGAGTATAATAGTTCATTACATGAACGTGTCTCATTCATTCAATTCAATAAGACGACTAGCCAGTCTCTTAGTTCCAACTAGGAACGCATGATCAATTATTTAGTCCATGTCATAATCATTATCAATGGTGACAAGGCATGAAAGTCCATCAATATTACATGGGGTCGGGTCTATAACTCTCAGGGTTAAGTTCTAGTCATACTGGATATCCATGGATCAATCAGGACACAAGGTGCATTTTACATAACAATCTATTTTAACAAATTTAACATATCATGATTTATCAAGAAATTCACGCAAAAAGGCGCAAGGATATAATAGAAGAATTATCATGCCATCATTAAATGAATAGGTTGAGGAATAAATAAAAACACCCAGGTCAGAAAGTCACGCCAACAAGTCTATGCTAAGGCCAAAAGTCACGCAAGAAGTCTATGCTTAAGACCAACAAGTCACGCTAAGTCTAGCTGGGGTGAGCGTGGAAAATGGGCGTGAACAGTGAGCGTGAAAAGTGATACACGCTGGCAAGCGTGAGCGTGAAAAGTCACGCAAGCAAGCACAGCATGAGTGTGAAGGGAAAATCCACGCACTCACAAGAGAGCGTGACTAAAAATCCACGCACTCATGGAAGTGTGCGTGACTAAAAATACACGCAGACTCGTGGATGTGTGCGTGACTAAAAATACACGCAGACTCGTGAGAACGTGAGCGTGACTGAAAATACACGCACGCTCATGAGAACGTGAGCGTGACTAAAAATACACGCACGCTCATGAGAACGTGAGCGTGACTGAAAATACACGCACGCTCATGAGAACGTGAGCGTGACTAAAAATACACGCACGCTCATGAGAACGTGAGCGTGACTGAAAATACACGCTAACATGTAAGAACATAAGCGTGTCTCAAAATCCACGCAGACACGTAGAGACGTGTGCGTGACTCAGCCTTCGTCCCAAGCCAGAAGATGACGTTCCCAGCCAGAAACACGCTAAGTTGGGAGGTCAAAACCCATGAATAACCGAAAATATAGCAACTTAGATCTAGAAAAAACCAGCCATGGAAATCAAAAATGCCAAGTAGTAAACTCTCTCAGAATCTTGAGAGGAAGAGTAATGATCCATAAAAATGGATGAAGGAGAAGCAAGATTGCACTTGCCTTCTCCTGCTGCTGGTAGGTGGTGGAGAGTAATGGGAGGAAGAAGAAGAAGTAATGGTGAGAATGAAGTTATGAGGAGAGAGAATGGAGAGGGGAGCTTTAAATAGCAAAGGAGTGGTAGGTGGGAATTAATGGGCCGGGTCTGCATTCGGGTCCAACAAGGCCAACCCGAAAAGACTAACTAAAGCAGAGAATAAAATTGCAGAAAATAAAATACAGATAATTAATGCAGGAATTAAAATTGCAGAAAATAATAAACATGGAAATTAAAGAGCAGCTAATTAATTAACATGAAAATTAAAGGAATTTAAATACAGGATAATGCATGATAAATATTAAATAAATACATGAGTTGTACATGAGTAAAAATATGCATTCTGGGAACGGGGAGTGACATCTCTACCTACCTTAGAAAAATTCTGTCCTCGGAATTTCAAATCCAAGCAGGTAGAAATATCGGAGCTAAACTAATACAAGCAATTCTAGTGAGCAAGAAATCATTATTACCATATCAAAAGCAAGTACTATATATGTAAATTCATCAATCCACGATATCAAGTAGTTCTACCCATAAGGTGATAAGCATGAAGAATCAGGACAATCAAGGTATACGGAAAGAGATATACCTTGTGAGTCAAACAGGTGTGGATACCGTGATCGGATATCATCCTCACGTTCCCACGTTGACTCTTCCAATAAGTGATGACCCCAAGCAACACGGATAAGACTAATTGTTCGGTTCTTGAGTACCTTCTCTCTTCGGTCCAAAATGGACACAGGCTGTTCCTCGTAAGACAGGTTGGTACCAACAACCAGCTCAGAGTGATCGAGAACATGGCTTGGGTCCGATACGTACCTACATAATTGAGACACATGAAACACGTCATGCACCTCTCGTAACGAAGGCGGGAGGGATAAACGATAAGCAACACCGCCTATCCGATCAAGGATAACAAATGGGCCCACGTACCGCGGACTCAATTTCCTGCGAACGCCAAATCTAATGACCCCACGAGTAGGTGAGATCCACAAGAATACGTGGTCCCCAACAGAGAACTCTAACGGCCTACGATGCTGGTCCGCCCAATGACGATGCCGGTCCTGCGTAACTCGAAGCCGCTCTCTAATTCCCTTAACCACTTCAACGGTCTGGACAATCATTTCTGGGCCTAACATCTTCCTCTCCCCGATATCATCCCATGCAAGCGGTGACCGGCACTTCTTACCATATAATGCTTCGAATGGCGCCATCTGATACTGGCTTGATAACTATTGTTGTACGAGAACTCAACCAAGTGCAGGTGGCTCTTCCAAGATCCTCCAAAATCTAAAGTGCAGGCTCGTAACATGTCTTCTAAAGTTTGAATCGTTCTTTCTGATTGCCCATCCGTCTGCGGATGGTAAGTCGTGCTAAATCTTAACTTGGTACCCAGACGGTGATGTAAGCTCTTCCAGAAATGTGATATAAAGCGGGTATCTCGATCCGACACAATACTGACAGGGACTCCATGCTGCCTGACTATCTGTTGCATATACAACTCTGCCAACTTTTCTGTAGATTGTCCTACTCTGAAAGAAAGAAAGTGTGCTACCTTCGTAAGCCGGTCCACTATCACCCAAATAGCGTCCTTACCACTTGGTGATCTCGGTAAACCGGTTACAAAGTCCATTGTAATATGCTCCCATTTCCATTCCGGAATAGAAAGCGGTTGCAATAACCCGGCTGGCCTCTGCTGTTCTGCCTTCACTTGCTGACATACCAAGCAACGGAAAACAAATCTAGCTATCTCCCTCTTCATCCCGTTCCACCAGAAATGCTGCTTGATATCTTGGTACATCTTGGTCCCCCCCAGGGTGAATAGAATATTGAGAACTGTGAGCTTCTGCCATAACCTCATGTCTGATATCTCCACTAGGCACACATAGACGTGATCCAAACCTAAGTGTACCATCTTCATGAATTCTCATCTCCTTTCTGAGTCCTGACTCACATTCTGCCCTAAGCTTCTGAATCCTTGGATCTTGTGCATGAGCTGCCTTGATCCTGTCTACTAAGTCAGATTGAATTTGTAGACTTGTTAGAACTCCTACATCACTAGGAAGTATAACTTCGATGCCCATCTCCTGAAGGTCTTCTAAGATATGCTTCTGTGTTGTCAACATAAAGACGCCGCCTCTCCTGCTAAGAGCGTCTGCTACTACATTAGCCTTGCCTGGATGATACTAAAGCTCTACGTCATAATCCTTAATCAATTCCAGCCATCTTCTCTGTCTCATATTCAGCTCCTTCTGAGTAAAGATGTACTTCAGACTTTTATGATCTGTGTACATCTCCACCCGGTCACCATATAGGTAATGCCTCCATAGCTTCAGAGCAAACACTACTGCCGCTAACTCCAAATCAGCTCCTATCATGTCCTAGGTCCTACGTCCTAATCGCAGGCTCGTAATTAGTACTCTAAGTCGAGCACCATTACGAGATCGTACTAATTGCAACACTGGACCTGCGTGGGCCACCACAAAAACGTGTCACGACCCGCACCCTTAATAGGGGCACGAGCACGTGGGTACGTCCAGCCTACGCCGCAGAATCGGCGGTAGAACGCTGTATATAACGTCTGTAAATACCTACGACTAACAGTTAAAATATACCTGTACAGTATATACTCTCCGAATGGATGTGACATAGCAATACAGTCTCAATCACAGAATAAAACTAAGTTAGATAGCTCAGAGGAAAGACATATGATAGATGAAGAGTAAAATAAGTCCACAGTCTAATACAAGTCCAGATATATACAACACAGAGTATCAAAATAGAATATAGAACTACAGTCTGATAAGCTAGCTGGATCGCAGTCCAGTCAAACCTAGCTAACCTACACTACTCTGGAAGTACAAAATCTAGTGGCTCCACTATAAGGCCACGATCTAAGGCTACTCCATCTGACTCGAGCCCATAATAGGTCGAGCAGTCCGCATCAGAATCATCTGTAATATATCATAACGGTATCCTGTCAGGAAAATGAGCAAGTACAAACGCTAACAGCAGTTCCATGTGAATTGACAAATTCTATAAGAGACAGTATAATGAACTACAAGACAAAGATATATGAAGACTTGGGAACCGTTCGGAAGTCGAGTTACAACCCTCAAACCAAACAAGGACCGGGGTTGTAACTCTCCTCCCGAGCAGAACTTAGACTCCAATCAAGGTACAATGTAAAGGAAAGTAGAGCATGTGAGTAACTGTATATCATGGCATGGTGAGAAAATACTGAATGTAGAACAGAGCAGGATATACGATAAGATAAAGTAAATATAAAATGTGATTTAAATTATTAGAGCGATATGTGATCGGCTTGGGATAAGTGACAGGACAGGCTATCCACTTGGCCCGGCAATCCGCGGTGACCTCAACGGAGAGACATGCCGTCCAACCTGGATAACGAGCACAAGGCAAGGGATCTCGCTACACCCTTCGTGAGGAAAGAGTGGCGCGAGCACATGAATAGTGACAGGGTGGCTTGGATCACATAGCCCCTAATAATTTCCCATCCCCGAGTAGTACAATGGATCTGGATATGACACGTCATGGCACGTGATTTCGTAAGAGGGTAGCAAATCCTCTTAGAAATCGGTGTCTATACAAGTACAGGGAACAAGACAGGGAGTGTACCCATATACCCAGAAATCCAGGAACAACATCTCATGTCATGATGCAATGTGTACTAGTCCATGAGCTATCGTGACCAAGAATCAAGTAAGATACTACGACTGAATCGGATATAGCAGATATCAAGACAATAAAAATTATCAGTGAATGTACTCGCCTGCTGTCCTGAGCTGTATGGTATATCAATGCTCAGAGCGATATCAGAAGACCTAAATATGAGATACTGTAAGTTAAATTTAGGTTTAAACAAGTTTAGGAATGATTTACAATGAATGATATGCAATCTAGGTCAAACTAGGTCTCACTGAGTCACACTAAGTCCTGTCAAGTCAATCTAGGTCAAATCAAGTTATATCAAGTCAATCTAAGCCTAACCAAGTCAATCCTAGGTCATACCAGGCATCACGGGTCAAAACAAGTCGAAGAAAGTCAAACGAAATCAAGAGTTGGCCTACAGTTGACTTTTGGTCAACTGGTCAACTCTGGTCAATCCTGGTCAACCCTAGGTCAACCATGGTCAACCCTAGGTCAATGGTGACTAATAGTTGACTTTTGGTCAACTACAAAAGTCTAATGGAAATTGGGACTAATTTGGGTAAAGCGTTGACCCAAAGTTGACTTTTGGTCCAAAAAGTCAACCGTGGTCAACCGGGGCCAAGACTAGGTCTAGACGACTATTTCTAACTATTACCAACCTCTACAACCCATATCCAAGTCCATCTTGGACTTCGAAACTCATATCTTGGCCGTAGGCCAATATCCTATTTTGCCCTTAAAAAGGGTAAATTCTAGCTTCGGCAACTATCCAGTTAGCCTACCTACGCTTGATATTTTGATCCGATCTCCCTAGGGTAGTATGATACTAGCCTATACATATAATATCTACCAAAATACCTAGGTAACGTGGACATCCAGTCCATGATACGGCCCGTTGTCAAAATCTTGAATATTTCAAGATACGGACCGATACGGCGCGACACGGGCGCCCTACGACCCCGAACTCCACCCGGAAGCCAACCCGCAAAATCTAAATCACGTATTCATGCTCCACGCCAAGTTTCAACTCAATCGGATACTCCGAACTCCGATTCGCCCTCTAACTCGGTTTTTTCCCCTTTTCTATTCTAGCCTTTTTCCTATTCTTCCAACTTCTTTCAATCTTTCCTTCTAACCTCTAATTCTTTTCTAACTTCTCATTCCATAATCATTTTCTACTCTTCTCTACAATTCCAACCATATATAATACTTATATATATATATCTATATATATATATATATATACTAGGTAAAAAGGGGGGTGCACAATAGGCTAAAAGCCAAGGTGGGGGGGGGGGGGGGGGGGGGGGGGGCTGTGTTCCTGGCAGCAGCCAGGAACTTGGACTGCCGCCACTGTGGCAGTCCAGCTGCTGCGTGGCTGTCCCTAATACTTCTCCATCTTCTTCCCTTCTACTCCTATATATACACTTCAATATATATATATACCTATATATATATCTATATATATATATATATATATATCTATCTATATATATATATAACTAGATATCTATCTATAATCTATCTAGATATCTATCCCTCCCTCTAATTATATATATAACACACACACACACATCCATAAACACACAACCATGTACACACATCCATGTATATATATAAATACACTCATATCTATATATATATATATATATATATATATATATATATATATATATATATATATATATATATATAAATACACTCATATCTATATATATATATATATATATATATATATATATATATATATATATATATATATATATATATATATATATATATATATATCCATATATATATATATTTTCACAAAATGATTAATCCTAATAAATTCTTAACCTATTTTTCTATGGAAAACCTACAAATTTGTGGGCAAATGGAAGAGGATCTTCCCCTCTCCATTTAATGTGGAAGAACTATATGCAAAAGAGAATTAATGGAGAAAATAAAATCATACCTAAGTGTAGGTTGGAGGAAGAAGAAGAAGCTTGAGAAGAAAATGAAAGTGGAAGAGAGAGAGAGGGTTTAACTTAGTGGAGAAGAAAGATGGGGGGGGCTGCCTATAGGTGGCCGGCCATGGTGGTTGGGTGAGGGGCACTTGTAAATTACAAGTTTGCCCCTCCCTAAGCCTAATATTAAACAATTTCCAAATTAGGTTTAGGAAGTTGCTAAAAATAAATAAAAATCATAATTAAACTAAATTACTCATGGAGAACTAGTCCAAACTCTTAAACCCTAATTTTTAGTGTGGTGGGCCATGGTTAGCTAACAGGCTAATTACAGCTCAAGTCGAAATTCACCGGGGTCCCGAATTAACTCGGAATGCGATAAAATTCGAACCCGACTCCTATAATAATTAAATAATAATATTCATGAAATAAAATTCCCAAAAATAATATAAAATGGAAAATTACCATTTTACCCCTAACTGGAAAAAGTGAGGGTGACAAGTCTATCCACCTTAAAAAAAATTTCGTCCTCGAAATTGAAGACAACAAGCACAGGAAATCACAAACAGATTTAAAGAAATAAATTTATACCTCAGGGCACGAAAAGATAAGGGAAACGCTCCCGCATGTCGTCCTCCCTCTCCCAGGTAGACTCACCTGGAGAGTGATGTCTCCACGCAACCCGAACCAAGGGTATGACCTGGTTCCGGAGCACCTTCTCCCTGCGATCCAGAATCTCCACTGGCTGTTCTGGATAGCTGAGAGTAGGTCCCACCTGTATCGCTGAATGGTCCAATACATGGCTAGGATCTGCCACGTACCGCCTCAGCTGAGATACATGAAACACGTTGTGCACTCCCTCGAGCCTGGTAGGCAAGTCCAGTCGGTAGGCTACTGCACCGATCCTCTCTAAGATGGTGAAAGGTCCGATGTAGCGCGGACTGAGCTTTCCACCGCCGCCAAAGCGAATAGTGCCACGTGTCGGGGATATCCTCAGAAATACCATGTCACCAACCTAGACACAAGACAAAAACTCAACACACAACTAACAAACAATCACAACAAACATGACAAGAACTGAAACTAACCTCGAACTCTAACGGTCTCCGGTGACTATCGGCCCAATGCCGCTGCCTATCCTGAGCCACCCGGAGTCTGTCTCTAATCAATCTGACCTTCTCGGCCGCATCCACAACCATCTCCGGCCCAAGAAGCGCCCGCTCGCTAACATCGTCCCAAGACAAAGGAGTACGGCATCTCCGTCCATATAGAGCCTCAAATGGTGACATCTCTATACTGGCCTGGTAGCTGTTGTTGTAAGCAAACTCTACCAGGTGAAGATGGTCCTCCCAAGAACCCCCGAGTTCTAGCACACATGTGCGAAGCATATCCTCCAAGGTCTGGATGGTCCTCTCCGACTGCCCGTCTGTCTGAGGATGATAAGCAGTACTAAACTTGAGCGAGGTGCCCAAGCTAGCCTGCAAACTCCTCCAGAAGTGGGAAGTGAATCGGCTATCCCGATCTAAACTATGCTCACCGGAACTCCGTGCAATCTCACAATCTGACGAACATACAGCTCAGCCAGCCTCTCCGTAGACAAACCCACTTTGAAAGGCAAAAAGTGGGCCGATTTGGTCAATCTATCAACTATGACCCAAACCGCGTCCTTCCCTCCTGGCGACCGTGGAAGTCCAGATACAAAGTCCATGGTGATGTGCTCCCACTTCCACTCGGGAATGGGTAGCGGCTGTAGCAATCCACCTGGTCTCTGTCTCTCGGCCTTCACCTGCTGACACACAAGGCAACGAGATACAAACTGAGCTACCTCGCACTTCATGCCATACCACCATACGTGCTCTCTCAGGTCCCTATACATCTTGTTGGCTCCTAGGATGCATAGAATACTGAGAGCGATGCGCCTCCTGAAGAACCTCCTCCCGAAGCTCTCCACGCGGAACGCACAGCCTAGTACCGTGCCGCAACGACCCGTCTTCGGCTAAAGAGAAATCGTCAAGCAAGCTCATCCTCACCTGCTCCCTGATGCTCCTCAGGGCAACATCATCATACTGCGCTGACCTGACTCTATCCATCAGCTCAGACTGAATCTGCAAACCCCACATCTGGATCTCCATGCCCGGAATGATGACCTCGATACCCAAACTATCCAGGTCGGCCAACAAGTAACGATCTGTCGTCAAGAACATAGCAACAGGATACCTGCTCAAGGCATCTGCAACTACGTTGGCCTTCCCCGGATGGTACTGCAAGGATATATCGAAGTCCTTCATCAGCTCTAACCACCGCCTCTGCCACATGTTCAACTCCTTCTGAGTGAACACGTACTTCAAGCTCTTGTGATCTGTGAAGATCTCAACTCGCTCTCCGTACAGGTAATGCTTCCACAACTTCAAAGCAAATATCACCGCGGCCAACTCCAGATCATGAGTAGGATAGTTCTTCTCATGAGGATGCAACTGCCTGGATGTATAGGCAATCACCTTCCCGTGCTGCTGAAGAACACACCCTAAACCCTTCCCGGAAGCATCGCTGAAGACCGAGAACCCTCCTGACCCAGATGGCAAAGTCAGGATCGGAGCTGAAGTCAACCTCCTCTTCAGCTCATCGAATGCAGCCTGACACTCATCAGTCCAGACGAACTCCACGTCCTTCCTGGTGAGTCTAGTCATCGGCTCTGCAATCCTCGAGAAGTCCTGGACGAACTTCCGGTAATAGCCAGCCAAACCCAGAAAGCTCCGAACCTCGACAACTGAACTGGGCGTAGACCAAGACTCCACTGCCGAAATCTTCCTCTGGTCTACTGAAATCCCGTGCTCGGTCACAACATGACCTAGGAACTCCACCTGGTCTAAGAAGAACTCACACTTCGAAAGCTTCCCGTAGAGTTGCTCCCTCCTCAGAGTCTCTAACACAACTCTCAAGTGCTCCTCATGGCTCCTCATGCGTCTTCGAATAGATCAAGATATCGTCTATGAAGACCACCACGAACTTGTCAAGGTACTGATGGAATACCTTGTTCATCAAGTTCATGAACACCGCGGGAGCATTGGTCAACCCAAATGGCATCACTGTAAACTCGTACTGGCCGTACCGAGTCCGAAATGCCGTCTTGGGAATGTCATCCCGCCTCACCTTCAGCTGGTGATACCCGGACCTCAAATCTATCTTCGAAAAGACCTTTGCCCCACTCAGCTGATCGAACAAGTCGTCGATCCTCGGCAAAGGGTACCTATTCTTGATAGTGAGGTTGTTGAGCGCCCGGTAATCAATGCACATGCGGGACGTACCGTCCTTCTTTCGGCACGAACAGGACTGGCGCTCCCCAGGACGTAGAACTGGATCTGATAAACCCCTTGTCATGCAGCTCGTCGACTTGCTTCTTCAGCTCTATCAACTCGCTGTTGTTCACCCTATAGACATGCTGCGAGATGGGCTCGGCGCCCGGCACCAAGTCTATAGTGAACTCAATGTCCCTGTCTGGCGGCATCCCCGGCAACTCCTCGGGAAAGACATCCGAGAACTCAGCAATCAACGGATGTGGCAAATCCTGCCCCGCCAACAAAGCTCCACAGAATCCAGCCTCCGGCTCCGCTGCTCCTCGAGCAAACTCGATCTCTGGCTCACCCGGCGTCCTAAAAAGAACTCTGCCTCCTCTACAATCAATGCTAGCATGGTGCATGCTCAACCAATCCATACCGAGTACCATATCGTACCTCGGTAGGGGCATTACGAGCAGACACGCACTCAAGTCCCGGCCTCTCAGAGTGACTCTCCGCCCCTTGCAAATATTATTAACCAGGATAATACCTCCCCCGGTCAAAATCTTGCAAGTCCTACCCATATATTAGCAATGATATTGTGTCTCAGAGCAAAAGAAACAGACACAAAACTATGGGTCGCCCCAGAATCAAACAAAGCGAAAGCGAGAAAAGAATCCAGGAGAACATGACCTGCAACAACATCTCCCACGGGCTCTGCCTCCTCCTCTGCCGCCAAAGCGAACACCCTGCCCGCGGGTGCTCCCCTCTGGTGCTGGACAAAACGTTGCTGCTGGGTCTGGAGTGGAGGACCCCTCTGCTGAACCGCTGGTCCTCTAGCCGGCTGTGCTCTGTCCTGGCCTCCTCTGACTCCGCGAAGGCGGCAATCCTTCAACTGGTGATCGGGCACCCCACAGTAGAGACAGACGCCCAACCTCTTCCTGCAAGCCTCCCTGGTGTGCCCCAGCTTCCCGCAGAAGCCGCACGGTATAGTCGGTCTCTGGCCCTGTCCCTGGTGCTGCTGGGCACGCGCCGGTGCCTGCTGGATCTGCAACAGAGGCTACTGCTGAAATGGCCTCTGCTGCTGCTGCTGAAAGTGGGGGCGCTTGGCCGATCCTGCAATGGAACTCGCCTCTATAGTATCTCCGCTCCTCTTCGGCTTGAGGCCGAAGTCCTCATCTGCGATCTGTGCGTCCATCAGTATCTGATCGAACGTCGTATCACGGCGACCCGAGGTGCGGGTGCGCACTGCATGAGTAAGTCCCCTGCGGAACTTACGAGCCTTCTGCCCCTCATCCTGGATCATACCGGGAGCAAACCTGCTAAGGCGGAAGAACTCGGCTGCATACTCGTCCACCGACGAGTTCCCCTGAACTAGACCCACGAACTGGCCCTCCAATGCTGTAAGAGCCACGTCCGGGAAGAACTTCTCCTTGAAGAGCCTCCGAAAGTTCTCCCAAGTCAGCCCTCTCACCGATGCACGAGGATCCGTGCGGTACCATGTCAGCACAATATCGAAGAATCGGCTGGCTGCGGCCGAAACCCAAAGCGCTCTAGGAAGCTCTGCCAGCTCCATGCTCCGCTCTACATCCTCCAGCCAGTCGTCTGCGTAAAGGATGCCCTCCGTGCCTGTGAAGTCCCTGGAGCTCATCTTCCTGAAGTCTAACACTGTCCCCGGCCTGGACTGCTGCTGGCTCGGCTGCTGGCCGGTAGGGCCCTGCACCGTACCCGGTGCCACTCTCTCTACTGCTGCCAGGGCAAGCTGATGCGAGTTCTCCATACTCTGCCTCAGCATCTCCATCTGTCGGTGTGTACGCCTCCGACTGACGCTGCGACGCCTCTGCCTGGGCCCGCTGTGTCTCCATCATCTGCTGAAGGAGAAGGAACAAGTGATGTGTATCCGTCGGTATCGGTGGTAGTGGCGGCAGTATCTCTGGAAGAACGACCGTAACCCTCTGGGGTGGAGGTGGGAGACCTCCCTGCGCAACTGCCTGGGTCTCTGGAATAGTAGAATCACTGGGGGCAGTCTCATGAACCTCCTCCTCGGCCTGATCAGATCTCTCAGGCAAGCTACTCGATCCAGAGGCCTGCGGATGTGTCTTCCTCATCCTGGAGACGAATTAAAACAAGAGATCAATATGGCACATGAGTAGATTATCAAAGAAGGACAGTTAATTTAATACAAGATGAATAATCATGATAATCAAAAGATCAGAAATTTCCTAAGTGTGATTGAGAAACTCCTATCATGTCCTAAGTCCTACGTCCTAATCGCAGGCTCGTAATTAGTACTCTAAGTCGAGCACCATTACGAGATCGCACTAATTGTGACACTGGACCTGCGTGGGCCACCACAAAAACGTGTCACGACCCGCACCCTTAATAGGGGCACGAGCACGTGGGTACGTCCAGCCTACGCCGCAGAATCGGCAGTAGAACGCTGTATATAACGTCTGTAAATACCTACGACTAACAGTTAAAATGTACCTATACAGTATATACTCTCCGAATGGAGGTGACATAGCAATACAGTCTCAATCACAGAATAAAACTAAGGTAGATAGCTCAGAGGAAAGACATATGATAGATGAAGAGTAAAATAAGTCCACAGTCTAATACAAGTCCAGATATATACAACACAGAGTATCAAAATAGAATATAGAACTACAGTCTGATAAGCTAGCTGGATCGTAGTCCAGTCAAACCTGGCTAACCTACACTACTCTGGAAGTACAAAATCTAGTGGCTCCACTATAAGGCCACGATCTAAGGCTACTCCATCTGACTCGAGCCCATAATAGGTCGAGCAGTCCGCATCAGAATCATCTGTAATATATCATAACGGTATCCTGTCAGGAAAATGAGCAAGTATAAACGCTAACAGCAGTTCCATGTGAATTGACAAATTCTATAAGAGACAGTATAATGAACTACAAGACAAAGATATATGAAGACTTGGAAACCGTTCGGAAGTCGAGTTACAACCCTTAAACCAAACAAGGACCGGGGTTGTAACTCTCCTCCCGAGCAGAACTTAGACTCCAATCAAGGTACAATGTAAAGGAAAGTAGAGCATGTGAGTAACTGTATATCATGGCATGGTGAGAAAATACTGAATGTAGAACAGAGCAGGATATACGATAAGATAAAGTAAATATAAAATGTGATTTAAATTATTAGAGCGATATGTGATCGGCTTGGGATAAGTGACAGGACAGGCTATCCACTTGGCCCGGCAATCCGCGGTGACCTCAACGGAGAGACATGCCGTCCAACCTGGATAACGAGCACAAGGCAAGGGATCTCGCTACACCCTTCGTGAGGAAAGAGTGGCGCGAGCACATGAATAGTGACAGGGTGGCTTGGATCACATAGCCCCTAATAATTCTCCATCCCCGAGTAGTAC
Source organism: Iris pallida (assembly GCA_029216955.1). Lineage (NCBI taxonomy): Eukaryota > Viridiplantae > Streptophyta > Magnoliopsida > Asparagales > Iridaceae > Iris > Iris pallida. The sequence continues at coordinate 16,412,601 of JANAVB010031417.1, read as the reverse complement.
AATGGATCTGGACATGACACGTCATGGCACGTGATTTCGTAAGAGGGTAGCAAATCCTCTTAGAAATCGGTGTCTATACAAGTACAGGGAACAAGACAGGGAGTGTACCCATATACCCAAAAATCCAGGAACAACATCTCATGTCATGATCCAATGTGTACTAGTCCGTGAGCTATCGTGACCAAGAATCAAGTAAGATACTACGACTGAATCGGATATAGCAGATATCAAGACAATGAAAACTATCAGTGAATGTACTCGCCTGCTGTCCTGAGCTGTATGGTATATCAATGCTCAGAGCGATATCAGAAGACCTAAATATGAGATACTGTAAGTTAAATTTAGGTTTAAACAAGTTTAGGAATGATTTACAATGAATGATATGCAATCTAGGTCAAACTAGGTCTCACTGAGTCACACTAAGTCCTGTCAAGTCAATCTAGGTCAAATCAAGTTATATCAAGTCAATCTAAGCCTAACCAAGTCAATCCTAGGTCATACCAGGCATCACGGGTCAAAACAAGTCGAAGAAAGTCAAACGAATCAAGAGTTGGCCTACAGTTGACTTTTGGTCAACTGGTCAACTCTGGTCAATCCTGGTCAACCCTAGGTCAACCATGGTCAACCCTAGGTCAATGGTGACTAATAGTTGACTTTTGGTCAACTACAAAAGTCTAATGGAAATTGGGACTAATTTGGGTAAAGCGTTGACCCAAAGTTGACTTTTGGTCCAAAAAGTCAACCGTGGTCAACCGGGGCCAAGACTAGGTCTAGGCGACTATTTCTAACTATTACCAACCTCTACAACCCATATCCAAGTCCATCTTGGACTTCGAAACTCATATCTTGGCCGTAGGCCAATATCCTATTTTGCCCTTAAAAAGGGTAAATTCTAGCTTCGGCAACTATCCAGTTAGCCTACCTACGCTTGATATTTTGACCCGATCTCCCTAGGGTAGTATGATACTAGCCTATACATATAATATCTACCAAAATACCTAGGTAACGTGGACATCCAGTCCATGATACGGCCCGTTGTCAAAATCTTGAATATTTCAAGATACGGACCGATACGGCGCGACACGGGCGCCCTACGACCCCGAACTCCACCCGGAAGCCAACCCGCAAAATCTAAATCACGTATTCATGCTCCACGCCAAGTTTCAACTCAATCGGATACTCCGAACTCCGATTCGCCCTCTAACTCAGTTTTTTCCCCTTTTCTATTCTAGCCTTTTTCCTGTTCTTCCAACTTCTTTCAATCTTTCCTTCTAACCTCTAATTCTTTTCTAACTTCTCATTCCATAATAATTTTCTACTCTTCTCTACGATTCCAACCATATATAATACTTATATATATATATATATATATATATATATATATATATATATATATATATATATATATATATATATATATATATATATATATATATATATATATATACTAGGTAAAAAGGGGGGTGCACAATAGGCTAAAAGCCAAGGGGGGGGGGGGGCTGTGTTCCTGGCAGCAGCCAGGAACTTGGACTGCCGCCACTGTGGCAGTCCAGCTGCTGCGTGGCTGTCCCTAATACTTCTCCATCTTCTTCCCTTCTACTCCTATATATACACTTCAATATATATATACCTATATATATATCTCTATATATATATATATCTATCTATATATATATATAACTAGATATCTATCTATAATCTATCTAGATATCTATCCCTCCCTCTAATTATATATATAACACACACACACACATCCATAAACACACAACCATGTACACACATCCATGTATATATATAAATACACTCATATCTATATATATATATATATATATATATATATATATATATATATATATATATATATATATATATATATATATATATATATATATATATTTTCACAAAATGATTAATCCTAATAAATCCTTAACCTATTTTTCTATGGAAAACCTACAAATTTGTGGGCAAATGGAAGAGGATCTTCCCCTCTCCATTTAATGTGGAAGAACTATATGCAAAAGAGAATTAATGGAGAAAATAAAATCATACCTAAGTGTAGGTTGGAGGAAGAAGAAGAAGCTTGAGAAGAAAATGAAAGTGGAAGAGAGAGAGAGAGAGAGGGTTTAACTTAGTGGAGAAGAAAGATGGGGGGGGGGGGGGGGCTGCCTATAGGTGGCCGGCCATGGTGGTTGGGTGAGGGGCACTTGTAAATTACAAGTTTGCCCCTCCCTAAGCCTAATATTAAACAATTTTCAAATTAGGTTTAGGAAGTTGCTAAAAATAAATAAAAATCATAATTAAACTAAATTACTCATGGAGAACTAGTCCAAACTCTTAAACCCTAATTTTTAGTGTGGTGGGCCATGGTTAGCTAACAGGCTAATTACAGCTCAAGTCGAAATTCACCGGGGTCCCGAATTAACTCGGAATGCGATGAAATTCGAACCCGACTCCTATAATAATTAAATAATAATATTCATGAAATAAAATTTCCAAAAATAATATAAAATAGAAAATTACCATTTTATCCCTAACTGGAAAAAGTGAGGGTGACAAACCCGAAAAGACTAACTAAAGCAGAGAATAAAATTGCAGAAAATAAAATACAGATAATTAATGCAGGAATTAAAATTGCAGAAAATAATAAACATGAAAATTAAAGAGCAGCTAATTAATTAACATGAAAATTAAAGGAATTTAAATACAGGATAATGCATGATAAATACTAAATAAATACATGAGTTGTACATGAGTAAAAATACGCATTCTGGGAACGAGGAGTGACAATAGCGATGTTGCCCCCTCTTGCTGGGAACTTCATGCAGGTGATTAACTCTTGAGCTAACATAATGTTGTCCTGGATATTTCTACCGCGAACAAAGCCGCTTTGCTCCTCGGAAATGATCTTCGGAAGAAATTCGGCCATCATGTTTGCAATTATCTTAGAGATGATCTTGTTGGTGAAAGTGCATAGACTGATGGGACGAAAGTCTCTGAAGGATTCAGGGTTGGAATTTTTCGGGATAAGGATGAGCTTGGCGCTGGAGATGGCTTTGGGGTAAGGGGCTCCCTTGAAGAGTGCGATGGCCGCCTCACTTGAACAATTATTTGGCATATATATATATATGAGGAAAATGTACCTAAGGTCGACCTTAGGTAAGTTACCTAAGGTCGACCTCATTTTCCTCACTTTATAACATTTTTTTCTTGAAATTTTGCACCTTATTGATAGGGGGCTAAACAATATTATTTTTTCTTGAAATTTGGTATGTTGCCAATCAATAAGGTGTAGATGAATCCCATTAAAAAAATTCAAGAAAAAAATATTGTAAAGTGAGGAAAATGAGGTCGACCTTAGGTAACTTACCTAAGGTCGACCTTAGGTACATTTTCCTCATATATATATATATATATATATATATATATATATATATATATATATATATATATATATATAATTTCGCAGATGACCTCTAGCCTAGTGGTTAAGAGAGATGCATGCGACCCAAGTGGTCGGGAGTTCGAGCCCCGGTGGAGGCGAGTTCACCACAAGTACCCATTGCTTCAAAAAATATATATATATAAAATTTCTGTTATTACAGAGTTAGCCTAATTAGTACTGGAGGGGTTCATATCTGGTTTCTAGAGGAAGAAACAATGCTTGTCACACTCTGATTCGTCACTTGGTCGATGTTGATCCTTCGGATCGAACGTCCTTTTATTTGTGTACATATGCCAAAAATAAAGAAGGAATCATCGGCAAGTTCTTCTGAAAAGACAATCCTGGCCCGTAGTGGAAACTATATAAACATGAGAATCTTCGCCACCGCCACCGGATCTACTGAAAGAATTATACCCCTAGCATGTGACGGGAGTTCCTAAGACCAAGACTAGATCACTGTCCGTAGAGCCTTGTGAAGGACTGGCCGTCCCAAGTCTTGTATAAATATGTAGGACATGTGTGCCTATGTCTGCAGAATACGCACAGTTGCTGAGCTTTAGTTAGTGTCCTAAAAGATGGCAAGGGTACCCTCTACTCCTGATCAGATCACGGTCAAGACTCCTTCCCCATATGTGCTGCCGGAACCAAAATACGTGGATCAAGAAGTCTTTCCTCTTCCGGAGGAGGAAGCTCTCCAGATTTCTCCAACCATTATCCAAAAGGTCAAGTTTCTCAATCTGTCCATCTATTTGCGTACACATTGTTACCATTGATAGTGCCACGAGGCCGAGTCGGAAAAGATCAAGATGTACGCAACCTCGCTCTCAATATATATATATATATATATATATATATATATATATATATATATATATATATATATATATATATATATATGACCTCTAGCCTAGTGGTTAAGAGAGATGCATGCGGCCCAAGTGGTCAGAGTTCAGAGTTCGAGCCTCAGTGAAGGCGAGTTCACCAAAAATTACCCATTGCTTCAAAATATATATATATATATATATATAGGAAAATTCTTCAATACATCCTATGAAAAAATTTGTATCGATACATCAAAAATATGAACTATTGGATGTTGATCCAATGGTTCGGATTGAGGTCAGAAGTCAAAATCAACATTAATGTTAATTTAGATTAATAGAGTAGAGAATATCATTTAATGCTGATTTTGACTTTTGACCTCAATCCGAACCATTGGATCAACATCCAATAGTTCAGATTTTGGATATATCGATACAAATTTTTTCATAGGATGTATTGTAGAAGGACCCATATATATATATATATATATATATATATATATATATATATATATATATATATATATATATATTACAATTATTTATATATAACTACATATAGAAATTTTTTTTTAGTGAAATTAAATTTTTGGTCCATATTTAATTAAGTATTTGTTACCATCACTATTTAACAGGGCCAACTATTCTAAAAAAACTTAAAAAATATAATTACGGAGTAAATGATACCTTATATCTCCTCCAAAACCGATGTTTTTTCTTATTCTTTCGTTCTTTTAAAAAAATAATAAGATTTTCTTCTCCTTCAAATTTGGAAACTGGAAAGAGATACCCAGAAAGTCTGAATTCTACTTCCACTAAAGTGTCAAAATGAAGGTTTATTTTATTTCTTTTAGTCTAATATTATTTCAATTGAGGGTCTGTTTGGATTGAGGGTTACGAGAGTTAAGTGAGAAAAATCATTCTTGGTTTGAGAGTGGGGGTTTAAAAGAGAGGGTTATGGAGGGTTAAGTGAGGGTTTATTTCACCCTCTTTTGTCCATTTTTTTAAACCTTCAAATCGGAGGGTTAATGAGGGGGATTGAGAAATTTTATTTAAAAAGTCATATATACCCTTATTTGTTCTATAAAATATCATGATTTTTTTTTCCATTTTTTTTTCAACATGTTGCTCCGTACCTTCCTAATTTGTAAATATATTTTGATAAGTTCTGATTAAAATTTCAATCAAATTTAATTTTATGGCATATATAATAAAGTTATTTTGGTAACTATCATATTTTCATTAATCTCCCTCTTACTCAAAATCTCCAATCCAAGCAAGAGTTATTAAACACCCTCCATTAACTCTCCCTCAAATCGAAACAAGGTTCTATGTATTGACTCTACTCCCCCTCACTTAATCCCACTTAACTCTATTTATTTATTTTCCACTCAATTAGTGATTTTTTAGTTGAATGATTTTTCTTACTTGATGTTAATTTAATTTATGTTTTATTTTATTAGAATTTTTTTATATGAGAATAGTTCTTAATTTATCTTTGATATATTTTAGCAAATACCCCGTTTCAAATGTAGAAAGTAGTATATACCTTCACTTTTCTTTTTAAAAAAAATAGCAAATATCCTCATTTCTTTGTATGGAATAATTTTTTTTTAAGATGTACCTCCACTGTTTTAATTAAAATCTTTACTATTTTACAAAGAAAGTAGGCATTTGCTATTTTTTTAAAATGTGATATATATTAGTTTCTACCTTTAAAACGGAAACATTTGCTAAAATATTACTTTATTTTTTGTACCGGGTCTAGTCATTCTTGATGAGTTTCAGTTCCGAAGATCAAGATGTACACAACCTCACTCCCATATAATTATATAATATATATGGGAAGGCTGTTTCTAGGACTTTAGAATCTTACTTTTCTCTGGTGCTGATGATTCAAACAGGTTGCGGCTGAGTTCGTAGGGACCTTCCTGCTTGTATTCATAGGATGCGGGTCGGCTTACACAAACCAGCAGGCTAGCTTGACGCTGGTCGGCGTTGCATTCACTTGGGCCCTGCTCGTCGCCGCGCTGGTCTACACTCTCGGACACGTATCCGGTGGCCATTTCAATCCGGCTATCACAATCGCCTTCGCCACCGTTGGAAAATTCCCATGGAGAGAGGTAGGTACTCGCTCGCTGTCCTACTGGACGGAGCTAGAAAAATTTGTTAGGGGGGACTAAGAGCAAGAATGGAAAAAAAAAAAAAAAAAAAAAAATTCATGCGATAACTCAAAAATTAGAAAGGGCTTAATTGTAACTTGATACCCTCAACTATTTCAGTTTTTTAATTTTATATCCTAAACTTGTTTTTGTAACAACTTGATACCATAAAATTTTTGGACGAAAATATCCATAATCTACACTTAAAATTACATCCCTCTCCCCCACCCACCCCTCTCCACCCTCCCCTTCAGCCACCGTCGGACCCTACCCCTCCCCCGCCCCCTTTCAGCCACCGTGCGCGTCCGGAGAAAGGGGACGGTGGTGCAGTAGGGGTGGGGGGAGCGAGGACGATGGTGGGGCAGCGGGGGGGGGGGGGGGGGGGGGAGGGTGGGGCGGGGTGGGGGCGAGGGGAGTGGGGGAGAGGAGTTGAGTTCTGTTGAAAAGTGAAGGGCAATGGTATTTTTGTCCTTTTTAAAATTTTGGGTATCAAATTGAAAATATTAAATAGTTGATGGTATCGAGTAAAAAAGTTTAGGGTATCAAGTTGAAAAATAAGAATAGTTGAGATTATCAAGTTACAATTAAGCTATTAGAAAGTAAAATTTACAAAACCAACACAGGAATCGAACCATCAACCTTCACTAATATACCCAACCACGCTGCAACTGACATGTGATACTATACATAGTAGTCCATGATATTTATTTGATTTTAAATCCGATTTACAGTTCGAGACAGTCCAGCTTATGCTCCGCCACTTCAGCTACCGTCACCATGCACATAGATCTTTTTTACACTTGATGGTCGGCTATAACGACAATATTAATTATTCGGTTGCTTTGAGTTTTTCTTTTAATTTTTTTTTTGTTTGCAGCTCCATTTCTACGTTGTGGCTCAGGTGATGGGCTCGATACTCGCGAGTTACAGCCTGAAGGGAATATACAAGGGGGACCGGCCTGAAATAATGCTGACGCTGCCCTCTCCTTCGCTCGATAATCTCACCGTCATAGTGTGGGAAATCATCGCGTCGTTTGTGCTGATGTGGGTCATCTGTGGTGCTGCCACCGATGAAAGAGCGGTAAGAACCGATGTCATTGACTCTCTTTTTTTTCTTTGAAATATTTAGTAATAGAATCTTAAAGATATATGAAAATTAGAATTTGAGTCTCGAAAATAACAAATATTAAAATTTGAGTCTCGAATTCATTGTTTATTATCCTACTTAAATAGTGATTTCGAAATTTAAACTCTAACGTTGGTCATTTTCGAAACAAAAAACCTTATATGTATACTAGTAAATGCACGTGCTTTGCACGTATAATCATGTATAATAAGAACATTATTCAATTATAGTCAAATATTTTTTCTAACTCATGTTGTTAAGGTGGGAGGTATTTTGCTTGTTTGGTTGAGTTCGATTTCCTATGTTGAATATATATAATAATTTTAAACTTTTTTCAACATTTGTTTACATAATTAATTTTTTAAAAATAAAATAGACCGTAATATAATGACCACTTAGATGGCTCACTTATATATATATATATATATATATATATATATATATATATATATATATATATATATATATATATATACAAAACACAAAGGTTTTTGAATCCTAGGGCTGACTGTGCCAAGATAAAGAGTGGTTGGGATTTAATCTTGGTGAATCAACGGTTGTGGAGTTTTATGGGGAAGAGCATTATTGGGAGTGGGGTTTTATGGGGAATCCAAAGATGAAAATTTAATATTTTGATGGTTGAGATTTAATATTTTGATGGGCCTCATAATGGTTGTGGATGAGCATTATTGAGAGTGGGATTTTATGGGGAATCCAAATAAAATTCACATCCAGCAGTGGTTGGGGATCCAAGATTTTGAGGGAGAATACTTTAAATGAACCATGCCCTATGGGCACGGGTTATGACTAGTATATATATATATATGAGACCCTGTTACTAAATAATTTTTTCTCCTTCTCATTCATTTACTTATGGCATTCTAGTTTATCTATAAGAAAATAATATTTTAGTCGCTCCAGCCGTGCATCCGCTGTGCACGTGCGGCGGAACACGGCAGCGGCGTCGGAGCGAGCCCCCTCACTCCCCCTCCGCTCCGCCGACGACTCAATCCTCCCCCTACTACTCCCTCATGCTACTATGCCGGGCTTGGCCGTGCGCGTGCACAGTGTGTGCATGCGACACGTGCCAAATGACAGGGGTTGAAAAAATAAATAAATATATATATATATATATATATATATATATATATATATATATATACTCAATTATTAGTTAGTTTCAGAAGGATCATAAGAACTTGATCACCGTACATATCAAACCTCAAGTCAAGCTAGGTTTTCTAACAAAAAAAAAAGGTTAAAATATAGTGTGTTGATATAGAGCTCAACGTATATATATTATGGCTACTTTGCAGGCGAAAGGGATCGCTGGTGCTGCAATAGGAGCAGCCATCTTCGTCGATGTCATTCTTGTAGGGTGAGCGTAGATATTTTGTCAGTCCCAATCTAGTCTTGTGGAGCTTCTTTTCTTCTGCAATCCTAAGCTTGTCTCACCAATTTCAAGTTGTTGCATATATATATATATGTATATACTGCAGAATCCACACCGGAGCATCGTTGAACCCTGCACGAAGCTTAGGTCCGGCAATCGTGACGATGAAGATGAGGAAGTTACCTATATACTTGGTCTCTCCGGTGATTGGCATGGTCATTGCCGCTACATTGTACGAGCAGCTCCGGCTGCCGACAAAGAATGCGCCGAGCAAAGTTACCAAGAGCCTCAGCCCGTCACATGCAGGTTTGAGTCTGATCATTGTAAATTCACCAGAAATTTTTCAAAAAGCTAACAAAAGAGTGTAAAATTATAGAGAAGGTAAAGTGATGTGTGAGTTGGCGAATGTCGCCAACACATTTGGCGACATGAATGTAATTTTCTTTTCTTTTCTTTTTTCAGAGTGGTAGAGTGTGCTCTATAACTTCAATAACAAATACAAAGCCTTTTCCGTCACTAAAACCTGAAAATTTTTTTTAAATTTTTTTGCAACGATGTCGTCAACTTAGTTGGCGACATGAGTGCATACACTCATGTTATCTTTTATGTAATTTAATACTCTTTTATTACCTTTTTAAAAAAATTCTGTAAATTCACACACCCACACGCACACCATGATCAAGCAACTCTTAAACTTGCTTGCAGTTATCTATACTCGACAAATAAAAATCTCTTGGGATTTTGCAGGGAAGTCACATGAGCTCCCCTAGCTTGAAAGTCCACTGTTCCGATCGAAAGCCGCCATGGAATCTACGTGTTTATAGCAAAGTCTGTATCAATCAAGTATGAAATCAGGAGAACAATGCTGATCTTCAGTGGTGTACATGTCTGCTTCAGCAGATGAATATATAATAATCTTGAATAATAAAAGAAAGCTCTGAATGATCTCCAGTTCCATTACCCATGAATATTATTTCACTGTAACTGTGTTTCTCCCATCATTAATCCGAACAATGCTCGCAAGATTCCAGAAGTGTGTTTAGTAAAACACGGGAAAGCATTCAAAAAAGACAATTGATTTTCTTTGGTTGGTGCAGAAAGAAAAAGAAGAACATATCGATGTTTCAATAATATCCTTATATTTTAAAATAAAGATAACATCATGGAAATCCAAAATGACAGAAATATAGTTTTCAAGTTTATGACTACGGAACAAACTAATAAATTCATGAACCAAACATGGCCTTAGAACAAACCAAAGAGCCTCATAATTAATGATCTGTCTTAAAGTACTAGGCATAAATCCCAGCAATTGCCAAAGTCTCGCTAAAGAACGTGTAACATCAACATATATAGTACTTTTATATTAGATCTTAATGCCATGGCTAAGTATTCAAGAGAACCATACCTCTCTATAATAATATTACAGAAAATTGCTGAGAAACCTAATTTTGGGGTTGGTTTGTATAAAAAAACCTACCCGCAGGATATATTTTATAAAATGTCCAAAATTATATATTTTCACGTTAAATATTCTAATATTCCCTTTAGATGTTCTGTATTTACAAAATTGCCATCTTTATAATACCATAACTACCCTTCGCACAAATTCATATTTGGATTGCGATTTTCGTCTTCTTCTTCACGAGAGATCTCAATTCCATTGCTCTCATCTTCAGCAGAGATCGTAAAGATCGTTCGTAGTCCACTGTGCTTTTCTTCAGTCGAACTCCGATCATCGCTCATCATCATCATCATCATCGTGGAGAGATTTGAAGTTTTTCGATGATTAGGTCAATTGTGGAGAGAAGATCTTCTTCTTCTTTTCCATAAGAGTTAACATCGAGTTAACATCGTTTTGAAAGAAGAACGAAAACTCTTGAATTTTTGTTCCTGATAAATTTTTTTCCACAAAAAAAAAATAAAAAAAATTAGGTTTTATGTTTCTGTCGACTGTTCTCCATCATTCTCCGTGATTTTAACACGAAGAATGACCATTCTCCGTGTTAAAATGACGGAGAATGGTCATTCTCCGTGCTAAAACCACGGAGAATGAGCATTCTTCGTGCTAAAATGATGAAGAATGGTCATTCTTCGTGTTAAAACCACGGAGAATGACTCCGTGATAAAATGACTGAGAATAACCATTCTCCGTTATTTTAACACGGAGAATGGCCATTCTCCGTGTTAAAATGACAAAGAATGACAATTCTCCTTCTTAAATTGACGGAGAATGGCCATTCTCCATCATTTTAACACGAAGAATGGCTATTCTTTGTAAATTTAACAAGGATAATGGCCATTCTCCGTGGTTTTAGCACGAACCACGGAGAATGACCTTATCCATGTCAAAATGATGGAGAATGGCCATGCTCCGTGTCAAAATGAAGGAGAATGGCCATTCTCCGTGTTAAAATGACGGCTCCTTGTTAAATTGACGGAGAATGGGCATTCACCATTCCCCGTCATTTTAACACGGAGAGTGGCTATTCTTTGTCAATTTAACAAGGAGAATGGTCATTCTCCGTGGATTTAGCACGAAGAATGACCATTCTCCGTGATTTTAGCACGGAGAATGATCATTCTCCTGCATTTTATGTCCAGTTGAAACTTTGAAGGACCATAACTTTTGATTGGGAGGTCGAAACGAGGCCTGGTTTGTCACAAAAGGAGCGTATTTTTGAGGAGCCGGAGATTAACAGCTTCTTCGTTAGTCGGCCTTTCGAAATTTTAGAATCGCATAAAAATGATGTTTGGACCTCCGTTTTAACAATTTTACCGTTCGTCCGTCTTTCCGAAATTTTTCGACGAGCTTTTGAAGTAATGTTTAAAAATTTTGGAAGAGAAAACCTAGATTTGAATCTGAGCGGCCTATGGAAGAAGATGAAGTATAGAAATGTTTTTTTTTGAAGTGTAGGGTTCGGAGATATTTTTAATAAATTAGAAGGGTAAAAAGGTCATTCAAAATCCCCTTTATATATTTTTCGCTAATTCTGGACACGCGATGAAATGTTATTTTGCGGTAGACTTTTCATAAAACTTTTATAATTTTTGAATATTTCATAAATTTTTCCATAATATTATGGCAAGAATATATATAAGATTGACATATTAAGTTCTATTCTTCAACATAGAATTTGAGACATCATATCCACGTCTCCTTAGGAGGAACTGAAAAGGATAAGGCAAAAACTGATGCAAACTAAAAAGAAAGGGTTTTGAATTTCGAGATGCAATAGACAATTGTGGGAAAATGTTCTATGCTTCAAACATTGGAAAATGATTGATACGGACTCTTGACGCAAGGATAATCAACAGAAGTAAAAGAGTAGATGCATGAGCATACAATGAACTACTTGAATTAATGTGATAATGATAATGAAATTCAAAAAATGGCAAATGATAGAGTGCGAAAAACTTAATATTTAGGATGCCTAAATTTGCTAAAAGACAGTAAAAGCTGGGAAGATTGGGAGCTTTATGAATGTATATATGAAGTCAAGCTAACTTTATTATTATTATTATTATTATTATTATTCAGCACGTGCGGGTTCAGTTAAATCGTGTCTTTCCGCATACGATTTTTAGCTAGTCATCATATCATTTCGGACTCTTCGTGCAGATCTTTTTCGCACTGGCTTTGTCATCATCGCCCCACACGCACATCCCGCACACTCTACGAGACGGCCATGATGTCTTTTGACGTCCGCAACTCAACGCCTCGTTTGGCCCACGACGGCAAAGACGTCCCCAACGTCTTCACGACGCCTACGACAGTTGATGCCGCCCAACCAATGCCGTCCAACCACCCGTTCTATGCGCATGACGTCCACGCCTTTACGGCACCGCACGACGAGCATCATGGTCGGCCATTGTTTATATCCGTGGTAGAATGATGCCGGTCCTCGACCGTCCGTGCGGCACCCTATTAGTTGAATTTTCATGAACGGACGCCCCATTCTGGCCCACGCCAGCTCAAATCGTGACCATTTTTCGTCAGTCCTCCGACGTTGCCGGTGCCCCGCACCGCGCAGGCCAGGCTCATCATCGCCCTAAAAATATTTTTTTTATAAAAAAACTGAAGCTAATATGGATTTTAAACGGATGCAGAGAGTAACTATTCTGATCTGAATCGAATAGCACGTACACAAATAGAGTAACAAGACCGTATTTTAGCATGAACAGAGGAATTTGAAACAGTGGAATCATGATAGAGGCATCATATATTTGGAACTGATGGTGAATAACTTAGTGACCCAGTTGAACCTGCTAATATTTCATAGGAAGAAGTAATGTCAGCAAAGATCAAATTGAACCTGCTAATATTTAGGAAGAAGTAATGTCAGCAAGATCATATTCGGAAATTTCACACCACAAAGAAGTCTATCTACAAGGATACTGTCCCATACATGACTTTGGGAATCTCCAACACCAAACCTAACCCCCATGAAAAGTAGCAGAAGTCCATGATGAAATTAAGGATGATAAGTATAGCAGTTAAGAAAGGGGCACACACTTGCATTTATTATAAAACCCAGATTGCCTAATGAAGGACACACCTCTCACATCTATACAACAATATGATACACTGACGTAGTGAAGGATATTAGAGTCTCTGCACAGATTAGATCATTCTATACTAGAGAAAAGGATGGATGGTTACGTAACTAATTTGCCATGACGAATCTATCCGATAGCATTTGGTTGCATAGCATTCTCCATTTCCCAACTTCTAGTCCTGTCAAGTAAGAAATTAGTAATGTTAGTACGGTGACCACACAGAGTGTGCGTGTGTGTGTGTGATAAAGAGAGAAAACCTAGTATAAATTTCCTACAAGCAGCATAAATGTTCCATGTTTAAAATTGGAACGGAAGGCAACAACCTTAGCAGGCAGAAGCCTAGGTAAAGTATCAAACTTTTTCATGGTTAAGTCAGACATACCAAAACGTTAAGAATCGTAAATTGCTAGCTGTATTGAGTCTTTGAAGTCTACTTTAAAGGTTCGGTATCGGACATTCCTATGAGTATCAGGATCGGCTTGGTATCGTAAAGAAAATAATTACTAACAAATTATTAATACATTAGAAAATATATTTTATACATTTAGACATAACTTTTAAGTATTTTCGGTTTTGTTTCTTAGTAGTTTGAAATTGAATGAAATAGTAGTCACTCTTGCCGATTGGTTTACATGCAATAGATAAGTTTTTTGTTTTTTTTTTTTGCAAGTTTTTACAATTTTACTATACTTTTACACTATTGCTGATTGGTCTTTTTCGTTCAATTTTCTTTGCCGAATTGACCGGAAAAAGGATCCCCAATGTCGATATTGGTCAGTATCTGGTATTGGTATCAGATCGGGACATGCCAAACATTATCGATATCGGCCATATCAGATCGGTATAAGCCGATAGTGCAAACTATGCTTTATTCCCACGTTTAGTACGAGGAATATTCTCATATATATATATATATACAACAACAACAAAATCCCAAGTTTTTGGGATCTGCTACTAGATATCTTTCTATGTAAGAATTCTTTCATATAAGATTATATTTTATGTTAGTTGTCTGCAACCTAACACAACTCCCACCAGCCGCCATGCACGACATCCTGAGATCCCCTTTTGAGACACGCTCTACTGGTCCCTATCCCAGCAGCAGCTACCCAGCTCTAAGAACCCAATTAAGAGATCAAGTTATTATATGGTCTTCATAAACCCATATGAGCTTATCATGGTATTCTTAATCTAGATGAACCTGATCAATAACGATTAATATATGAATTTATATAAAATGTACTGCCATGATAAGGTGCAGATACAAAGCGGTTGATGCCAGGCTGAGGGTTATAGTGTTTGGTACACAGGTTCTAATAAGAAGCTCTAATAACCTTTGCCCTTAATCCTGAGATTGGTGCAAGAGAAGAAAACCTGATCCTATTGTGACAGATAAGCTTAAAAGATGAGATGACAACTATTGCTTCCATAAAGACTGTATGTATCTGGATTTACATAAAAAGATCTATCATAACTAAGTAAGGTGGCAACAGCACATGCTCTTCTACTAACAAATATAAGTAAACACTAAATGCAAGAAAAAGTTTTAATAACTTACACATTTGGGGAAAGCTGCCTCCAATTCATCAGTTGGTGGGACTGTGGATGCCTCTGCAGATAACCACCACTTCCGATACTGGTCTCATCAGCCACAAATTGCTCCGAACGACCAGAAGCCGCTGGAGGTGACCAAACAGGAACCACTCCCCCTTCTCTTTCTGTCCAACTATCAGATGATTCTGTTGTTGAGTCCCCTTCATTTTGCCTCTGTGCATTGTTCCTCACCACTGGAGTGACACCTCGATCCATAGCTTCTCCTTGCTGCTGTGGACCAAAATCTACAGTTGTTGGCACTTCTCCTCTACTATCTTCTTCATTGTTCTGCACATCTGCAGAGACATCCTCTTCTTCAACTCTAACTAAAGAAGCAGTCATGCTAGGGACCATCTGATCCTCACGTCTCCTTTCATTATTTGGGGTGTTATTGATATGAACAGGTTCACGATCCACTTCCATTTGCATCTCTTGAGGGAAGTCAATTAGAGGAAGCTCTGAGGAATCACCAAGGCCTTCTTCAGTTCCATTCTCCATGGCAGCTCTGGATGCGGCTTCTAGTTGCCACATTTCAGTAAGAGCTTCCTGCAACCTAGCTTTTGCTGCAGAGATTTCGACAATGGGAAGAGGGTAGTTGGAGCCAAGTTCGATTCCTGCGGCTTGCAATAAAGTTTCAGGTGCATCCCATGGATGGTGTATCCACTCGGTTGGTAGCCTGGCTAGTTCAGGAAGCCAGCGACGTACATATTCCCCGTAAGGATCAAACTTGTAGCCTTCAAACTATAAATTGTCAATTGAGCAAAAGAAAGGCAATGATAAGTGGGCTATTGCTAGAAAGATCAAAAAGTCAGTGGCAGCATAAGCTATTCCAATGTCATCTGTCAAATGAAAAAAAAAACACTCTTTTGTCAGGATCGATGATATAAATCAGGTAAGTATCTTCATTTGGCTTTCCTAACTGTACTGCACCCAAGAGACGAACATGAACCTCAATACCCAGAAAAAATATATATTATGTTCCTTTTATTATGGGCTTCAAATCAGAGCAGAAGAATCTTGGGGAGTGTCTCCCTAGATGTTAGCAAGCTACTCTTATGTAAATTTGTCATTGTGTCCATTAGTATTTTAGCACTCACTCAAAGAGGGATGCCCATATGCGGCACTGCAATTTGGTTAATGTTTCTTGAGAGCCTAAAAGAAATATTCTCTATAAGGATTCCAGAATGATGACAATAGCCATTACAAATAACAATACATATAATATTTGAATGACCTTACATATTCCACTATGTTACATCAATGGCTGGGAAGTGGCAGCTTAAGTTCACGCCATAGGAAGTTCGAAATATGTATAAGAATCTCCCTGATTCCCCTGGCAATATGATCAATAGTAGGAACTAGGAATTCACTCTTACCATGTGACTTGACCAAATAAGAAGAAAAAAACCATCCTCCTCCCCAACCCGTAAATATATATTTTAGGACAAGATAGAACCATCTGTAAGTTGTATACTGAACGGAAATACCATATAAGAAAACAATTGTTCATAATTAAATTCCATTCTTCCATTTATATTGACATAATAAAACTTAAATGGAAATAAATCTAGCATGGGTGCAAAAACCACAAGAACGAGATGTAGCCAGAAGTCCAGAAATACCATACCTGAGGGTTATCTATGCGGTCTAAGTCACGGCCATCTGGAAGAGTTCCAGATATATACTGCCAGCCCAATGCATCACTTTCAAGATCGGCATCTAATAGTGTATCCCAGAAGTACTTCATACCCCATCTCCAAGGAAGCTGCAGAACCTTCACAAAGAAGCTCGATACAACAACCCGTATCCGATCATGTAACCAACCAGTTGCCCATAGTTCTCTCATACCAGCATCCACCAAAGGATAACCAGTCCTGCCTTGCCTCCATGCTTTAAAATAACTCTCATTGATGACCCAGGGGAAGAACCTAAGGTGAGCTAGAAGTGGTCTTTCATGACTGCAAGGATGGTTGAAACTAAAGTACCTAGAGTACTCCCGGAGGCCAATAGACTTGAGAAACAAGTTAACACTCTCTTCACCAGCTTTGTTACCCTCATTAGCCCATACTAGTTGCTTGATTCGGACAAGATGAAACACCTTGCGGACGCTAACCTCACCAAAATGTAGATGGGGTGAAAGCAAAGATGTTGTTGCTCCATCTGCCTTCTTCCGGTTTACAGAGTATTCAACCAGTGGTCCGTTAATAAATGTACTTAGGGCCTTATCAGCATTTCGCCATCCTGGTGACCATGCTCGGGCAAGGAGAGCGTTGCTTCCTTTCTCAGAATCGTCTTCGAAAACAAGTGTATCTGAAGGACATCTTGAAGCATCACCTGTTACACCAACACAATGAAAACGTACTTGATATACATTCTTGTAATGCTAACACTTCCATATATCTACATCACATACACATAAATACATCTCAAAGATCAACGAGTTCAAACTAGTAGACTGAAACACGAAGTACTATTAGACAACATTAGAAATACGGAAAAGTACCAAATGCTTATCAGGAACCTTAATGTTATTTGATTCCAAGTCTATTGTGGGTGTCCATACCATCTTGAAACTTGACTAGCATTATTTATACACGGACATTTATTCAAGATTTTCTTTCTCTGTGCCCTTTCTAAGCTATGGGAAGAACTGTAAGGATTAGTTTTCATGTTAGGTGTAAAGCCACTTCACTTGGGTTAAAACAAAATAATGAGATCAATTCTCCAGATCAAAATGGGCAGGGTTGCTAAGTAGTACTGTATGATGGTGGTGAATGTCAACATTAGGTCATATAAATCCCAAAAAAATTATTGCCAGGGATTTTCCGAAAGAACACAAAGTTGCTTGTGTTGCGGATTGATCAAGTATTAAATAGATGGCACACATACGGAAATAAAATCGAACAATCGCAAACATAAGAGATTTAAGGTGGAAATCGTAAGTGGGAAAAACCACTGACAGAGCAAAGAAAATTCACTATTGTTGAGAAAAGTACAAATGATGATTGCCATCTACAGATCAAATGGGGGCTATTTAGTATTTATAACCTCCCAATTTCATAGAATAAGAAAACAAGGATTACTAATCCTAACAAGAAACAAGGGTTCCTAGTCCTATTAAGCCCAAAGAGTCGGTCAAAAGCGACTTAGAATTCAAACGGGATTCAAGACGTCCCAACAGCTTGCATGTATTATGTGTATCTTTCCACTGCGAATGAAGAAGCATTAGAAGAACTCGTTCGCAGATACCTATACAAAGTAGTGCATGCATGTGAGTTTGCAAAGAAAAGGGAGTGCATATTCATTCAGTAAGAGAATCCAAAGTTCGGCGCGACAATCCACAACCAAAAGAACTCAACTATCTCAACGAGATAATGCAAGATTTAATCTGTGAGGATAATTCTTCAGAAATTGTGATGAAGTACTTTAGTAAACCTAGTGGTTTTCATTTCCATCTATGGAATTTATTGTATAATGGCTGAATAAACACCACCATACGCCATTTCCATACAGTCGACATTAGCTTCTTTTAGGATCATACTATTCAAGACAATGCAGTCCGTATTACTATTAGATTTCACAGTTTTGTATGTAGAACATATAAGTTACTAAAGGAGAGAAATAGGGTGTTGTTAAAGAAACTTGTAAGAGGAATTATAAGATCCTGGGTTCAGAAACTAAGAGGGCCTTTGTTGCCCTTTCAGACACAACACACAAATGTTCCAACCTTAGTACTTTACATTCTTAGGTCCTTTGACTAAGCATTGTTGCTAATGTTGGATCAGTTGCATAAATCTCTTTTATAGATGAGAAAAGGCAAATGAATACGGCATTAATTGAATTTTCCGATATATGCATGTTAAGAGATATTTCAATCACTATAAGCATCAAGATAGCATATGACACCATCAGTATGCTACCAAAATTAGAACTCTTAAGACTTTTTAAGTAGCATTGGTAGCAATGTTAAATTAATTACTAACTATGTACTGCTTAATCACTCATATGTAAGTATAACAAAGAAAGCTAATGAAAAATAATATAGCGTGTATGGGGTATCTGCTTATACTTGATATCGTCATGAAAGAAGTAACAATCAATGAAATGACAAAATACCTCAGGCAATAGCATATGTCATAAAGAACCGCGTCAGATCTAATTATAATGCTTTACTTCACTAAATAAGACTGAATGAGTGAATGTCTAAAGAAGCAGAAGGTCTCGTGTTTTAAACAACTAACCTGGTGTTATTCGTTTAGGTGGCAACATGGGTGCTGCAGGATCATATGGCATGCTAAGGCATTTATTCCAGAAAGGAGCAAAAGTAGTAAACGGGAGATCATTATCATCATTAACTTCCCACGGTTCATAAAGCAAATCAGCATTGAAGGAAAGAACATTTATGCCTTGAGCCGTCAAGAGTTCCTTCAGGCGATGATCTCGAACAAGAGATAAAGGATCTGTAAAAAGACACCTAAGATTACGAATTAGAAACACATGATTTATACATTCCAGTTTCAGTGCTACCATGAACTATTCAACTTCCCCCCAAAGTAGCACATGAGAAAGTTAAATGAGTTGGAGTAATATCTAGTCACTTGTGCTAATCTAGAAAGCCTTTACTGAGATTTCCAACACCAGTTTCTTCAGGAGATGAGATTTATTGTTGAGATATCAAAGATATAAACTCAAAAAACAATGAATAACAATTTGGTGAGACTGCAACAAGGAATAGAGAGAGAGAAATTGAGACAAAAAAAATCACTGTGACCTATTAATAAAGAGTAAATAAATACAAACCATGCTAACCTAAAAGAGAAGTAAGACGGAGTTAGAAGGCCGAATTTGGAATCTGTTGAGTCCCTGCCACTAGCACCAAAATTCTAGAGTTTAGTGAGAGTTGAGGGTTGTATATTTATATTATTCAACACGCCCTTGTACGTCAAACATCCATTTCGGACAGAGAGCTCGTTTCAAGCAGCAGATTTTTTTTTTCTAATCCGCTTGAAATTAAAGTGTGCCAGGGAATTCGAACCTAAGCTGCTTTTATACCATGTTAAAGTTCCTGCCACATGCACCAAAACTCTAGTGTTTAGTCAGGTTAAGGATTATATATTTATATATTCAACGAAATCAATATATATGTACATATTAAGAAGAGAGATTTGTCTACCATAGGATTCTGACCATGCAAAAATGCAAAAACTGAGTACCTCGTTAAAACTCAAAGAAGATCACTTTAGATTAGACGATACTCACCAAAACCTCAAAGGATGAACTATAGTAGAAAAAGAGACCCATAACTCTAGTTGGATAAAGAATTGGGTAAGAAGGAAGAGATGAAAACATAAAAGAATGGGAATAAAATCACATTAAAAAGATGGGCTAATTAGCATTAGACCCTGGATTTTATACCAGCTTAGAGTTTAAGCTCTGACATGTCCAATTAGAAAGTTTGTAACACTGGATTTTTGTTTTTGGTTTCCTTTTCCCCATTACATACCGAACGTGAGCACAAGTACAAGGGCAACAACCAACACATGCCGGAAATGAGGGTATAACGGAAAAAAGGAAACCAAAAATAAAAATCTAAGTTCCAAACTTTCATGTCAAGCTTAAACTCTAAGCTGGTATAAAATGTAAGGTCTAAACGCTAATTAGCCCTAAAAGTATTTAAATGGTAAACTGTAATCAAACCAATCCTAGTTCGATAACATTGCTGGATCATGGAAAAGAAAGAAAAAAGTGATATAAGAACCCACAACTGGATTTATATATAGATAGCTGGAGTGTGAAACCAGCCACTATATAATAGTGTATGCGTCATAGATCCAGATCCTAAATCTTCTAATTAAATCAATTATAGGCAATTGGCAAACAGTAATGGCAGAAATTAACAAGAGAATGAAAATGAACGAAATATAAGCAAGAAAGGCTAGAGAGAGAAATTATAAATAGAAATAAACAAACCCACCGACATAGAAAGAAAAAAAAATATTGGGACCAATAAACAATTCAAGAAAACATAAGCAAAGTAGTACCCAAAAAAGGCAAGCAGCCCAACCAAGGAAGCACCAAACCTTACCCAAAATAATCCAATAATAAATAATAAATAATAAATAATTTTCGTAAGAGACGACGACGAGTAGTGAGTACGTGCTCATACCATAGAGGTGGTTGAAGAAGAGGTTGGTTGCATTGGTGGACTGGAGGACGTGGAGGAGGGTGGAGGCGGTGTCGAGCGAGCGCTTGGTGAGGAGGGAGGCGCCGAGGCTGCGGAGGGAGGAGTCGAGGTGGCGGAGGCTCTGGCTCAGCCACCACCGCGACACCCTGCCGGGGTAGTAGTGCCCTTCCTCCTCCGGGGCCCATATGAACAGGGGGACGACCTCCCCGGACCTAACCCCGGCCGACAGCGCCGGGTTGTCCTCCACCCTCAGATCCCTCCTGAACCATACGATGCTCTTGCTGCTGTTGCTGCTGCTCTTCTTGTTGTTGTTGTTGGAAGAATTACTGCTAGTGCTGCCACTGCCATTAGCAACACCTGAAGGCATAGGCATGATGATGATGATGATGATTTGGTTTGCACCAACCAAAGTAGAGGAATTGGAATCAATGATCAGAGAGGGGGGAAGAAGGAAGAGGGGGAGGTGGTGGGTGGGTTGAGGGAGTTTAGAAGGGACCAAAGCCAAGTGGATTGTGCCATGTGGGGATAGGGTTTTTTTTTTTTTTGGTTTTTTTCTTCTCTCCCATCCATTTTCTCCAGAATGAAAGGTTTTTTTTTTTAATTGACTTCACCATCTTTTACTTTTTATTTTATTTTGATATTTTTTAATATAATGAGACTTCAAAATGGTTCAAAAGTTAGTTGTCTAAGCCGTATATATATCATGGTCCATTTTATTTTAAAAAAAATTAAATTATGTAAAATATACGTACAAAATATGTGCATTTACTAGTCAATTTTAGGGGAGATTTTATTCTAAAGGTTATCTAAATATACTTACTTCAGTGAAAATTATCAACTTAGAGCATATGGAGTTCAAAAATACATGCTGAGATCCAATTTTATAATATAAAAAAAATTAATCTATAATGGATTAGATTGGTATGAGAATAGTAAAAAAATGATCCAACAACATAAAATTGTTAGTCTCGGGACTTGACCAAAGATGGTAGATTCGATGTCGAGATCAGATGTTTAACAAACGTTCACCTTCTGATTATTCTCGAGATCCAAGAGGAACACTATAATATGAATCTGATTACAAAAGCAACAGTAATCAGAAAGTAAATCTCACGTTCTTTCTCGCAATCGCAGCTGCTGACGGATAGAACTGAGTTCAGAAAATAAATCTCACGTTCTTCCTTGCAATCGCAGTTGCAGACGGACAGAAATGAGTTACAACTCAGATGAAGGAGAAGAAAGAAGAAAGAAGAAAGAAGAAGAGAAAAGGTTCTTGCTGGGGTGATTAAGATCACCGTTGCTCAAAGCAAGATTCGCCCCAACACGATCTGCTTCCAGGAACCAGCAAGTTCACGAAGAACTTCTGGAACGCTCGTAAATCAATATTTGAGACTTGAACGGGCTTCCTGGACTTTATAGACTCCCTTAACTCTCTTCTTGGTGCATCTTTCAAAGGAGGCCAAGGGGCTCTATTTATAGAGTGGAGTTGAGACTTCACCTCTTCTCCTATCCGATGTGGGACTAAAATACCAATACTCAAAAATAGAGTTTGATATTTTAGATTATCCCACAATCAGCATAGAAGTGTACCAGTCCACGCCTACCCTCCGAACACTCCCGTGCATGCACGAGACATCCTGGAGTCCGTGTCCGAGTCCGCACAACAAAAATTAACTTATATCTTTGTTGGAATTGATCCTTTTTTTTCTAGGAAAATACTCCCACATGACATACACTTGTGCCCCACCACACCTCATGTGCACACTTCAACACAAGCAATGCATTATATCGAGATACTCATCATTTGGTGTAGCAGATGTGGGACTATCTTTCCTAGTCCAAAGGCAAAAATACCAACAATCCCCCACATATCTTAATATATGGGTTGAGGTTTCCCACAGTGACTGTCCATCATGCATTAGGAGAGATGTCGCTACGACTTGAATCTTTTTGCATAGGTTAAATAACAGCATGATACAAAAATGGACTAAGCCTTGAATTCTACACCATAACTGTAATTCTTCCTACTCACATAATGATATCAACTGTGCTTCTGGCTGCACATTAAAGGTCTTGTGCCAGTCTGGTTTCAGTGTATAATTTTGGGCATCTACAAGTTTACCCTCAAGAGACGGCCTGATATCTCTGTCCATACACTATAGGTGAGTTCTTTATAAAGAGTCATGGCATGAAGCATTGCGCTTCTTTGCGGTGCTACGCCGCTATGACATGGCTTAAAGTCGAGGCTTTACCCCACCTGGGTACCTCGTCGTAGTGTCATACTACTGTAGCATGAGGTCACAGGCCTCTTTGTAGTGCCAAACTACCCAGCATGAAGCCTTGCACTTCCGTGCGGTGTTATGCCGCTATGACATGGCTCGCAAAGTCGAGGCTTTACCCCACCTGGTACCTCTTCGTGGTGTCATGCCACTGTAACATGAGGACATCGTCCTCTTTGTAGTGCTGTCTACCTCTCTTTATTACGATTATCATACAACATTAGGCTACCTGCCAATTTGCGGTGCTACTCCGCTGTGACTTGGCTTGCAAAGCCGAGGCATTACCCCTACCTGGGAACCTCCTGGTGAAGTCATCTCACTATAGCATGGAGTTACACTCCTTGTAGTGCTGCACTACCGTGCTTCCTGTAAAGCACTCCAGGCATTCACTCTGCCGAAGAACTCATTAAGGCATTTAAGCCAACCTTCCCACAGGATCCGTTCTCCGTAGAGAACATATAACAGACAACAGTGGTTATGGGTCCGTAACCCTTTCATGTTCCAAAGAACAAGTGCCCACTTGTCACGCCCCAGTACCGAAATACGGAGACGGACTAGGCCAGCTACTCCATATGAGGTACGTAACGTCATACGGCGATCGTGGCTGTCGAGAGACTAGGGGGTACATGCTACAATCAAGTCTCCTATGGTCCCACAGAGTTCTATGTCTCAAGCAATCAAGTCACATCAGTAATGAAATGAACATTAAAGATAAAGCAGTAAGGCGTCCCTGACGCTTCATCAAAATGATCATGAGAGACTAGCTTTATAATTTAGCTATCTCAGAGAGTCAGGAGTACAAAATTATACACAGCTGCAGTCTGTTTAATTACAATTATGTACTGACAAAAAATATCAAGTAATCCGGCTAACAGGTGCCGGTGGCTAAACGCCGCAAAAGTATAAGCAGGAGTGGTGGAGAAGAAATCCACTCGAGTTCCCGAACCGCCATGCTCCTAGTATGCACCATGGATGTCAGGAAGGAAGATCGTGTCCTCCGGCTCTGCTACGAGATCTGGCCAAACAAAACCAGCGGGGTCAGCCCCAAATAGCAAGTACCGCCAAAGGG
The DNA here is from genome assembly GCA_029216955.1 of Iris pallida. Taxonomy (NCBI): domain Eukaryota; kingdom Viridiplantae; phylum Streptophyta; class Magnoliopsida; order Asparagales; family Iridaceae; genus Iris; species Iris pallida. The sequence continues at coordinate 16,387,972 of JANAVB010031417.1, read as the reverse complement.
GCACAAGAGTTAAGATTAAAAACCCAGATAATAGAATGATTGATAATAGTAATACTTATGCTATTCTCTATAGGGTAGCGCAACATCCTCGAACCCATATGACACCCTTACAACCAAACAAGGACAAAAGGTGCCGCATGAAGTCGGGACGTGTCGTACTCTATAACTTTCACATAAGTTAAAAGGTATAAACAATAAAATCTCCTGATCATGACTTTGGTCGATAGCCTATCGCAGCACAATAACCAACCCAACAATCAAACAAGAACATGGGTTGGATCATGTACCATGATAGACCATGTTCCTTAGTCATTCACAGAAGTAGCACTTCACAAACAGAATAAGTCTTCCGTTCATAACTTCGGTCCACAGCCTATCAAAGTACGATAACCAACCCAACAATCAAACAAGAACATGGGTTGGATCACGTACCATGACAGTCCGCTTCCTTCAGTTATTCGCGAAAGGTAATAGGATACAAGCAAGTCGTTTTCACAGCCAATCAAGTCTACGCGTTTCTAGTGGAACGAGGTTATCCTCGCGTCATGTTATTAGAAAATTCTCAGATCGTATCTTTCCAGCAAGGCTAGCCAACCCAGGGGTTCGCGTAGACAGGTATGATTGAGCACAGGTCCCTCGTAAGGCCACCTTGCTAAAATATATAATATATATCAGGAATTAATCGGATACAGTCATCCACTCGTTGCAGATGACACAGTATCCGTGGAGACCAGCCGGCGCGTCAAGACAATATCTCAAGGCGGCTGGTGTAACACGATCTCGGGATTTTGCCCTCCCCATGCATCTAGTATGTTTAGTTGCCTAATTTAACCCTAGGTGAAATCTTGGACTCACATGCTGTGGCCTGCATGATTATCCCCCTAAAGTCGTACTTTAGTACGAGTACCCCAAAGAGGATCCATGTCAATCAGTATGTCAACATGTGCTACCCTCCTTAGTGTAATGCATCATTGCAAATACGCCACGTGGAGTTACGAGTCATTTGTCGAGCATGAACAAGAACTGGGACATTCAGGTACAGGTATCGGGTAGGTACACTCTGTTCTCCGGGGTCACATTAGTGCTCATATCATGCTCGGGACAAAAGGCGTAAGGATATAAAATGGGCATATAGTATCTAATAAAATATCAAAAGCGTACGCACAAAAACACGCACGCTCAAGGGGTGAAAAGTCACGCAGGCTCACTCAAGGCAGCTGCGTGAAAAGTCACGCAGGCTCAAGGGGGGAGCTGCGTGAAAAGTCACGCAGGCTCACTCAAGGCAGCGTGCATGAAAAGTCACGCAGGCTCACTCAAGGCAGCGTACGTGAAAAGTCACGCAGACTCAAGGGGAGAGCTGCGTGAAAAGTCACGCAGGCTCAAGGGAAGAGCTGCGTGAAAAGTCACGCAGGCTCAAGGGGAGAGCTACGTGAAAAGTCACGCAGGCTCAAGGGGGGAGCTGCGTGAAAAGTCACGCAGGCTCAAGGAAGAGCTGCGTGAAAAGTCACGCTGGCTCAAGGGAGAGCTGCGTGAAAAGTCACGCAGGCTCAAGGCTCAAGGGGAGAGCTGCGTGAAAAGTCACGCAGGCTCAAGGGAGAGCTGCGTGAAAAGTCACGCAGGCTCAAGGGAGAGCTGCGTGAAAAGTCACGCAGGCTCAAGGGGAGACACGCTTCCAACAGAAAGCGTGCTCAAACAGGAGCACACTGCTCACTGTCTTCTCCAAACAGCAAGAACACCATGGTTGAACCTCAAAGCTTCAAAACATCATAACTTGGCCATCCGAACTCCAAATCCAGATTTTCAAAGTTCCAACTTGGGTGAAACTGAATGCTCTTCCACATGGAAGCATCAAAAACCCATAAAATCCAACTAAAGTAGATCAAACCATGCAAAATCCGAAAATGATTAAAACTTAGATATACAAAAATCAAAGCTTCAAAATGGAAATTTCCAAGTTCTAAACTAGTATAGATTGAGGAGAAGAACATGTTTTGGCAAATAGTTTTGTAAGAAATCAATGACAAAATATGGATCCATCTCTAGAGCAAGTTGGTACTTGCCTTGGTTGGTGGAGGAAATAAATGAGAGGAAGTAAAATGAGAGAAGAGAGAATGAGATGAGTTATTATATAGAATCTTGAACCCATGGGTTCATGATGAACCAAAGGGTTCATGATGAACCATTGGTGAACCAAAAATAGGTTTCCCAAATGAGCCAAAACTGTAGGCCCAAATGCAGAAAATAAATTAGGAAATAATATTTTGTCGAATATTTCTGGGAAATGCATGAAGAAATACTGCATAATAAATATCGTATAAATTCAAGGTTAATATAATTTATCGGTTTACGTATTAAAATACGTATTCCAGGATCGGAGAGTGACATCTCTACCCTTCTTAGAAAAATTTCGTCCTTGGAATTCCAGCCAAGACAGGATAGTGAAATCAGGACAAGCAAGGCACAATCATATACAAGTTAACTATCATAGCAGTTATTATCATACATCACAAAGTGCAAAACAAGCAGATGCAGATAAGCATGGAATCGTGTCAATAAGGTGCAAAAATATACCTTATTAGTCAAACAAATACGGATACCGAGATCTGATCTCGTCCTCGCGCTCCCAGGTTGACTCTCCCGAAGAGTGATGGTTCCAAGAAACACGGACAAGACTTATCATCCGATTCTTGAGTACCTTCTCTCGCCGGTCCAAAATAGACACGGGTTGTTCCTCGTAAGTTAGGTCGGTACCAACGACTAACTCAGAATGATCGAGGACATGACTCGGATCCGGGACATACCCACGTAATTGGGACACATGAAACACATCATGTATACCAGCCAACGAAGGCGGAAGGGCAAGTCGATAAGCCACATCGCCTACCCGAGCGAGAATCTTAAAAGGACCAACGTATCTTGGACTAAGCTTTCCCCGGGTTCCAAATCTGATGATACCCCGAGTAGGCAAAATCCGCAGAAATACTTGGTCGCCAACTCTGAACTCTAGAGGCCTACGATGCTGATCTGCCCAATGACGATGTCGGTCCTGTGCAACTCGAAGGCGCTCTCTGACCAACTTAACTATCTCCACAGTCTGCGTGATCATCTTTGGTCCCAATAACTTTCGTTCTCCGACGTCGTCCCATGCCAAAGGGGACCTGTACTTCTTTCCGTACAATGCTTCGAACGGGGCCATCTGAATGCTAGCCTGATAGCTATTATTATAGGAGAACTCCACTAGATGAAGGTGATCCTCCCAAGATCCGCCAAAATCCAAGGTACACACCTGTAGCATATCTTCTAATGTCTGAATGGTTCTTTCTGATTGCCCGTCAGTTTGTGGATGATAAGCAGTACTGAATCTTAACTTGGTTCCTAAACTTTGGTGTAAGCTCCGCCAAAAATGGGAAGTAAACCGCATATCCCGATCTGATACTATACTAACTGGAACACCGTGCTGCCTTACTATCTGCTTCATGTATATTTCTGCTAACTGCTCAGTAGTTTGTCCAACTCGGAAGGGAAGGAAATGAGCGACCTTCGTGAGTCGATCTACTATTACCCAGACTGCATTCTTGCCAGCCGGGGATCTAGGTAAACCGGTCACAAAATCCATCGTGATGTGCTCCCATTTCCATTCTGGGATAGGAAGCGGCTGTAGCAATCCTGCTGGTCTCTGCTGCTCGGCTTTCACCTGCTGACATACCAGACACTTGGATACAAATCTCGCTATCTCTCTTTTTATGCCATTCCACCAAAAGAACTGCCTGATATCTCGATACATCTTCGTTTCTCCTGGATGAATGGAGTAAATAGAACTATGAGCTTCGGACATAACTTCTTGCCGAAGGTCTCCACTCGGTACACAGAGTCTATTTCTAAACCTGAGCGTACCATCTTCATGAATCACTAACTCCTTCCTACGGCCAGATTCACACTCCGACCGCAACTTCTGAATCTGTGGATCTCCTGCTTGTGCTGCCCTTATCCTCTCTACTAAGGTTGACTGAATCTGCATACTGGTCATTCTTCCTATATCCCTTGGCAAAACTACTTCGATTCCCATACTCTGAAGGTCTTCTAGAATATGCTTCTGCGAGGTCAAGATAAAGGCACTGTCTCTCCTACTCAGTGCATCTGTAACTATATTCGCCTTGCCTGGATGATACTGAAGATCTAAATCAAAATCCTTCAGCAGTTCTAACCATCTTCTTTGCCTCATGTTCAAATCTCGCTGCGTGAATACGTATTTCAAACTCTTATGATCAGTATAGATCTCTACCCGATCTCCGTATAAATAATGCCTCCACAACTTGAGTGAAAACACCACAGCTGCTAACTCCAAATCGTGAGTCGGATAATTCTTCTCATGGTCTCGAAGCTGTCGAGATGCATATGCTATCACCTTTCCATGCTGCATCAATACACATCTAAGACCCTTCCCAGATGCGTCACAATATACTGTAAAGCCTCCCGCTCCTACTGAAAGCGTCAAGATCGGGGCTGAGATCAATCTCTTCTTCAATTCTTCAAATGATGCCTGACAGCTAGCTGACCAAACAAACTCTACGTCCTTGTGCGTCAAACGCGTTAAGGGCGCAGAGATCTTGGCAAAGTCCGCCACGAACCTTCTGTAGTAACCAGCTAATCCTAGGAAACTTTGCACTTCTGTAACCGTTCTCAGGACTGGCCAATGCTCTACGGCCTCAATCTTCTTCGGATCCACTGACACTCCTGTCCCAGAAATTACATGCCCCAGGAATGAAATGTGATCTAACCAGAATTCACACTTGTCGAGCTTTGCATAAAGTTAATGCTCCCTCAATGTCTGTAAGACAGTCCTAAGATGTTTCTCATGCTCCTCTTCACTGTTGGAATAGACAAGAATGTCATCTATGAACACCACCACAAATTTATCCAAATACGGCAGAAAGATGCGGTTCATTAAATCCATGAATACTGCGGGACGTTGGTTAGTCCAAAGGGCATTACTAAAAACTCATAATGTCCATATCTAGATCTGAATGCTGTCTTCGGTATGTCTTGCTCCCGGACTCTTACTTGATAGTATCCTGACCGAAGATCGATCTTGGAAAAGATGCTGGCCTTGCTCAACTGGTCAAACAGGTCATCAATCCTTGGTAGTGGGTACTTATTCTTCACTGTTACTGCATTCAGCTTGCGGTAGTCGATGCACATTCTCGTCGACCCATCCTTCTTGGGAACTAGAATCACTGGTGCAGCCCAGGGTGATTTACTGTCTCGGATGAATCCCTTAGACTTCAACTCTTCTTCATGTTGATACAACTTATCCTGTTCTGACGGCGACATTCTGTAAACTCTGTCTGCAATAGGCCTCGTTCCAGGGTTCAACTCAATGCTAAATTCTACCTCTCTGACTGGGGGTATCCCTGGGAGCTCATCAGGGAAGACGTCGAGAAAATCTTCGACTACTCTCAGAATCTGTCCTGGCTCTGACACTGCTGCTGAGATGACACCTCCGGCCTGATTCTTCAAGGTTCGAGTAAAGATGAACTGCTCTATCCCAGGAACGCTGAATATGACCCTACCTCCTCTACAATCAATTGTCGCATGACTGTCTCTCAACCAGTCCATGCCAAGAACGACATCAAAATTCCCCATAGGGAATTCAATCAATGATGCGGGCAGTAAATGCCCACACACCTCCACCGGACATGAAAAGCGCACTCTGCTAACTTCTACGAGCCCATTGCCGGTGAGTATATCCATCCTCTCCGGCAATGTCTCAAACACTAATCCAATCCGTGTAGCATATTGTGCAGAGATGAATGAATGAGTAGCGCCTGAATCAAATAATGCTACAGCGGGAAATAAGGTGACGAGAATTTTACCTGCCACCACGTCACTAGACGCTAGAGCCTCTCCCAAGGATAATGTGAGAGCCTGTCCCTGGCCCCGCTGAGCTCCTTGTTGCGGCCTTCCTCGACCATGCTGTTGCTGCCTCTGAGGGCCTTCGGCTTGCTGTGCCTGGCGGAACATCTGAGCCTGCGTTGGTAGACGCTGGGCTAGGGGCCTTACTGCTAATACTGGCCCTCCACTCGGAGTTGCCACCGGAGCTGGCAATGCTGGAAACTGCTGAGCTGGCCCTCCTGGCCTCTGCATCACAGGACAAGTGGAGATACGGTGGTCTGAACTACCACACCTCAAGCATAAGCCATTCGCTGACCGGCACACCTCCCTCGTGTGCCCTGCCTTCCTACAGAATGTACAGTCCTGGGGTGCTCCCTGACGCTGTTGTTGGTTCCTCGGCTGCTGATGCCGAACTGGCGATGTATTAGTCGACACGGCCGTCCTCCGCGGCGCTCCTGTATCATGAATACGTACACCGGGTGCTGGTGCCGATGTTCGCTGCATTGCTTCTCCTCCAACCTGGGAATGAGATCTCTTCTGACCTCCTGTCCTCGATGCCAACCTCTGCTGGGTAAGCTCGTGCCTCCGAGCGGCCGTCAAAACAGCGTCAAACGTCTGGTAATCGTGTCCTTCCACAAGCTGTAATAGTTCCAAATGAAGTTCCTGCTGGAACCTCATAGCTTTCTCTGGCTCCGTTGCCACCATTGCTGGTACGAAACGGCACAATCTGCAGAACTCTGCTGCATACCCATCTACGGTCTTGCCTGCTTGCTTGAGACTGATAAACTTCTGCTGGAGTTCATATCGAGCTACTACGCCAAAATACTTGGCCTTGAACCTGTCACTGAAGGTGGTCCAACGAACAGGGCGTCTTATACCAACTTCTTCTGATGCCCACCAGTCGCGGGCAAGATCCTGAAGTACTAATTTGACCTGATCAACCTTCTCATCATCTGGAACCTTGGCTGCCACAAGGATGGCTTCAATGTCTTGAATCCATGCATCTGCAGTGGTGGCATCCTCCGTGCCATCAAAATACCTCGGGTTCAAGCGACGGAACCTTCCTGATGCTCCCGAGTCAACCCCGGCACTCCTCTCAAGAGCTAATTGAATCCCTTGGTTCAGCAACACGTTCTGCTCTTGCTGCCGAGTCTGTTGCTGTTGGTTAGTGACAAGAAACCCCCGGATGATCTCCAGGAGTGCTACGGCGTCTGGTACTGCCGTCGCTGCTGGTGCTGCAAGAGTTTCAATAACCGACGGCTGCACTGCCTCTGGTTCTATTTCTGCTCGTGTCCGTTCTGGGGAAAGTTCTTTCCCCTGCTGGCGCCCAGTCGAGCCATGCTCTTGCTGCTCTTCCTCATGGGCCTCACCCGCTACTGAGAATGAAGCACCCCTATAGAGAAAGATATAAGATTATCAAGTCCGAACGAGGAAGATTTCGAGGATGCAAGTCAGGTTAGAGATCAAGGTAAGGACAGAGAATTCAAAACAGAATTTCAAGGGGAACAAGTTTTGATTGAGACTCCTAATAATTCACAATACCCCACAAGTCTGAAAATCGGACCTGCATGGGCCACCACTAAAACCTTGTCACGCCCCAGTACCGAAATACGAAGACGGACTAGGCCAGCTACTCCATATGAGGTACGTAACGTCATACGGCGATCGTGGCTGTCGAGAGACTAGGGGGTACATGCTACAATTAAGTCTCCTATGGTCCCACAGAGTTCTATGTCTCAATCAATCAAGTCACATCAGCAATGAAATGAACATTAAAGATAAAGCAGTAAGGCGTCCCTGACGCTTCATCAAAATGATCATGAGAGACTAGCTTTATAATTTAGCTATCTCAGAGAGTCAGGAGTACAAAATTATACACAGCTGCAGTCTGTTTAATTATAATTATGTACTGACAAAAAATATCAAGTAATCCGGCTAACAGGTGCCGGTGGCTAAACGCCGCAAAAGTATAAGCAGGAGTGGTGGAGAAGAAACCCACTCGAGTCCCCGAACCGCCATGCTCCTAGTATGTACCATGGATGTCAGGAAGGAAGATCGTGTCCTCCGGCTCTGCTACGAGATCTGGCCAAACAAAACCAGCGGGGTCAGCCCCGAATAGCAAGTACCGCCAAAGGGACACAAGAGTTAAGATTAAAAACCCAGATAATAGAATGATTGATAATAGTAATACTTATGCTATTCTCTATAGGGTAGCGCAACATCCTCGAACCCATATGGCACCCTTACAACCAAACAAGGACAAAAGGTGCCGCATGAAGTCGGGACGTGTCGTACTCTATAACTTTTACATAAGTTAAAAGGTATAAACAATAAAATCTCCTGATCGTGACTTCGGTCGATAGCCTATCGCAGCACAATAACCAACCCAACAATCAAACAAGAACATGGGTTGGATCATGTACCATGATAGACCATGTTCCTTAGTTATTCACAGAAGTAGCACTTCACAAACAGAATAAGTCTTCCGTTCATAACTTCGGTCCACAGCCTATCATTGTACGATAACCAACCCAACAATCAAACAAGAACATGGGTTGGATCACGTACCATGACAGTCCGCTTCCCTCAGTTATTCGCGGAAGGTAATAGGATACAAGCAAGTCGTTTTCACGGCCAATCAAGTCTATACGTTTCTAGTGGAACGAGGTTATCCTCGCGTCATGTTATTAGAAAGAACACCATGGTTGAACCTCAAAGCATGCTCAAACAGGAGCACACTGCTCACTGTCTTCTCCAAACAGCAAGAACACCATGGTTGAACCTCAAAGCTTCAAAACATCATAACTTGGCCATCCGAACTCCAAATCCAGATATCCAAAGTTCCAACTTGGGTGAAACTGAATGCTCTTCCACATGGAAGCATCAAAAACCCATAAAATCCAACTAAAGTAGATCAAACCATGCAAAATCCGAAAATGATTAAAACTTAGATCTACAAAAATCAAAGCTTCAAAATGGAAATTTCCAAGTTCTAAACTAGTATAGATTGAGGAGAAGAACATGTTTTGGCAAATAGTTTTGTAAGAAATCAATGACAAAATATGGATCCATCTCTTGAGCAAGTTGGTACTTGTCTTGGTTGGTGGAGGAAATAAATGAGAGGAAGTAAAATGAGAGAAGAGAGAATGAGATGAGTTATTATATAGAATCTTGAACCCATGGGTTCATGATGAACCAAAGGGTTCATAATGAACCATTGGTGAACCAAAAATAGGTTTCCCAAATGAGCCAAAACTGTAGGCCCAAATGCAGAAAATAAATTAGGAAATAATATTTTGTCGAATATTTCTGGGAAATGCATGAAGAAATACTGCATAATAAATATCGTATAAATTCAAGGTAAATATAATTTATCGATTTACGTATTAAAATACGTATTCCAGGATCGGGGAGTGACACCACTGTTACCTGATATTATTCCAGTCAATGGTCCTCCTTTGAACCAAAAGTTAGATGTAGTATACTTCTCTTTGAACTAATAACATAAAACTTTACAGTAAGATTACAAAGACACAATATCAAAAAGCTTTCAAGCCCATCTTTCTTGTTGTGTCTTTAACCAGCTGGCGCTTGAGGCCCTTCGTGAACGGATCCGCCAGGTTCTCCTGACTTCGAACATCAATCACTATAATGACACATCACTTGATGAGATCGTTCAATGCCATGTGCTTTAACCGCACAGTTCTCTTTTTCCCGTTGAAGAGATCATTTGATGCTACCGCTGTAGTCGCCTGGTTGTCGCAGTATATCGGAATTGTCGATATCTGCGCCCCAACCACTAGAAGATCATACATGAGCTCCCGAAGCCACTCTGCTTCATCTGCTGTGGTATCAAGTGCAAAGAACTCAGATTCCATAGATAATTACGAAAGCATAGTCTGCTTCTTCGACTTCCACGATATAGCAGCTCCACCCATTATGAAAATGAATCCACCTGTGGACCTCTCGCTCTCTAACTCTGAGCACCAGCTAGCATCACTGAAGCCTTCTACTACCGACGGCTCTTCGCTGAAGTGCAGTGCATATGTCTGAGTCTTCTTGAGATATCTCATAACCCGCTTCACAGCTTTCCAGTGCTCAACGCCTGGATTGCTAGTGAATCGACTCAGCATTCCCACAGCGAAAGCTATGTCAGGCCTAGTGGCAGTAGTAGCGTACATCAAACTTCCAATGACGCTAGCATACTCCAACTGCCTGATGCTTTCCTTCGAGTTTGGCTCCAGCTTCTGATTACCCCGATATGACGTATCAATTAAAGGAAGATCATGATATCTGTATCGAGTGAGCATCTTCTCAATATAATGAGATTGTGACAGCACTAATCCAGTGTCTGTCCGGATGATCTTGAGTCCCAAGATAACATCAGCATCCCTAAGTCCTTCATACTGAACTTCGTCAAGAGAAACTTCTTTGTCTCCGTGACACAGCTTATATCCGTACCTAGGATTAGCATGTCGTCCACGTATAGACAAACGATGACTCCTCTTCTGTCAGTAAACTTTATATAGACGTACTTGTCTATTTCACTGACCCTGTAGCCATTTGACCTTATGACTTTGTCAAACTTTTCATGCCATATTTTGGGAGCTTACTTTAAACCGTACAGAGATTTTACCAACTTGCAGACTTTGTCTTCAAGATCTTTGACGACAAACCCTTCTGGTTGTTGTATGTAGATCTCTTCGGTCATCTCGCCATTCAGGAATGTCGTTTTTACATCCATCTGATGTATCACCATCTTATGTATCGCTGCGAGAGCAATCAATATTCTGATGGTGGTCATTCGGGCTACTGGAGCATATGTGTCAAAGTAGTCGATTCTCTGATTTTGAGAAAACCCCTTTGCCACTAGCCTGGCCTTGAACTTGTCAATGGTTCCATCATCTTTTATCTTGTTCTTGAAGATCCACTTGCATCCGATAGGTTTTGTTCCTTCAGGTAGATCAACCAACACCCAAGTGTTATTAGAGGTGATTGATTCAATTTCATTGTCTATCGCCTCCTTCCAGAAAATAGCATCTCTGGTCTTCATCGCCTCATCATAGGTAAACGGATCTGCTTCCATATGATAGGTGATGAAGTCATCTCCAAAGTTCTTCGGCCTCCTCGTTCGCTTCGACGACGGCTCAGCGAGTTCTGGTTCAATCGTTGTCTCCTCAGCAACAACTTCATCTTGGACAACTGGCTCATTGAAGATCTCAGTCTCCTTTGCACCTTCATCATTCTTCGGAATGTTCGTTAGAACAATGTTCTTGTGCCTTGCAAACTTGTCTTCAAAATATTCAGCATCGCGAGATTCGATGATATGATTTGACTCAATATCAAGAAATCTCCGAGCATCACTCTTCTCTGCATACCCCAAGAAGATCGTCTTCGTAGTCCTTGTCCCCAGCTTCTGAATCTTCAGATCTGAAAGCTTCACATAAGCCAAACACTCCTACACTCGAATGACATTCAAGTTAGGTCTGACTTTGAACCAGAGTTCATGAGGAGTTACGTCCAAATTTGCATACGGCACTCTATTTAGAATAAAAGTGGCCGTCAATGCAGCTTCTCCCCAGTAGCATTTAGGAAGACCCGCAGTTAGCAGCATTGAGTTCATCATTTCTGTCAACGTTTTGTTCTTTCTCTCCGCTACTCCGTTAGATTGAGGAGAATATGGAACAATAGTCTCGTTTATGATTCCATGTTCTTTGCAGAATGATGTGAATTCATGAGACCGATACTCTCCGCCTCGATCACTCCTTAGCCTCTTAAGATGTTGTCCAGTTTGTCGTTCAGTCTCGGCCCTGAACTCTTTGAACTTCTCGAACACTTCGTCTTTAGACTTGAGCAAGTAGACGAACGCGTACTTTGAGAAGTCATCGATGAAGGTTATAAAATACTTCATCCTGGCTTTTGAAGAGAATTGCTTGAAGTCACAAATATCAGAGTGCACCAACTCCAGAAGATCTGTGCTTCGATTGACCCGATGAAAGGGTTTCCTTGTGATCTTTGTTTGAGCACATACTTCACACTTCTCTACCTTACCCCCACATTTAGAGATAAGTCCTAGACTGGACATTTTGTTAATTCTTTTACAGTGAACATGTCCTAGCCTATTATGCCACAACTCAAGAGAATAATCAGAATTAGCGATTGTATTGATTACATTTGACTGGTTTACAAGCTAAATTTTGAACATCACTTCAGTTTGAAAAGCTTTTTCGAAGTATGTTCCCTTCTTGGACATCACCATCTGGCCAGCATTGATGTCCATCCTCAAGCCTGCGTTGCTAAGCAGGCTTCCAGAGATCAGGTTCTTTGTAATCATCGGAACATGCTTCACACCTTGAAGCGTCAGAGTGTTCCCGGATGTGAGTTTCAGCTCCACAGTTCTGACCCCCAAAACTTCAGCTTTGGGCTTGGTTCGCCATGATAACTTTCTCAGAAGTTGGCTGGTATGTGACGAACCATTCCTTGTCAGAGCAGACATGGCAGGTCACACCAGTGTCTATCCACCAGTCAGAGTCAGCCCCCACAGCTGTGACCTGAGCAATCATAGTAGCAATGTTAAAAACCATAGAAACCTTGCTAGGCTCACCTTGCTTAGCTTGTTTGGGCCTAGATTTACATTCACTCTTATAGTGGACCTTCTTGCCACAGTTGAAGTAAGTCACATAGGACTTGGACTTCTGTTGCTTGAACGAAGGACCCTTCACTTTCAGATTAGTGGAGTCCTTCTTCTTGTGATGAGAATCCACCTGCTTTCCCTTGAACTCTCTTATCTGCACCAAGTTGGCCTTAGCCAGTTGGTTGGACAGAGAGTCCATCTTCTATTGAGATCGCATTTCATCATCAACGTAGATCTCTTGAAGAAGATCTTCCAAGCTAATGTCCAGCTTCTTCCGATGCACTCTAGCATAGAAATTGCTCCAACCAGCAGGAAGTTTCAAGACTATCCCTCCAACGACAAACTTGTCGACGAGGGGCATCTTCTCGTCATCTAACTTCTGGCGCAACTTCAGGAATTCCTTCACTTGAGGTAGCATCGCCATCTCGTCTTCGAAGAGCCACTTGTGGTACTTCTCGACGATGAAGATTTTGGACCTGTTCTCATCATCTTCATATAGCTTACCCAAAGAATCCCAGATCTCTTTGGCCTTCACCTTCTTGGAATATGACTCTGCCAGAGAGTCTTCCATAGAATTGAGAATCATCAGTTTACAGAGAAGTCAGAGCAAATGGAAGAGAGAAAACAGCATATGTAAACTGCTGATTCTCAATTCTATGGAAGACTCTCTGGCTGAGTCATATTCCAAGAAGGAGAATGCCAAAGAGATCTGGGATTCTTTGGATAAGCTATATGAAGATGATGAGAACAGGTCCAAAATCTTCATCGTCGAGAAGTACCACAAGTGGCTTTTCGAAGACGAGATGGCGATGCTACCTCAAGTAAAGGAATTCCTGAAGTTGCGCCAGAAGTTAGATGATGAGAAGATGCCCCTCGTCGACAAGTTTGTCATTGGAGGGATAGTCTCGAAACTTTCTGCTGGTTGGAGCAACTTCTATGCTAGAATGCATTGAAAGAAGCTGGATATTAGCTTGGAAGATCTTCTACAAGAGATCCACGTTGAGGACGAAATACGATCTCAACAGAAGATGGACTCTCTGTCCAAACAACTGGCTAAGGCCAACTTAGTGCAGACAAGAGAGTTCAAGGGGAAGCAGGTGGCTTCTCATCACAAGAAGAAGGACTCCACTAATCTAAAAGTGAACGGTCCTTCGTTCAAGCAACAGAAGTCCAAGTCCCACGTGACTTGCTTCAACTGTGACAAGAATGGCCACTACATGAGTGAATGCAAATCCAAGCTCAAACCAAAATAGCAGGTATAGCTAAACTTGGTTATTTTGATTACTTAACTTGGTTGCTAGTGTTGCACAGGTTGAGTTATCTAGCGTGGTAGCTGACTAGTGGTCTGACACTAGTGCATCTGACCACGTGTGCTCTCAAAGGAGCTGTTCACCAAGGACGAGCCATGTTATGACGAAGGTCTCGATGGCGAACATATATCTAGCAGAAGTTCTGAAGATCGAGACAATGGTTATTAACCACCGACAAGGACACTGGAATGCGTATTGCACGTACCAGAGATTTTTCGGCGATCTGATCTCAGAAAGTCTGTTATCTGATGCAGACTTGAAAGATGGACATTTGTACTAGCCAGATGGTAATTTCTTGGCGAGAAACATTCTTCGAAAAGATGTTCGGTACTGAAGGAATGTTCGAACATCTGCTGATGGCGATGAAGTTACTTCATTGAGTAGACTGAGAGTTGTTCTATGACAGAAGCAGACTCAAGCTGTCCTACCGGGACCTTATCTTCGGAATGTGGGGGTAAGGAGGTGGAGGATTTTAAGGTCTGTGCAGATACAAGACTGTTGGGAAGCTGCTCAGACGATTGAACTAAAGTACTGATCATCTGGAGTTAGTACACTCAGATATCTGTGACTTTTATCAATTCTCCACAGAGGCCGGTTCGAAGTGTTTCTCAAAGTGCACGTTCATATGACGTTTTAGTAGAAGGATGCAGCATTCGAGTAGTTCAGAGACTTCAGGGTTGAAGCTGAACGTTAAACCGATCTACAACTACTCAGAAGTGATCGAGATGTAGAGTATAGGTCTCATAAATTCGCATCGTTCTGCAAAGAACATGGAATCATCAATAAGACTACTGGTCCGTATTCTCCTCAATTTAACGAGATAGCGGAGAGGAAGAACAGAACGTTGACAGAAATGATGAACTCAATGCTGCTAACTTGTCACTCTCCGTTCCCAGAATGCGTATTTTTATAAATGTACAACTTATATATATTTATTTAGTATTTATCATGTATTATCCTGTAATTAAATTCCTTTAATTTCATGTTAATTAATAATCTGCATTTTTCTTCCTGCTTTTATTCTCTGCTTTAGTCTTATTGTGGTTCGGCCATGGTTGGTTATTTTTGGGTTCATGGCGGTTCACATTGACCGAACCCCCCCACAAACCCCCACCTACCACCACCCTTCCTATTTAAAGCCCCCATCTCCTTCTCTCTCTTCATAACTTTCCTTCACTAGTACTTCTTCTTCTTCCTCATCACTCTCTCCACCAACCAGGAGAAGGCAAGTACATCTTGCTTCTCCTTCACCCATTTTTATGGTTCATTTGTCTTCTACTTGTGATTCTAAGAGAGTTTAGTACTTAGCATTTTTGATTTCTTTGGCTTGTTTCTTCTAGATCTAAGTTATTGTATTCTCGGTTGTTCATGGGTTTTGATCTTGTGGTGGAGCTCCTCATTCTACACCATTCTGAACCATGGGAACCTCATTTCTGGCTTGGAACGAAGGTTCCATAAGAATGGAGTTCGGAAGATTTAGTCACGCTCACGTTCTTACGTGCTAGCGTGAATTTTTAGTCACGCTCACGTCTTTACGTGTCAGCGTGAATTTTGAGTCACGCTCACGTTTTTACGTGCGTGCGTGAATTTTGAGTCACGCTCACGTCTTTACGTGTCAGCGTGAATTTTGAGTCACGCTCACGTCTTTACGTGTCAGCGTGAATTTTGAGTTACGCTCAAGTCTTGCGTGCGTGCGTGACATTTGAGTTACGCACACGTCTTTGCGTGCGTTCGTAAATTACTTTTCACGCTTACACTGTGCGTGCGTGAATTACTTTTCACGCTCACGTTGTGCGTGCGTGAGTTACTCTTCACGCTCACGCTGTGCGTGCCAACGTGAACCACTTTTCACGCTCACGCTGTTTATATGCTCACTCCTACCTACTAAACTTGGTGTACCCTTTTTACGTATACGATTCTTGCGTGACTTGTTGGCCTTAGCATAGACTTGTTGGCGTGACTTGTTGGCCTTAGCATAGACTTGTTGGCGTGACTTCCTGACCTGGGTGTTTCTATTTGTTCTATAATTTATTCATTTAATGGTGGCATGATAATTCTTCTATTATATCCTTACGCCTTTTTATGAACTCGATAATCTTAGCATGTTAATATTTTTAATATATATGGTTGTGTAGAACGTGTTCTGTGTCTTGATTGGTTTATGGATACCCAGTAAGACTGGAACTTAACCCTGACGAGTTATAGACTCGACCCCATTTAATACTAATTGACTTTCATGCCTTGTCACCATTGATGACGATGGTTATCTTGACTAAAATTGATCATGCGTTCCTAAGTTGGAACTAAGAGACTGGCTAGTCGTCTTATTGAATTAAATGAATGAGACACGTTCATGTAATGAACTATTAAAATCGATTAGCCGATCCCGAATATTGACATACAGGCATGTGCAGGCTTCAATTTATTTATTTTTCTACAAAGCAGCATGTGAACTTTATGGTCAAGACATGATTACTCCGTGGTTAGATTTGATTGTTGCATTACGCTATGTAAGACCTACAACCTAGCCGCACGGGTATCGTTGTAGAGTTGCGCATATCGTACCCCGTACGAAAGTACTCATTTGAATGACCACGATCCACGGCATGGGATTTCACTCAACGTAGAGACTATTAAGTTAAATAAAATAATGATTACATGGAGAGAATGGATCCTCGAGTTCTTACATGGCAGCCCTCTTGAGACTAGTAGTGCCCGACAGGCCGGCTGGTTCCCACAGATACTGTAAACCTGCCACACGGGCAGGAAGCGGTATCTGCTTATATTATTATTGTATATTGTATATTGATGACGGGCATCCCGTTGGAACTCATCTAATTCATGATTTGCGCAATTGATTGACTGGATAGACTAGCCTTGCTCGCACATAGTAAGAACTGAGGAATCCCTATTTGCATAATTCTAGAATAACTTGGGACTCACAATAGCAAGCCGTAGGAGTTGATTTGGTCGTTCAAGATGATTTGTTTGTGTACTGTACCTACTCTGTTGCCTAACTGAGATGATCAGAATGTCAGGACATGACGGGCCAACTTCTGTCCTTATTTGGTTGGGAGGTTGGTTCGAAGTGTCGTGATGTTATATGAATCCTAGTGGAAAGCAGAGATCTATTATTATATTATCTTACTTACTGGTTTAATCCTTCATATCGTGCTTTCTTGTGGTACTTGCTATTAGAGGTCTAACCTCTCTGGTTTTGCATGGCCAGATTTAGAGCCGGTTCCCGAGGACTCAGCTTACTTCCACCTCCAAGATGGTCAATACTAGGGGAATGATCGTAGGAGGACTCGAGTGGGTTCCTTACTTCACCGCTCGTTTTGTTATTTACTTCATACTTAGCCGTTTGGCACCGACATGTTAGTCGGATCGTTTTGTGCTT
The DNA here is from genome assembly GCA_029216955.1 of Iris pallida. Taxonomy (NCBI): domain Eukaryota; kingdom Viridiplantae; phylum Streptophyta; class Magnoliopsida; order Asparagales; family Iridaceae; genus Iris; species Iris pallida. Next base: position 16,370,736 of record JANAVB010031417.1, on the reverse strand, counting down.
ACTTTTACATAATTGTAACTAAGTCAGACTGCAGCTGATAACAATTGTGTATATGTTACTATACCATGTGGCTATGTTTTGTAAAGCCAGATCTCAAGAACATTTTAACTAAGCGTTTGGGACGCCTTACTGCTTTATCTTACATGTTCTCTATTTTTGCTTCTTGTTTGAATGATTGAGACAATAGATGTGAAGTGACTATAGTAAGACTTTCATGTAGTATGCACCCTCCTCGTCTGGTTAGACAGCATTGATCGTATTATATGGTATTCATCTACCCGTAATACGTAGCTGGCTGAGTCATTCTCCCGCTCTCCAGTATTCTGGTTCTGGGGCGCGACAAGGTTTTAGTGGTGGTCCATGCAGGTCTGATTTCAGACTTGTGGGGTGTTTTGATTTATAGGATGTCTCAATCACACGTATTCCCCCTTGATCTTATGATTCGTTATTCTCAACCCTTGCTTGACATTCTGGTATCCTTTGACTTCATTGATCCTTCATGTCCGATTGTTTGATTGTTCTCTTGTCCCTTTTCTTAGGGGCACTTCATCCGCATCGGTCAGAGCTGGACAACAGCAGGGGCAACATGGGCAACATGACCAGGTTGGTCAGCAACAAGGGCCAGTCTTACCTCAGGATACTATCCAAGAAGAAGTGATGGTAGAACCAGCAGCTGGACCGCAGTATCCGGAAGTTCCAATACCACCCATAGTTCCACCTACCCAAGTGGACACACCAGCCCTTTTGGAGATCATGAGAGGAATGATGGCTACTCAGCAACATCAGATGTTGGCCCAGCAACGCATGTACACTCAGCTACAAGAGCAGAATGTGTTGCTCAACCAAGGATTGCAGACGGCTTTGGAAAGAGGAATGAGGACTGATTCAGGAGCATCAGCCAGGTTTTGCAAGTACAACCCCCGCCGTTTCGAGGGCACGGAGGATGCCATCTCAGCAGATGCATGGCTTAAGGATATTGAGGCTATTCTGACAGCAGCTAAGGTACCGGCAGAAGAACGTGTGGATCTAGTGAAGTTGTTACTTCGGGATCTCGCACGTGATTGGTGGAAATCAGAGGAAGTGGGCATCAGACGTCCTGTGGCTTGGGACGATTTCACTGCAAGATTCAAGACCAAGTACTATGGAGTTGTGGCACAGTTTGAGCTACAACAGAAGTTTATCAACCTCAGGCAGGCCGGCAAGACTGTAAATACTTATGCAGCAGAGTTCTGCAGATTGAGTAGATTCGCACCAGAGATGGTAGCAACAGAGAGCCAGAGGGCCATGAGGTTTCAGCAAGGGTTTCATCTTGAACTCTTGCAATTGATAGAGGGGCACAATTACCAAACTTTTGACGAAGTATTGACGGCAACTCGAAGGCATGAGATCACCATTCAGAGGCTTGCGGCAAGGACTGGGGGTCAGAAGAGATCCCACAGCCAGGTTGAAGGAGGAGGGGGAGCAGCGCCCTGAACAACAGCACCATCCACTGGCATTCGTATCCACGATGTGGCGATACGAGGATCAGCACCACCAAGACAGCAGCAACAGCAACAGAGGAAGAACCAGCAACCCCCGGCAGGCTGCACTTATTGTGGAAAGGTAGGACACACTAGAGATGTGTGTCGGACATTGAATGGACTGTGTCTGATATGTGGAAATCCAGACCATCGGGTTACCACATGTCCCATGAATTCGAGGTCAGGAGGACCAGGGCAGCAGTTTTCTGCTCTGCCAGCACCAGGGACAGGCCAGTATCGAGGACCAGCGGTGGCAGTAAGGCCGTTGGCACAGCGTCCGTTAATACCGCAGGCTCAGATGTTTCGGCAGCAGGGGCCGCCGATGCAGCAACACCAGCATAGACCACCCCAGCATCATCAAGGAAGGGGCCAGCAACAATATCAGGCTAGACCGCAACATGGAAACCAGCAAGGAGGTCGAAGGCAAGCATTCACTCTGTCCTTGGAGGAGGCATTGGCATCGGGAGATGTTGTGGCAGGTAACATTCTCGTCGCCTCATATCCCGCAGTAGCATTGTTTGATTCGGGAGCATCCCATTCATTTATATCTGCACAATTTGCGGCACGACTAGGAATGGAGTTCGAGGCATTGCCAGGGAGGTTGAATATACTCACTGGTAATAGGCTCGTAGGAGTTAGTAGAGTTATTTTAGCATGTAGCGTTGTAGTTTGCGGGCATTCCTTACCCGCCCGGTTGATAGAATTTCCTGTTGGAAATTTTGACGTTATCTTAGGCATGGACTGGCTGAAAGACAGTCATGCGACAATAGATTGTCGTAGAGGGAGTGTGTCTTTTGATATTCTAGGCATGAAACGGTTCACCTTAGTAAGAACAGGGGCAACTCCACAAGAGCAGGGAGTAGTAACGACAATGGAAGAAGTTCAGGTTCCGAAGGTAGTTGAAGAGTTTCTAGACGTATTTCCTGAAGAACTCCCAGGTCTACTACCGGTTAGAGATATTGAGTTCAGTATAGAATTGGCACCTGGAACTAAACCGATATCAGATCGAGTTTACAGAATGGCGGATTCAGAGCAGGCCAAGGTACACTACTAAAATACCCCACTTTACCGACGGATGGTTAGCGACGGATGGATTCCGTCGCTAATAGCGACCAGTTTCCGACGTCTTAGCGACGGATTAGCGGCAGACAACATAACATAATTTTTTCCAATTTTAAATGTAAAAAATTGTCGGGTTTCCGTCGCTCAGTCGACGAACGTTAGCGACGGATTCTTTTGTCGTCGCTTGTTCGTCGCAAATGTTGGCGGCAAAATCTTTAAAACATTGGCGGAAACTTTAGCGACTAACTGGCGACGGATATATCCGTCGGAAAACTGCTTTTAATTGGCGACGGTTGAGCGACTGATTTATTCCGTCGCTATTCCGTCGCTAAGTTCTGTGCCCTAACTTAAATTGAACCGACGGGGGGGAATTTTTCATTCCCCCCAAAACTCTCTCTCTCTCTCGCGGCTCTCTCTCTCTCGCGCGCGGCTCTCTCTCTCTCGCGGCTCTCTCTCTCTCTCTCTCTACCAGGTATATATCTCTCTCTCTCTCTCTCTCTCTCTCTCTAATTTTTGGTTTTGGGGCCGGGGGGGGGGGAGTGGGGGGGGTCGGCTTCGCGGGGGGTGGAGAGGGCGGGGGGGGTGGTGAATGGGGTCAGGGGGTCGGGGGGTGTAGGGAATGGGGGCAGGGGGTGGGGGGGTGGGGAATGAGGGTCGGGGGGTCGGAGGGGTGGGGAATGGGGGCAGGAGGGTCGGGGGGGTGGGGGGTGGAGAGGGCAGGGGGGTCGGGGGGGGGGGGTGGAGATGGCAGGGGTCGGGGGGGTGGGGGGTCGGGGGGGGGGGTCGGGAATGGGGGCAGGGGGGTCGGGGGGCGGGGGGTGGAGAGGGCAGGGGTCGGGGGGGTGGGGAATGGGGGCAGGGGGGTCGGGGGGGGGTGGGTAATGGAGATTGATGGTTTCAGTTTTGACACTTATTCCTAGTATATATTCACATAACTTATCATTTGGTATATGTGTTTAGTGTTATATATGAGTATTATGTGATTTTGCTTCGATGGGGAGCTTGTGGACTGTTTTAGAGTTTGATAGGTGGACTGTTTTGGACTATATTGTGTGTATGTGTGTGTGTGTGTATTCATAGCTTTGATTTGAGTGTCATGGCAGTAACATAGTAGAGGGGGGAACGAAATTGTATTATGAGTGTGTCTCTATATATTTTGTATGTGTGTGTGTGTGTTTAAGAGAAGGAAATTATACAGATGAGTGAAGTAGAGGGGAACTTCACTGTGTGTAGTGTGCAATACACACAGGTACAAGGGGTCTTAGCCCCTGTGCAGCAGGAATTGTCCTGTAAGCGACTAGTAGCAGGCCCTTCCTGCCTTTGCACAGCAGAGCAGACAGGGGACCTGCAGCAGCAAAAAGAGCATGGATAGAGGGAGGGAATGAAAGAGAAACAACAACTGATAGGGGTAGTGGTCCCTGTGAATGGTTGCACTTGAGGTAGAGGGGAACACGCAGATACTTGTATAGGTGTATCCACCTAATATGGTGTGTGCACCTACATTAGCAGTGGTAACAGGGAGTTATATTTGGCTGTCTATACAAGAATCCCCTGCATATAATAGCAGAAAGAGCATCGGAAGAGAGGGGACTTAGCAGGCATGTGTGTCTTGTGTGTGTCATATGTGTGTTAGAGAGGAACGTGAAAAGGGAATATAGAGTGATGTGTGTGTGGAAGTATATGTGTATGTGCTTGGTGTGTGTAGGTTGTGATCACCATGGTGTGTGTGCAGAGAAAGGAATTTAGTATACATATTTCAGTCCCAAGTCTTTACTGTACAGTCCCTATATCATTAAGTTTTAGTGTAGAATGAACCTTACCTGTGTCAGTCCTTGTTCGAGTTATATGACACGCATAAGTTGTTTCAGTCTCTCTAATGTCCAGTCCATTAATTTTCATCTTTATGTCCAGTCCCTTAACTATTTATGTATCAAATATTATATTGTGTCAGTATATTTGTAACTTAATGTTCAGTTCATTTATAACTTCATGATCAGTCCCTACTCCCTATTGGTTCAGTCCCTTACCTGCAAATATATCAGTCCCAAAGGAATTTCATATCCTTACATCAGTTGACAGTATAGTCCAGTTCCTTGTAAGCTTTATTTCAGTCCTCGTATAACCTTCCTTTGTATCAGTCAAGGGGTAATGAAGGGCGGATTTGCATTTGATTCGAACTTGGTTAATGTTAAACTGTCATTACAAAATCGGGAATTGATTTCCTTTCTTTAGACTGAGATTCGAATGAGGAATGGTATGTGAAATGTGGACTGAGAATTAACTTCATTTCCTTAATAGTTGATATTGATTCATCCCTTTTAGACTGATTTGAAGATTGATCCTATTCTTATGTTTAGTTTGTCTTACGATACAGATTTTCACATCCAAATTGAGGATGAGTCGTTATTTTGTTGATCGTACATGGATGTACAAACGGCAACACGAGAGTAGAATTGGTGTGAGTGACGATTTTCAGGCAGGCGTGGAAGTATTTCTTAATTATGCAATGAGCAAAGCTCAGTACATGGACGGTAACAAAATTAAGTGTCCATGTGTTAAATGTCACAATAGACGTTACGAAGAAGTGGTGACTGTGAGAGATCATTTGACCCGTAAGGGTTTCGTACGTAATTACGGCCTGTGGTCATCGCAAGGTGAACTATATTCGGAAAGACAGGCTGCGGAAGCTGCTACTTATGCTTTTGATGATAATGCTGCAACGGATGTCATCGAAGACCACGGATGCTCTGTTGATTATGGAGATCTGCAGAACCTTGCACGAGATATGGTGTATGATGCTGCAGGGCCTAATTTTGATCCGGAGGATCCTAATCCCGAGGCGAAGGAGTTCTATGACATGTTTCAGGACGTAGATACTTCTCTATATCCTGGTTGTGAGACTCATTCCGCACTGTCAGTGACGATGCGGTTGTTGAACATAAAGTCTGATTTTAACTTGCCACAAGCTTGCTATAATCGGATCACAGAAGTAATCAAGGAGGTGTTACCGAAGGAATCAAAAGAGCTACCAAAAAACTTCTACAAGTCAAAGATGATGGTCCGACAACTGGGACTGGGGTACGAGAAGATAGATTGTTGTCGCAACGGGTGCATGTTGTACTACAAAGAGAATTGCGTATCAGAAAGTTGCAGCTTCTGTAATGCGGATCGTTACAAGCCAGTACAGGGAAAAGGAAAGTCGACTAGAAAACGACGTCCTTACAAGTATATGCATTACTTGTCGATCACGAAGCGCTTGCAGAGGATGTATATGTCTCTAAATACAGTAGAACACATGACGTGGCACAGCGAAGAACGCATAAAGGACGAAGGAGAATTGTCACATCCTTCGGATGGAGAGGCGTGGAAACATTTTGATTTGTGTCATCCAGATTTTGCTGCAGAGCCTAGAAATGTACGCCTGGCGCTATGTGCTGATGGCTTCGCCCCTTTCGGACAGTCGGGATCTCAGTACTCATGCTGGCCGGTCATTCTTACCCCTTACAATCTGCCACCATGTATGTGTATGAAGACTCCTTATATGTTTCTGACAGCTATCATATCCGGTCCTAAAAATCCGACGAAGAACATCGATATATATTTACAGCCGTTGGTGGATGAGCTGAAACAGCTGTGGGAGATCGGCGTCACGACTTATGATATTTCCAGGAAACAGAACTTTCAGATGAGAGCTTCACTCATGTGGACAATCAATGATTTTCCAGCATACGGTATACTGTCGGGATGGAGTACGCACGGCAACATGTCTTGTCCGATATGCATGGAAAATAGTAAGGCGTTCCGCCTTAGGCATGGAGGAAAAACTTCTTTCTTTGACTGTCACCGTCAATTTCTGCCCGCGACCCATCCTTGGAGAAAGAATAAGGACGCGTTCAGATATGGAAAACAAGAATTTTCTCAACCTCCACCCAGATTTTCGGGATACGATATTTGGGAAGCTGTAAAGGAATTGCCCACCGCAATGGAAGATCCATCGAACCATCGTGTCGAGGGGTTCGGACAAAGCCATAACTGGACCAAACGGAGTATCTTCTGGGACTTGCCTTATTGGAAAGATAATCTTATAAGGCATAATCTTGATGTCATGCATATCGAAAAGAACGTGTTCGATAATGTCTTCAATACCGTCATGGATATTAAAGGAAAGACGAAGGACAATCCAAAAGCAAGACAAGACATAGCCGAGATATGCAAGCGTCCTCATCTGAACTTGATACAAAGGGGTGCTGGTGGACAATTAAGTAAGCCTATAGCGCCATACACATTGAGCAAGGAAGATAGATTAATAATCTGCAAGTGGATATCTAATTTAAGATTTCCCGACGGCTATGTTTCGAATTTGTCTAGATGCGTTGATCTCAATGAACGCAAGCTAACGGGAATGAAGAGTCACGACTGCCACGTGTTTATGGAAAGATTACTGCCCATTGCTTTGAGAGAGTTGTTGCCTTCTGCTGTATGGGTTCCGTTGGCCGAGCTGTCTACATTCTTCAGGGATATCTGTTCAACTAAGCTGACGGTGCAACATATGGTACAACTTGAGGAGAAGATTGTCTTAACAATCTGCAAGTTAGAGAAAATATTTCCACCGGCTTTTTCGACAGCATGGAGCATCTACCGATTCATCTAGCATACGAAGCCCGTGTCGGTGCATCTGTTCATTATCGATGGATGTACCCCTTTGAAAGGTAAATAAAAACCGATATAATTTAAGTGAAATTTAAGTGGATTTTACAATTCATTATTAATTCTCAAGATAATTTGTCTCTTTAGGTACCTACACCATCTAAAGAAGAAAGTTGGCAACAAGGCTCATATAGAGGCTTCGATATGCGAATCATATCTTATCGAGGAGGTGTCAAATTTCTGCTCCATTTATTTCGATACTCATGTCGAGACAAATCGAAATAGACCTCAAAGGAATGAAGAAGACGTTGAGGATGGAGGTATATTCAATTTAAGGGGCAAGCCTATTGGGGCTAGTAAGAAACGGTGGTTGACCGACGATGAGTATGATACCGCTCACCGATATGTCTTGTTAAATTGTGACATACAAGAAGTGAGAGATTTGGAGAAGTAAGTGACTACGCCTCGTTATAATCTCTAATTTGGTGAATTAAGTGACTACACTTATTTTTATTCTCTCTAACAGTGTATTTAGAGGTGAAGTCAAAATGAGGACACCATATATTACAGATGAGGGACTTCAAAGAGAGGTTGATTGTACCTTTCCGTCCTGGTTTCGTAAATACGTAAGTAACTGAGATAATATGTTATGCGGCTACCATTAAAATATATGCAGCTAAAATATTTAAATTATCAATACATGTTTACAGGTTTTATTGCCTGAAACAACACTCATAAATGAGAGCATTCGTTATTTGGCATTGGGACCGAAGAAGCATGCAAAGACTTTGTCAGGCTATGTCGTTAATGGCTTCAAGTTTAAGTCAACTCAGCATGCTATAAATGCCGAATTTCTCAATGACGGCTTCGATACCAAGAATTCTGGTGTTTGCATAAGAGGCACCATCTATGACGACGAGCCGGACTTTGACTATTATGGAGTGCTTCGGGAGATTGTAGATTTACAATATAGTGCCCCATATGATATGCATATTGTGATGTTCAAATGTGAGTGGTTCGATACGAGACCAAATATCGGTTGGAGAATCGATAAACAATTTGGATTCGTCGATATAAATCATCGCAGGAGGTATAGAGGGTCCGACACGTTTGCGATAGCAAGTCAGGCTGTTCAAGTCTACTATACAAGCTACCCAAGGCGTCATAGAGATCGATTTGACTGGTGGGCAGTATGCAAGATTAAATCTAGAAATACATTCAACGTTGGAGACCCAGCATACCAAGAGGACCAGATCGAGAAGCCCCAATACATGGGACAACAGTCGGATACCATGGACGTGGAAGATGTCGATATACCTCATGCTGAGGAAAATAGAGGGGAGGAAGAGGTTGATATACAAGACTTAGCTGTCAACCAGGGGAGAAAGAGGCGTCTTGTCCCAAGTATTGAGCCTGAACAAGAAGTAGAAGAAGAAGAAGAAGAAGAAGAAGAAGAAGAAGAGGATGAGGATGAGGATGAGGATGATGATACAGATGAAGTCGACGATGAGGATGATGATATAGATGAAGTCGACGATGAGAATGAGGATGAGAACGATGACGATGACGATGAGGACGAGGACGATAACGATGATTAGATTAAATATCGGTATATATTAGAAGCACTTACAACTAACTTAGTGAATTCAGTTTAGACGGACACATTCTTATTTCAGTTTATGGTTTTGTCGTTCGATCATCTACTTATTGTATGATTTTCTTTTTACAGATGGCACTCTTAGTTCTCATTGTCTTGACGGCACTCGCCGCCCTGCTGGTATATATATTTTAGTTCAGTTTTATATTCATTTATACTTCTATATTGTTAATTATATTTATGTGTTCTATTTACAGGTCATGGTCACTACCACTCGTGCTGGTGGTAGCCGTGGTGGTGCTGGTGGTGGCGGTACTGGCCGTGGTGGGCGTGGTGGTAGCGGTGGCCGTGGACGTGATGGTAGCGGCCGTGGACGTGATGGTAGCGGTCGTGGTGGTAGCGGTCGTGGTCGCCTTCCACATACCCCGGATATAGAGTCCTCCGATCCCGACCTGGAGAGCCCGGCCACAGACTCTTCCCGCCGTCGATCTATCTCTGCGACCCATCCTTCATCTTCATCGAGGCCTGAGACTCCATCCGCTAGCGGATCCGTTCCGCCCCCGGATGCACCAGCGGGTACACCATCAGTTACTGCAGGGTGGGCTCCGGAGTACCCCCGGATTCAACTTCATCCTGCTACCGGTGAGTACATCCGCGGAGCCGCGGATCCTCCGACGCCTCCAGAGAGGCCGATAGGCGAGAACCGACGCGAGCTATGGCCCGCGGGTGATACGTAAGTAAATTTAAGTAAATTTATTAAATTTGTTTCATTTATTCAAGTTAATAATCCGGTCTTTGCTTCTTTGTAGGTTTTTCCCGTTTGATGCTGCCCGGATACTCGGGCAAATTATCCGGGAAAACTACCATGGCCCTTACCTCAATTTTTCTGAGGTGCCTCAGAACATGCAGTACGTCTGGCTCGAGGAGATGAAGGTATATATATATCTTTTGGTTAATTATTAATTATTCTTTAATCCACTAATTTTTTAATTACGTGATAATTTTATTTGTATGTCAGACGACGTTCTGGTGGCCCCCCCATCGCGAGGAGTTGATTCGCAAGGCCTACAAAGCCGCCGCCGGAAAGAAGATACGGGATGCGGTGTACGACGTTCGTACGGCGCATTCGAGGAAGAAGTGGCTCCGGGAGGAGTACTACGAGCAGATGTTGGATAAGATGAATACTGCTCAGTACAGGGAGAAATCAGAGAAAGCGAAGGCGAGCAGACAGGTCGCTGCTCTGCATACAGGAGGTTCAAAGCCCCACGCAGCGACGCGTGCAGATTTGGTGAGATACCGCAAATTCATTTCACTATTAAATTCGGTACTATTAATATACGTAGTTAATTAAATTCGACGTATATTTCGTATGCAGGCACGACAGGCAGTAAAGGAGGGGAGAGAGCCGGAGTCGGTCACCGCCTACGATGTATTCCTGCATACACACAAGAGGCGGGCAGACGGGAGCTTCGTCGACGCGAGGGCCCAGGCGACTGATGTAAGTAATTACGTTTATGAGATTTATATTAGAAATATAATTATTGTTAACTTAATTAGGTGAACGTAGGATTCAAATTATAACTTAGGAAAACATAGGATTTAGATTATAACTTAGGAAAACTTATAGTATAAACACATTCATTGGATAGGCTGCATATCGTGAGGCCCTTAGTCAGATTAAGCCCCCTGCCGAGGTTGTCGGCGAAACGATGCCCACCCAGACGCCCTCTTCTATGGCCGCTCGCTACGACGACGTGTTCGTAGAGTCTGTCGGCGGCTTTAATAAAGGGAAAGTCTACGGCGTAGGTTCCATGGCGGCGTCGTTGCAGGGCGCGACTCCGAGATATCCACCGCCCCCGCCTCCTCCCGCGCCCCCGTCGGACGATATGAGGCGGCAGCTTGCGACTCTCACCTCCGATATGTCGGAAATGCGGAGTCTAATGTCGGATGTGCTGGAGCGCCTTCCGCGTCCTTCTTCTGCTCCCGGTCCAGATCCGTCTGCTCCCGGTCCGTCTAGTGCGGTTGCCGGTCCTTCCGACCCTGGACGTTATTCATTTGACCGTTCTGCCGAGGTCCGCCTGGTACCGGATACTGCGCTCATTGGGCTCATGGACATGATGTCGGCAGAGCAGCTCCGCAACCTTCCAGAGCATGTGTTGTCCCAGGTGCCGGCGTACATGGTGGAAGAGTACATCCGCCGGGCCGAACGACGACCCCCCCCCCCATCTCAATGATATTTGTATTGTTTTTGGATATTTGTACTGTTTTTGGATTTTGAATTTTGGATATTTTGGAAGCGTACATGAATGTTTGGATATTATGAATTTGTGTATTTGTGTTTGGATATTTCTGTTTGATATTGGATATTATGAATTTGGATATTTGTTGATCGTACATGGATGTTTGGATATTGGATATTGGATATTGGATATTTCTGTTTGATATTGGATATTGGATATTGGATATTTGGTGAAATAGAATGTTTCTGTAATTTTTTTTTCTTAATGTTGCATTTAGCGACGGACTAGCGACTAACTAGCGACGGATATTTGCAGTTACCGACGGACTAGCGACGGGATTTCCGTCGCTAACTGGGTGATATAAATATTTTGCAGTTAGCGACAACCTAGCTGCTACCTAGCGACGGAAAACCCGTCGCTAACTGGGTGATATAAATATTTTGCAGTTAGCGACGACCTAGCGGCTACCTAGCGACGGCGAATCCGTCGCTAACTGTTTGAAATAAATTTGCAGGTAGCGACGAACTAGCGACGAACTAGCGACGAAACTTCCGTCGCTAACTGGGCACAATTAATATTAGCGACGGAATGTCGACTACCTGGCGACGGTAAATTCGTCGACATGGTTCTGGAAATATGGTTGGTTTCCAGAGACTTAGCGACGGATAGCTTGTCGCTACTCCGTCGCTAATCTGTCGAGGTTGACGACGGACTAGCGACGGCTTAGCGACCCATTATTCGTCGACATGGTTCTGGAAATATGGAAGCTTTCCAGAACCAGGCCGACGCCCTTCCCGTCGCTAAGCCGTCGCTAAAACGTCGCGGTTAACGACGGAATGGCGACGGAATGGCGACTGATTTTGCGTATCAGGAACCTCTCTGATACGCTTTTACCGACCTATTTACGACGGCTTAGCGACGGATATTTTAATATTATATGGCATGTAAACCGACGAGAACAAGTCGCTAATCCGTCGCTATTCCGTTGAAAGTCAGCCGTCGGTAATCCGTCGCTAGTCCGTCGGTTAATCATTTGTCCGACGGCTTAGCGACGGACAAGTTATAGCGACGACGTTTTTCCCGACGGCTATTTTCATCAAATATCCGTCGCTAAGCCGTCGGTAATTCATGTTACCGACGGACGAGCGACGGATGTGGCCGTCGCTAAAGCTGGTTATTTTGGTAGTGGTATATCAGCACATAGAGGAACTGAAGGAGAAGAAGTTCATCCAAGCTAGCATATCGCCGTGGGCAGCACCGGTGGTACTTGTGGGGAAGAAGGATGGGTCATCCAGATTGTGCATTGACTACAGAAAGCTTAACGCGGCAACAGTGAAGAACAAGTACCCATTACCCAGGATCGACGACTTATTTGATCAGTTGAGCAAAGCTAGAGTTTTCTCCAAGATAGATCTTCGTTCAGGGTACCATCAGGTGAGGGTTCGGAAGGAAGATATTCCCAAGACAGCATTCAGGTCGAAGTATGGGCATTATGAATTCTTAGTAGTGCCGTTTGGTTTGACCAATGCTCCAGCAATATTCATGGATTTGATGAATCGCATCTTTATGCCATATTTAGACCAGTTTGTCGTTGTGTTTCTTGACGACATACTCGTATACTCTGCTAGTGAAGAGGAGCATGAAGACCACCTCAGGAAAGTGTTACAGGTTCTGAGAGAGAACCAGTTGTATGCCAAGCTCAGCAAGTGTGAGTTTTGGTCGGATCATATTTCATTTTTGGGTCACATTATATCAGGAGCTGGAGTAGCAGTAGATCCCAAGAAGATAGAAGCAGTAGAAAGTTGGCCAGTACCCAAGACCGTAGCAGATGTGCAGAGTTTCTTGGGATTGGCAGGATATTACAGAAGGTTTGTATCAGACTTTGCAAGGCTTTCAGCACCCATGACCCGCTTGACCCGGAAGGATGTACCATTCGTTTGGTCGACAGGATGTCAGGCATCATTTGAGACTTTGAAGCAGAAATTGATATCAGCACCTATTCTTACATTGCCAGTTGGACCCGAAGGTTTTACAGTATATTGTGATGCATCAGGTAAAGGACTTGGATGTGTCCTTATGCAACATGGGAAGGTGATAGCATATGCATCTAGGCAGCTTCGGAACCACGAGAAGAATTACCCAACTCATGATTTGGAGTTAGCGGCAGTAGTGTTTGCTCTGAAGCTATGGAGGCATTACTTATATGGTGACCGAGTGGACATGTACACAGACCATAAAAGTCTGAAGTACATCTTTACTCAGAAAGAACTAAACATGAGGCAGAGAAGATGGCTGGAGTTGATCAAGGATTATGATGTGGAGCTTCAGTATCATCCAGGCAAGGCTAATGTAGTAGTAGACGCTCTTAGCATGAGAGGCGGCGCATTTATGTTGACAACACAGAGACATATCTTAGAAGACCTTCAGGAGATGGGCATCGAAGTTATACTCCCTAGTGATGTAGGAGTTCTAACAAGTCTGCAAGTTCAATTCGACTTGGTAGGCAGGATCAAGGCAGCTCAGGCACAAGACCCAAGGATTCAGAAGCTTAGGACAGAATGTGAGTCAGGACTCAGGAAGGGGATGAGAATTCATGAAGATGGTACACTTAGGTTTGGATCACGTCTATGTGTGCCTAGTGGAGATATCAGACAGGAAGTTATGGCAGAAGCTCACAGTTCTCAGTATTCTATTCCTGGAGGGACCAAGATGTACCAAGATATCAAGCAACATTTCTGGTGGAACGGGATGAAGAAGGAGATAGCTAGATTTGTTTTCCGTTGCTTGGTATGTCAGCAAGTGAAGGCAGAACAGGAGAGGCCAGCTGGGTTATTGCAACCGCTTTCTATCCCGGAATGAAAATGTGAGCATATTACAATGGACTTTGTGACCGGTTTACCGAGATCGCCAAGTGGCAAGGACGCTATTTGGGTAATAGTGGACCGACTTACGAAGGTAGCACACTTTCTTTCTTTCAGAGTAGGGCAATCTACAGAAAAGTTGGCAGAGTTGTATATGCAACAGATAGTCAGGCAGCATGGAGTCCCTGTCAGTATTGTGTCGGATCGAGATACCCGTTTTATATCACATTTCTGGAAGAGCTTACATCATAATCTGGGTACCAAGTTAAGATTTAGCACGGCCTACCATCCGCAGACAGATGGGCAATCAGAAAGAACGATTCAGACTTTAGAAGATATGTTACGAGCTTGCACTCTAGATTTTGGAGGGTCTTGGGAGAGTCACCTGCACTTAGTCGAGTTCTCATACAACAATAGTTATCAAGCCAGTATCCAGATGGTGCCATTCGAAGCACTATATGGTAAGAAGTGCAGGTCACCGCTTGTATGGGATGATATCGGAGAGAGGAAGATGTTAGGCCCAGAAATGATTATTCAGACGGTTGAAGTGGTTAAGGGAATTAGAGAGCGACTTCGAGTTGCGCAGGACCGGCATTGTCATTGGGCGGACCAGCATCGTAGGCCGTTAGAGTTCTCTGTTGGGGACCACGTATTCTTGCGGATCTCACCTACTCGTGGGGTCATTAGATTTGGCGTTCGCGGGAAATTGAGTCCGCGGTACGTGGGCCCATTTGTTATCCTTGATCGGATAGGCGATGTTGCTTATCGTTTATCCCTTCCACCTTCGTTACGAGAGGTGCATGACGTGTTTCATGTATCTCAATTACGTAGGTATGTATCGGACCCAAGCCATATCCTCGATCATTCTGAGCTGGTTGTTGGTACCAACCTGTCTTACGAGGAACAGCCTGTGTCCATTTTGGACCGAAGAGAGAAGATACTCAAGAACCGAACAATTAGTCTTGTCCGTGTTGCTTGGGGTCATCACTCCTTGAAAGAGTCAATGTGGGAATGTGAGGATGATATCCGATCACGGTATCCACACCTGTTTGACTCACAAGGTATATCTCTTTCTGTATACCTTGATTGTCCTGATTCTTCATGCTTATCACCTTATGGGTAGAGCTACTTGATATCGTGGATGATGAATTTACATATATAGTACTTGCTTTTGATATGGTAAAAATGATTGCTTGATCACTAGAATTGCTTGTATTTGTTTAGCTCCGATATTTCTACCTGCTTGGATTTGAAATTCCGAGGACGAAATTTTTCTAAGGTGGGTAGAGACGTCACTCCCCGTTCCCAGAATGCATATTTTTATACATGTACAACTTATATATATTTATTTAGTATTTATCATGTATTATTCTGTAATTAAATTCCTTTAATTTTATGTTAATTAATTATCTACATTTTTTTCTGCTTTTATTCTCTGCTTTAGTCTTATTGTGGTTCGGCCATGGTTGGTTATTTTTGGGTTCATGTCGGTTCACATGGACCGAACCCCCCCCACAAACCCCTACCTACCACCACCCTTCCTATTTAAAGCCCCCATCTCCTTCTCTCTCTTCATAACTTTCCTTCACCATTACTTCTTCTTCTTCCTCATCACTCTCTCCACCTACCAGGAGAAGGCAAGTACATCTTGCTTCTCCTTCACCCATTTTTATGGTTCATTTGTCTTCCACTTGTGATTCTAAGAGAGTTTAGTACTTAGCATTTTTGATTTCTTTGGCTTGTTTCTTCTAGATCTAAGTTGTTGTATTCTCGGTTGTTCATGGGTTTTGATCCACCAAACTGGCGTGCTTTCGGAATAGATAGTTCTTGTGGTGGAGCTCCTCATTCTACACCATTCTGAACCATGGGAACCTCATTTCTGGCTTGGAACGAAGGTTCCATAAGAATGAAGTTCGGAAGATTTAGTCACGCTCACGTTCTTACGTGCCAGCGTGAATTTTTAGTCACGCTCACGTCTTTACGTGTCAGCGTGAATTTTGAGTTACGCTCACGTCTTGCGTGCGTGCGTGACATTTGAGTTACGCACACGTCTTTGCGTGCGTGCGTGAATTACTTTTCACGCTCACACTGTGCGTGCGTGAATTACTTTTCACGCTCACGTTGTGCGTGCGTGAGTTACTCTTCACGCTCACGCTGTGCGTGCCAACGTGAACCACTTTTCATGCTCACGCTGTTTATACGCTCACTCCTACCTACTAAACTTGGTGTACCCTTTTTACGCATACGATTCTTGCGTGACTTGTTAGCCTTAGCATAGACTTGTTGGCGTGACTTGTTGGCCTTAGCATAGACTTGTTGGCGTGACTTCCTGACCTGGGTGTTTCTATTTGTTCTATAATTTATTCATTTAATGGTGGCATGATAATTCTTCTATTATATCCTTACGCCTTTTTATGAACTCGATAATCTTAGCATGTTAATATTTTTAATATATATGGTTGTGTAGAACGTGTCCTGTGTCTTGATTGGTTTATGGATATCCAGTAAGACTGGAACTTAACCCTGAGGAGTTATAGACTCGACCCCATTTAATACTAATTGACTTTCATGCCTTGTCACCATTGATGACGATGGTTATCTTGACTAAAATTGATCATGCGTTCCTAAGTTGGAACTAAGAGACTGGCTAGTCGTCTTATTGAATTAAATGAATGAGACACGTTCATGTAATAAACTATTGAAATCGATTAGCCGATCCCGAATATTGACATACAGGCATGTGCAGGCTTCAATTTATTTATTTTTCTACAAAGCAGCATGTGTACTTTATGGTCAAGGCATGATTACTCCGTGGTTAGATTTGATTGTTGCATTACGCTATGTAAGACCTACAACCTAGCCACACGGGTATCGTTGTAGAGTTGCGCATATCGTACCCCGTACGAAAGTACTCATTTGAATGATCACGATCCACGGCATGGGATTTCACTCAACGTAGAGAATATTAAGTTAAATAAAATAATGATTGCATGGAGAGAATGGATCCCCGAGTTCTTACATGGCAGCCCTCTTGGGACTAGTAGTGCCCGACAGGCCGGCTGGTTCCCACAGATACTGTAAACCTGCCATACGGACAGGGAGCGGTATCTGCTTATATTATTATTGTATATTGTATATTGATGACGGGCATCCCGCTGGGACTCATCTAATTCATGATTGGCACAATTGATTGACTGGATAGACTTGCCTTGCTCGTACATAGTAAGAACTGAGGAATCCCTATTTGCATAATTCCAGGATAACTTGGGACTCACAATAGCAAGCCGTAGGAGTTGATTTGGCCGTTCAAGATAATTTGTTTGTGTACCGTACCTACTCTGTTGCCTAACTGAGATGATCAGAATGTCAGAACATGACGGGCCAACTTCTGTCCTTGTTTGGTTGGGAGGTTGGTTCGAAGTGTCGTGATGTTATGTGAATCCTAGTGGAAAGCAGAGATCTATTATTATATTCTCTTACTTACTGGTTTAATCCTTCATATCGTGCTTCCTTGTGGTACTTGCTATTAGAGGTCTAACCTCTCTGGTTTTGCATGGCCAGATTTAGAGCCGGTTCCCGAGGACTCAGCTTACTTCCACCTCCAAGATGGTCAATACTAGGGGAATGATCGCAGGAGGACTCGAGTGGGTTCCTTACTTCACCGCTCGTTTTGTTATTTACTTCATACTTAGCCGTTTGGCACCGACATGTTAGTCGGATCGTCTTGTGCTTACTTTTACATAATTGTAACTAAGTCAGACTGCAGCTGATAACAATTGTGTATATGTTACTATACCATCTGGCTATGTTTTGTAAAGCCAGATCTCAAGAACATTTTGACTAAGCGTTTGGGACGCCTTACTGCTTTATCTTACATATTCTCTATTTTTGCTTCTTGTTTGAATGATTGAGACAATAGATGTGAAGTGACCATAGTAAGACTTTCATGTAGTATGCACCCCCCTCGTCTGGTTAGACAGCATTGATCGTATTATACGGTATTCATCTACCCGTAATACGTAGCTGGCTGAGTCATTCCCCCGCTTTCCAGTATTCTGGTTCTGGGATGCGACATAACTACGGGTCTTCCTAAATGCTAATGGAGAGAAGCTGCATTGACGACCACTTTTATTCTAAATAGAGTGCCGTATGCAACTTCGGACATAACTTCTCATGAACACTGGTTCAATGTCAGACCTAAATTGAATGTCATTCGAGTGTGGGGGTCTTTGGCTTATGTGAAGCTCCCAGATCTGAAGATTCAGAAGCTGGGGACTAGGACTACAAAGATGATCATCTTGGGGTATGCCGAGAAGAGTGATGCTCGGAGATTTCTTGATATTGAGTCAAATCATATCATCGAATCTCGTGAAGACAATTTACAAGGCACAAGAATATTGTTCTTACGGATAAACCGGAGAACAATAAGGGTGCGCAAGAAACTAAAGTTTTCAATAAAGAAGTAGTCCAAAAAGATGTTATTGAAATAGCGGTTGAACCAGAACTCGCTGAGCCGTCGTCGAAGCGAGCGAGGAGGCCGAAGAACTTCAGAGATGACTTTATTACCTATCATGTGAAAGCAGATCCGCTTACCTATGATGAGACGATGAAGACCAGAGATGATGTTTTCTGAAAGGAGGCAATTGACAATAAAATTGATTCCATCACCTCAAATAACATTTGGGTGTTGGTTGATCTTCCTGAAGGAGCGAAACCCATCGGATGCAAATGGATCTTCAAGAAGAAGATGAAAGCAGATGGTGTAGCTCCCCTTCCCGGAAATTGTAAAATATTTTATTATAAGTTCATTTTACAAATGGTGATTTTTTAGACTGCACATAAAGGGTATATACGCCATTATAGATCTATTGCATCTTGATTATTATTTTTATTATTAAGTTATCGAGGTTATATAATATTAATAATATATCATGGTTATTAAATAAATAACTTATTTATTGTTAATAATTATTATTATTTTATCAAAGATATATAAGTATATATGTGTGTGTATATACATGCATATAAAAATATGTGTATGAGGGTATATATATATAAATAGATAATATATATGGGAGTTTGGTCCTCTTGTAGTCTGATACTTGTTTGAGTATCTATTGGTTACATATGCTTGTGGGATGAAATTTTAGTGGGTTTTTGTATATATATTGGTTGTGAAGAACTGAGAAAATCGTTTATCATCTAATTCTTTGATATTCCTACATAATGCAATGTTTGATTTTGGGTTTTGGTCGTCTTTGTATACTATTAGTAATTAAGGAATGAAGAATTGACGATTAAGAGCTGCGTTTTGTTAGGGTCTCAATTCTCTGTTATTGTTATTACAAATACAATATTAGATATGAAGTGGAAAGGTCAGAAATGTAGGAAGTTGAGATGTGTGTTTATGCTTATTTGACGAACCGTCAAACTGATAGGGAAAAGAAGATGAAAGTTTGTTTTGTAGGTTATGACTCTGTCTTTTATTTCCATTGGTTAAATAATTTGATGCATATTTTCAACTGAGAAAAAGGAGAATACAAGAAGCAGCAGCCAAACCGAGCCTTACAAGGCTCAACAGCCCGGCTAAGTAGTTGAGGCCCACACCAGCCCAACGAACCAAAGCAGCACCCGACCCCCCTCTGGTTTCCTTTTATACGCGCGACAGTGCGAGAGATCGAAACCTTAGCCAACCCTAAACACCAGAGCGCCGACACCACGGTCCCCCGGCGACCTCCCCCAGCCAGGGCGTGGCCGCGCGCGCCCACAGCGCCGCCGGCCGGCCGGCCAAACTGCCGGGCGCGAGAGAACCAGCCGCGCGCACAACACTGACAGCAGGGAGCGCGTTGCAGGGAGCCAACTTCGTCGTGTAATATCGCGACGCTCAGTCGACCATTTGCCGAGTCGTTTTCTCGGGTACGTCCCCAACCCATACGAGTTTATTCCCCTTCAATTAGAACGAATTGATATGCTTTATATTGATCGAAGGATCGACCCAAACTTCGACGAAATTCTGTTCCAAAAACAGAGCACAGTCCAACCCCGACCATGAGTTGGAAGGCGATTTCCCGTCGATTTTTCGAAGGTTTTAAGATTGTGTCTGAACACTGTTTTAGACAACCTGTAGAAGAGGGAAACCCCACCAGTAGTTTGATTCCTAATGATTTATACAGTAAGATAAATTAGATTGAAATCGAGAAAAAACCTATGAAAACAGTTTTCGAAAAATTAGAAATTCATCCACACGACGTGCGTCACGCCAATCCGGACGACGTGGTCGCGAACCGAAAGGATCGAAAGCTGCGTGACAGCTTCGTGGTCGTGTGGGCTTTGACGGAATTCAAATTGGTCGCGTGTGCACGACGAATTTGATGCGTATCCGTCGAAATTCCCCGTATCGTGCACTTTGCAAATTTCTCAATTACTTTGTGCACGCTCGTCAGATCGAGACGAAACTTGTGCCAACAGGACCGTATCATTTTTCTGGTCCTGTATGCCAAGTTTGGTCCAATTCTGAGACCGTTGACAAAATCGTCGTTTTGTGGGCCCCGCGGTTCCACTCAACGGGCGATTTTGTGCACGGCCCGTCGGAATCCAACTCTGGACATATGGTTGGGTTCGTATCGGAAAACTGGATCCGTAGACAGGTAGTTTGACGACTTTAGAGATCATTGACTCTGGCACGCTTTTCGGTGCAAAGCGGGTCTAACGGCGGACATCGTTTTTGCCCGAAATTACCGTTTTGCCCCTGTGTCCAGAATTGG
The DNA here is from genome assembly GCA_029216955.1 of Iris pallida. NCBI lineage: Eukaryota > Viridiplantae > Streptophyta > Magnoliopsida > Asparagales > Iridaceae > Iris > Iris pallida. Next base: position 16,350,045 of record JANAVB010031417.1, on the reverse strand, counting down.
ACGTAAGGACAGGCAATCCTAGCTAATTTGACTATTCTGAGATCACTGGTATTGTCTATTTCAGCTTCCGGAGACTGTTGTACGGGTTTTGACTATTGTGGTATATTGAGTGATTTGGATCATCGGTTTCACCAGCACAGGACCACAGGCGAGTACAGTTTATTGTTTGCATTTCGATATTGATCTTTACTATATTTCATTGATTAGTCATTGGTTATGTGATTATTTTCTATTATAAATTGTTGAGTCGGGAATGAGAAGTACCAAGGATGTGTGATCTGACCTTAGACCGTGTAGACCGTGTAGACCGTGTTGCATTTATTTCTTGTAGACCGTGTAGACCGTGTTGCATTTATTTCTTGTAGACCGTGTAGACAGTGTTTATTTATCTCTTGTAGACAGTGTAGACAGTGCTTTATTTACTGCATTTAAACTGTGTAGTTAGTGATTATTATTCTGTAGACAGTGTTTCTTTATTGCTATATTTTCTGTAGACCGTGTAACTGTAGACCGTGTAATTGTAGACCGTGTAACTGTAGACCGTGTAACTGTAGACCGTGTAACTTTAGACCGTGTAGACCGTGTCGCATAATTGTCCCGAGACCGATCACATATCAAAGGTACTTCTAACGGTGAAAAGTATATTGGTCTATTTATTACTATTGATTTTTCTTACGGCTTTAATGTTATTTTCAAAACTCATGATTGATGCCTAACCTTTGTTTATAGTCATTTTCTTTATTTGAAATTGCATTCAGTGAATTGTGCTCGTTCCATTCCTGACTGGAAACCAACATTTTCAGGTTAGCCGTGGATTCATTTAGCTTGGGGAGTGACGGGAATACTTGCAGACAAAGGCCTAGAGACTAGTTAGATAGTCAAGTTATAGTCATTCAATATTTGTACAAGTTTATATTTTTCTGCAAATGTAAAACTTGTGATCATTGTAAATTAAATTAATTATGTGAATGAGCATTGTTTGTGAATTTGTTCTTCATGGCCGTGACAGCGTTCTACCGCCGACACTGCGGCGTAGGCTGGCTTGGACACGTCTCGTATCCGTTTAAAAAAAAAAAAAAAACGGGTGCGGGTCGTGACAAGTTTTTGTGGTGGCCCATGCAGGTCGATCTTCGCAAATCATGCGAACTCGTGATAGTACTTAAGTTAGTTGTACTATTGCGAGCCTGCGACTCGAACATGCTCATTCACGAACAAAGATTAATTTAATTTAAATGAATAACTAGGACTAGGAGTCCCTTATACAAATTTACCGATGGGTAGTCTAGGCCATGCAATTTAGGATGAGGGTTATTAACTTTGATAACGTGTCATATCCCCATGGTCACACTATTACTTTTGAATAGGACAATGTGATCCAATATGGATATACTATTTGCTTGGAATATTAGGCTTGCCTAGAATTAAGGTGTTAATTTTTTTTTATAAACTGTTCAATTTTCTTTTGCTCTATTAGTTATAAACATCACATCATGAGTTAGGATTGCCTAATTTAGATACTGTTTTGTTGTAAAGAATTAGTTTATGATTACTGATCTTGATATTCATATGCAAGTCAGACTTGATTCAAAGTTCTCCTCAACCCTTTGAAATGCATATGAAATAAAGATTTGGATTATTCTTATTTTTCCTCGTCTTCAGTTATTTTCCTACCCGATCGAACCTTTATTTTGAGAGTGGAGACTTATAGGTAGATGCTTACGCACTCTATCATAAACAACTAGCTTGAACACTAGCAGCCCCTTGAAGTCTTTAGGAATATAGTTCGAGTAATTAAATGACTGCAATGACTAGACAGCAGCGCACTGTCGCCAATTGTTGAGAATGGATAGTGTGGGTTCACTGCAGCCAGCAGCGCACTAGCGAGACACGACCCTAGAGTTGAATTTTTAAGGAAATTATAGGTTATAGAATATCCCTAAAACTATGTCTAGTGGTCCTCTTTGATCATAGTTACTCGGGTGTCGAGATAAGGTAGAGTATCTGATAGGATATCACATCTGAGCCACGGAACCAAGGGTTTACCATCGTACGATTTTACGGGCGAGGCGTAGTCCTCGGTGAAATGACTTTAGACGTGATTACAAGTTAGGGATACTATAGAGGATAGGACAGTGCCCTGCATGTCCCATAAGATCCAAAGCCAATAGTAGTAGAAGTTCTGTGAGATTGGGTAGCGTGTCTTCCGACCTAGCATTCCGTGGTCCTTGTGATCTATTGACGAGGTAATTGACTGACACTAATAGGTTTACCTAGGATATGGAATTTAGAACGTCCATAACCTATTAGTCGACCAAGTCCTTGTGAATAGGAGATAGTAGGATTGATTGTATAAGCCAGAACACCAGGTAAGTTTTGATTCTCTCCAAACTCGTACTATATGTGCCTTCTTTCAAAAATCTTGTATACCGAAAATTTGACTATTTTGACCAATGTTGCTATCACAGCCTAGTTTTGCAAGCTCACTCTGTTCTCGGGCTTGATTCAAGGCATATGTTTAGTAGGGACGCCTGCTAACTTATTGTCTAATCAGAATCAGTGTATTATGGTCTGATCAACCATGATGCATTTGGTTCGCTCTTCGTTTAATTACACTACGTGGATGGAGATATATAGGTATCTAGGCTCTCATCCGCGACTGCTTGACAATTCCTCTTGAATTATACGTTCGCCCTTGAATCACGTGGTTGTATTCTGTAACATCTTTCTTGAATTCTATATTGTTTTTGTCCTTCACCAATTTGGAAAGACGAAAGCTCGTGATGGTAGAGAGATACCGCGTATCTCCATGGCTATGGTAGTTGTATACACAAGGGTAGCTACCATCGGCCAGTCATGTGATTGGGTTACTCATTCTTCCATCAACCCACAAACTACTGTTGAGACTTTCGAGCCATCTGAATTTGATAATGAATAAGGTTTTACCCATAGTCAAGATGCCAATCTAGGAGACTAGCTATTCGCAGGAAACCCATTGTTGTGAGTCTCCAAATATTTTCTTGAATATTGCCTTTACTTTCAACCCTTGTGCCTTGACTCAACCGTCCCTCGACCAAAGCCCACAGTTTAGACATGAGATGAATAGACAAGGCTAAGGACAATAATTTACCGTGACTATGGTAGACACTCATCCCGAGATTGGTTTCCAACAAATATTACTCTAGTTATGTAAATTTTATTATTAAGACCTAACTAGTGTTGGAACACCACGGTCACTAACTTAGCCAATACCATAGCTTAAATACCCTGTCACACTATGACCTACCAGTTGTCAATAACAATACCTGATCACTACAACCCTTGTGACCATGGTCTGGCAGGTTTGACACAAATAGAATTTCTTGACCCAGTTGTTAGAAATCTTTTCTTATGCTGTGCCTTGGAGTTGGTTACCCCATCGATAACTCTAGTATACCATAGACGAGTAGATCATCCTATTTTGTCGACCATGTGTATTTGTACACCCTCGTTTCTCATTTATTGAGGAATGATCATTGACCCGACTTACGTCCACCATATTCCGTTACGCCGTGCCTTATTCTCTACTAACAAGAGTCGAAGTACAGTATATGAATTTTGGGAACCCTCTAACCACATTATTCCAAAACCCATGCCCTATTTCTAAGGTGGGTAGACTATAAGCCTTCAAAAATTTCGGGATATACGAGGAGTTCCGATTGATTAGAATGATGTATGTTAGAATGATAGTTAGTGCCCTATGGACTCCCACTTTCCTTTTAGATCACCTTGTGTTCCCGATCGTGCCATTAATATTCAGAGCACGAGACCAGCTATTACCCCTCAACAAATTTCATATGCAAGATCTAGACGAGTCCACCTTCATCTAGGTACATCATGTTCCACTCAAACCCGTCCCCTTGTACTCTATTTTCATGGTACGACTTTCAGGTTAAAGGGACTAGCTATAACCCTTGCCATAGTACCGGTAAACTTCTCGACTACAAATAGAGACTCAATCTCGACTTGAATCTTTCGACCAAATATATGGTTGTAATCTACACGAAGCCACTACACGCATGTCACTAGTATGCCACTCAATTGCGTCTTCTCGTGTGACTTAAACACAAAAGTCACGAAAAGCGCATCCTCAAGGCTTACAAAGCATATTAACCAATCCGGCTGCTATCTAGCTCAATCACTTGGGTGAAAACTGTTCTAGGATTACCCTAACCTAGCAGTAATAGGTTACCATTGGGAATTAGACCAGTCAATAGAGACTGAAATCCGAGGTTCATCTAACCAACGATTGGCGTCCAATCAGGAACCCATTGGGACCCAGTAAAACCCATCCATACATACCACTACATTGGATTATAAACCGAACTATTTGAAATAGGCCCCTATACATATTATGTAGTCTCCTCTCTTAGATTGTGAAGTCATTCGCAACCAATATTCTATCTACCTAGAAGTCGTGATACGAAGTTGTATTACGTTTTATCCCTTGCTCGTGTGTTTAAATAACCACGGAGGAAATCACAAACTTGATTTCCCAAATTTCCGTCCTATTATGGAACATTGTTTAGATTAATTTCGAAAACGAAATTTCTGTATTACATGGATTACAAGACCCTCTAAGAAATGAAGGTGCTTCGATTTAGCAAGTGACTAGACTAGAGTAGCCCATCTAGCAAATAAGCCTTTGGCTCATAAACTCTTTCTATCTGCGTCATTGGATCCTCTACCGCTCTTGAAACATCGTAATTGCTCTCAATTATTTCCTTTATCTTCCTGTCATTCCTATTGTAGAGTGACGAATGATCATTAGAATTATCAATATTTCGTTGCCACTCGTGTAAATTGTTGCTTGTTATAATTTGGGTAAGGGAGGATTATAGAGACCAAAAGCAATAGAGATCCATTTTTTAACAAGTAGCTGGTAGATTATAAAGTTTTAGGGACATATCATCTAAGGAGTAGAGTGACCAAAGGTGGGTAGAAGTCCTCGGAGTTTCGTATTTACAAAATGGCTAGAAGGAGGATACAACTATTTTCGAGGAATTAAAAATTTAAGGAAAAGTATGAGATAGAATTTCGAGGACGAAATTATTTTAAGGTGGGTAGATTTGTAGCTCCCCTTCCCGGAAATTGTAAAATATTTTATTATAAGTTCATTTTACAAATGGTGATTTTTTAGACTGCACATAAAGGGTATATACGCCATTATAGATCTATTGCATCTTGATTATTATTTTTATTATTAAGTTATCGAGGTTATATAATATTAATAATATATCATGGTTATTAAATAAATAACTTATTTATTGTTAATAATTATTATTATTTTATCAAAGATATATAAGTATATATGTGTGTGTATATACATGCATATAAAAATATGTGTATGAGGGTATATATATATAAATAGATAATATATATGGGAGTTTGGTCCTCTTGTAGTCTGATACTTGTTTGAGTATCTATTGGTTACATATGCTTGTGGGATAAATTTTAGTGGGTTTTTGTATATATATTGGTTGTGAAGAACTGAGAAAATCGTTTATCATCTAATTCTTTGATATTCCTACATAATGCAATGTTTGATTTTGGGTTTTGGTCGTCTTTGTATACTATTAGTAATTAAGGAATGAAGAATTGACGATTAAGAGCTGCGTTTTGTTAGGGTCTCAATTCTCTGTTATTGTTATTACAAATACAATATTAGATATGAAGTGGAAAGGTCAGAAATGTAGGAAGTTGAGATGTGTGTTTATGCTTATTTGACGAACCGTCAAACTGATAGGGAAAAGAAGATGAAAGTTTGTTTTGTAGGTTATGACTCTGTCTTTTATTTCCATTGGTTAAATAATTTGATGCATATTTTCAACTGAGAAAAAGGAGAATACAAGAAGCAGCAGCCAAACCGAGCCTTACAAGGCTCAACAGCCCGGCTAAGTAGTTGAGGCCCACACCAGCCCAACGAACCAAAGCAGCACCCGACCCCCCTCTGGTTTCCTTTTATACGCGCGACAGTGCGAGAGATCGAAACCTTAGCCAACCCTAAACACCAGAGCGCCGACACCACGGTCCCCCGGCGACCTCCCCCAGCCAGGGCGTGGCCGCGCGCGCCCACAGCGCCGCCGGCCGGCCGGCCAAACTGCCGGGCGCGAGAGAACCAGCCGCGCGCACAACACTGACAGCAGGGAGCGCGTTGCAGGGAGCCAACTTCGTCGTGTAATATCGCGACGCTCAGTCGACCATTTGCCGAGTCGTTTTCTCGGGTACGTCCCCAACCCATACGAGTTTATTCCCCTTCAATTAGAACGAATTGATATGCTTTATATTGATCGAAGGATCGACCCAAACTTCGACGAAATTCTGTTCCAAAAACAGAGCACAGTCCAACCCCGACCATGAGTTGGAAGGCGGTTTCCCGTCGATTTTTCGAAGGTTTTAAGATTGTGTCTGAACACTGTTTTAGACAACCTGTAGAAGAGGGAAACCCCACCAGTAGTTTGATTCCTAATGATTTATACAGTAAGATAAATTAGATTGAAATCGAGAAAAAACCTATGAAAACAGTTTTCGAAAAATTAGAAATTCATCCACACGACGTGCGTCACGCCAATCCGGACGACGTGGTCGCAAACCGAAAGGATCGAAAGCTGCGTAACAGCTTCGTGGTCGTGTGGGCTTTGACGGAATTCAAATTGGTCGCGTGTGCACGACGAATTTGATGTGTATCCGTCGAAATTCCCCGTATCGTGCACTTTGCAAATTTCTCAATTACTTTGTGCACGCTCGTCAGATCGAGACGAAACTTGTGCCAACAGGACCGTATCATTTTTCTGGTCCTGTATGCCAAGTTTGGTCCAATTCTGAGACCGTTGACAAAATCGTCGTTTTACGGGCCCCGCGGTTCCACTCAACGGGCGATTTTGTGCACGGCCCGTCGGAATCCAACTCTGGACATATGGTTGGGTTCGTATCGGAAAACTGGATCCGTAGACAGGTAGTTTGACGACTTTAGAGATCATTGACTCTGGCACGCTTTTCGGTGCAAAGCGGGTCTAACGGCGGACATCGTTTTTGCCCGAAATTACCGTTTTGCCCCTGTATCCAGAATTGGACGTAAGGACAGGCAATCCTAGCTAATTTGACTATTCTGAGATCACTGGTATTGTCTATTTCAGCTTCCGGGGACTGTTGTACGGGTTTTGACTATTGTGGTATATTGAGTGATTTGGATCATCGGTTTCACCAGCACAGGACCACAGGCGAGTACAGTTTATTGTTTGCATTTCGATATTGATCTTTACTATATTTTATTGATTAGTCATTGGTTATGTGATTATTTTCTATTATAAATTGTTGAGTCGGGAATGAGAAGTACCAAGGATGTGTGATCTGACCTTAGACCGTGTAGACCGTGTAGACCGTGTTGCATTTATTTCTTGTAGACCGTGTAGACCGTGTTGCATTTATTTCTTGTAGACCGTGTAGACAGTGTTTATTTATCTCTTGTAGACAGTGTAGACAGTGCTTTATTTACTGCATTTAAACTGTGTAGTTAGTGATTATTATTCTGTAGACAGTGTTTCTTTATTGCTATATTTTCTGTAGACCGTGTAACTGTAGACCGTGTAATTGTAGACCGTGTAACTGTAGACCGTGTAACTGTAGACCGTGTAACTTTAGACCGTGTAGACCGTGTCGCATAATTGTCCCGAGACCGATCACATATCAAAGGTACTTCTAACGGTGGAAAGTATATTGGTCTATTTATTACTATTGATTTTTCTTACGGCTTTAATGTTATTTTCAAAACTCATGATTGATGCCTAACCTTTGTTTATAGTCATTTTCTTTATTTGAAATTGCATTCAGTGAATTGTGCTCGTTCCATTCCTGACTGGAAACCAACATTTTCAGGTTAGCCGTGGATTCATTTAGCTTGGGGAGTGACGGGAATACTTGCAGACAAAGGCCTAGAGACTAGTTAGATAGTCAAGTTATAGTCATTCAATATTTGTACAAGTTTATATTTTTCTGTAAATGTAAAACTTGTGATCATTGTAAATTAAATTAATTATGTGAATGAGCATTGTTTGTGAATTTGTTCTTCATGGCCGTGACAGCGTTCTACCGCCGACACTGCGGCGTAGGCTGGCTTGGACACGTCTCGTATCCGTTTAAAAAAAAAAAAAAAGGGTGCGGGTCGTGACAGATGGAACTATTGACAAGTTCAAGGCCAGGTTGGTGGCTAAGGAATTTTCTCAGAAGTAGGGGATCGACTACTTTGATACGTATGTTCCAGTAGCCCGAATGACCACTATCAGAATGTTGATTGCTCTCACAGCGATACATAAGATGGTGATACATCAGATGGATGTGAAAACGACATTCCTGAATGACGAGCTGACCGAAGAGATCTACATACAACAACCAGAACGGTTTGTCATCAAAGGTCTTGAAGACAAAGTCTGCAAGTTGGTAAAATCTCTGTACGGTTTAAAGCAAGCTCCCAAAATATGGCATGAGAAGTTTGACAAAGTCATAAGGTCAAATGGCTACAGGGTCAGTAAAACAGACAAGTGTGTCTATACGAAGTTTGCTGACGGAAGAGGAGTCATCGTTTGTCTATACGTGGACGACATGCTAATCCTAGGTACGGATATAAGCTGTATCACGAAGACAAAGAAGTTCCTCTCGACGAAGTTCAGTATGAAGTACTTGGGGGATGCTGATGTTATCTTGGGACTCAAGATCATCCGGACAGACACTCGACTAGCGCTGTCACAGTCTCATTATGTTGAGAAGATGATCACTCATTACGGATATCAGGATCTTCCAGGGATCGATACGCCGTACAAGTGTGATCTGAAACTGAAGTCTAATTCAAGGGAAAGCGTCAGGCAGCTGGAGTATGCAAGCGTAATCGGGAGTTTGATGTATGCTACTACTGCCACAAGGCCTGACATAGCTTTCGTTGTGGGAATGCTGAGTCATTTCACGAGTAACCCAGGTATTGAGCACTGGAAAGCTGTGAAACGGGTTATGAGATATCTCAAGAAGACTCAGACATATGCACTGCATTACAGCGGAGATCCGCCGGTAGTGGAAGGCTTCAGTGATGCCAGTTGGTGCTCAAAAGTGGAGAGCGAGAGGTCCACAGGTGGATACATTTTTACAATAGGTGGAGCTGCTATATCGTGGAAATCGAAGAAGCAGACTATGCTCTCGCGGTCATCCATGAAATCTGAGTTCTTTATACTTGATACCGCAGCGGAGGAAGCAGAATGGCTTTGGAAGCTCATGTATGATCTTCCAGTGGTTGGGGCACAAATACCGGCGATACCGATATACTGCGACAATCAAGCGACTGCGGCGGTGGCATCAAATGACCTCTTCAACGGGAAGAAGAGGACTGTATGGTTGAAGCACAGGGCAGTACACGGTCTCATCAAGAGGGGTGTTATTGTAGTGATTGATGTTCGAAGTCAGGAGAACCTGGCGGATCCGTTCACCAAGGGCCTCAAGCGCCAGCTGGTCGATGACACAGCTTATAAAATAGGCTTGAAGGTATTCTGATATTGTGTTATTACAATCCTACCATAAAGTTTTATGCTATTAGTTCAAAGAGGAATCTACTAGGCATCTAGCTTTTGGTTCAAGGGAGGACTATTAACCAGAAGAATATCAGGAACGGTGGGTACTTGTCCTCTGTGTCATGGAGAGGTTACGGACCTACAACCACTGTTGTCTACTGTTGTTTTCTGCGGAAAACGGATCCTGTGGGAAGGTTGGCTTAAATGCCTTAATGAGTTCTCAGGCAGAGTGAATGTCTGGAGTGCTTTACAGGAAGCACGGTAGTGCAGCACTACGAGTGTAACTCCATGCTACAGTGGGGTAACTCCACCATGAGGTTCCTAGGTAGGGGTAATGCCTCGGCTTTGCAAGCCAAGTCACAGCGGAGTAGCACCGCAAATAGGCAGGTAGCCTAATACTGTACGATAATCATAATAAAGAGAGGTAGACAGCACTACAAAGAGGACGATGTCCTCATGTTACAGTGGTATGACACCACGAAGAGGTACCAGGTAGGGTAAAGCCTCGACTTTGCGAGCCATGTCATAGCGGCGTAACACCGCACGGTAGCGCAAGGCTTCATGCTGGGTAGTTTGGTACTACAAAGAGGCCTGTGACCTCATGCTACAGTAGTATGACACTATGATGAGGTACCCAGGTGGGGTAAAGCCTCGGCTTTAAGCCATGTCATAGCGGCGTAGCACCGCAAAGAAGCACAATACTTTATGCCATGACTCTTTATAAAGAACTCACCTATAGTGTATGGACAGAGATATCAGGCCGTCTCTTGAGGGTAAACTTGTAGACGCCCAAAAATTATACACTGAAACCAGACTGACACAAGGCCTTCAATGTGCAGCCAGAAGCACAGTTGATGTCATTATGTGAGTAGGAAGAATTGTAGTTATGGTACAGAATTCAAGGCTTAGTCCATTCTTGTATCATGCTGTTATTTAACCTATGCGGAAAGATTCAAGTCGTAGCGACATCTCTCCTAATACATGATAGGCAGTCACTGTGGGGAACGATCAACCCATATATTGAGATATGTGGGGGATTGTTAGTGTTTTTGCCTTTGGACTAGAAAAGATAGTCCCACATCGGCTACACCAAATGGTGAGTATCTCAATATAATGCATTGCTTGTGTTGAGGTGTGCACATGAGGTGTAGTGGGACACAAGTTTGTGCCATGTGGGAGTATTTTCCTAGAAGGAAAAAGGATTAAATCCAACAAGGATGCAAGTTGATTTTTGTTGTGCGGACTCGGACTCGGACTCGGACTCGGACACGGACTCCAGGATGTCTCATGCATGCACGGGAGTGTTCGGGGGGTAGGCGTGGACTGACACACTTCTATCTGATTGTGGGATGATCTAAAATATCAAACTCTATTTTTGAGTATTGGTATTTTAGTCCCACATCGGATAGGAGAAGAGGTGAAGTCTCAACTCCACTCTATAAATAGAGCCCCTTGGCCTCCTTTGAAAGATGCACCAAGAAGAGTTAAGGGAGTCTGTAAAGTCCAGGAAGCCCGTTCAAGTCTCAAATATCGACTTACGAGCGTTCCAGAAGTTCTTAGGGAACTTGCTGGTTCCTGGGAGCAGATCGTGTTGGGGCGAATCTTGCTTTGAGCAACGGTGTTCTTAATCACCCCAGCAAGAACCTTTCCTCTTCTTCTTTCTTTTGCTTCATCTGAGTTGTAACTCAGTTCTGTCCGTCTACAACTGCGATTGCAAGGAAAAACGTGAGATTTATTTTCTGAACTCAGTTCTGTCTGTCAGCAACTGCGATTGCGAGGAAGAACATGAGATTTCCTTTCTGATTATTGTTGTTTTTGTAATCAGATTTATATTATAGTGTTCTCTTGGATCTCGAGAATAATCAGAAGGTGAACGTTTGTTGAACCTCTGATCTCGACATCGAGTCTACCATCTTTGATCAAGCCCCGAGACTAACACTTTGCTATGCCTACAACTAAATCCTTTATGAATTCCCTTACTACCGTCACGTGTTGGACTTCGATTGGAGGAGGGAGAAAAGTGGTGAGGTCGGGTGGAGCCAATATAGCAGGAGGGTGAGATCGTGAGAGTGGAGGTGGGATCCGATGGAATCCATGTATAAGGAGTGGAAGAGAGAGGTTGTAAGGGTTGTAAAAAATTGATTGTAAATTTAGCATTTTTCATTAAAAAAAATGTTAACCATGAGTGCCTGTATTATTAAACCCAGTCATGAGTCATGTGGTATTGGTACTTATCCTAATCAGCTTTTTCTTTTGTGTTGGCCCCCTTCATTATTCCTGTTTGTACCCTCTACTTTTTAAACACACACAAGCATAAGATTGAGATGAATGGCTTGCACTCGCAGGACCACACAAATAATGCACTAACAACGCCATCCCTCCTCTTCCCCACCACTCCATTATTCCTGTTTTCTCCCTTATCCCACGCGACAATTCCCACCAAGATCAGTAGAAAATTGACAGCCGATATGGCAACAAAAAAAACGCAAAGTGTTGAAAAGCTTGAAAGCAACATTGATCAAGGATTGATTCTCTAGATAGACTCAGGATTCCCCAATTTATCCTCATTAATGTTGTATAAAAAAAATTGTTGTAATTATCCAAACATTTTTTTTGGTTTATAACCATCTAGTTCATCCAAAATGTTTATGGTACTCGATTTTCACAAAAGTTTACTCTCAAATCAAGGCCGGGCTCGAAATTTTGGAAGTCCTGTACAAAAATAAAACGATATAGCCTATAGAAATACTTAAAATAGAATTACAAATCAATTGCGTCAAAATACAAATTTCATAAGTAAATAAAAAATTTAACACATGAAAGTGTTCAGTAAGATGTACATAATTAAATTATAAATAAATTAGAAGAGACAGGTAATGAATTGGTGAATAAATATAAGAGGATTATATATATATATATATATATATATATATATATATATATATATATATATATATATATATATATATGTCGCAAATGACCGCATGTATCTCTCTTAACCACTAGGCTAGAGGTCATTTGCGACATATATATATATATATATATATATATATATATATATATATATATATATATATATATATATATATATATATATATATATTTGAAACAATGGATAATTGTGGCAAACTCGTCTCCACTGGGGCTCGAACTCCTGACCACTTGGACCGCATGCATCTTTCTTAACCACTAGGCTAGAGGTCATTTGCATATATATATATATATATATATATATATATATATATATATATATATATATATATATATATATGGAGCGGATCAAAAGCCCCCCTTAGAAAATCCCATAAAAATCCCCTCACTCTAATTCGTAATATTAATGTTAATATTAATGTTAATGTTAATATTAATTTTTTTTATTTTTTTATTAACGTTAATGTTAATGTTAATATTAATGTTAATGTTAATGTTAATATTAATTTTAATGTTAAATTTAATGTTAAATTTAGTATTTAATGTTAATGTTAATATTAATATTAATGTTAATATTAATTTTAATGTTAAATTTAATGTTAAATTTAGTATTTAATGTTAATGTTAATATTAATATTAACATTAATTTTAACATTAAAATTAACATTAAATTACGGATTAGAGTGAGGAAGGTTTTTAGGGAGTTTTCTAAGGGGAACTTTTGTTCCGCTCCCATATATATATATATATATATATATATATATATATATATATATATATATATATATATATATATATATATATATATATATATATATATAAAATATATATATATATATATATATATATATATATATATATATATATATACCAATTTGTTAAAAAGAAAAAATGCTAGGATATTTGGGAGAGTTGTTACTATATTTTTTTGGGTATAAATTTCACTATATACCGCTATTGGAGAATATGTGAAAATTATTAGAGAATACACTCAATATACTTGCTCATTATTGAAGGCATAGAATATATTCTTTAATAAGCTCATTTCTCCTCTACTATTTTTTCCCTCTAATAAATTCACATCTTGTATATTCTTTAGTAGAACAAACCATTAACTCTTGTGGTCACCAGGTAAAGGCATAAGATCCTGTCTGGATGACGGAAGATTAGTGAATCGAACTGCGGAAATGCATTATTCCTTTCATTTATAATAACAATGAGAGTTTGGAACCGTGGACTCAAAAAGGATGTCAATACAGCATGTGCAAAAATTCGTGCGTAATATACTTGGAAAGAGTGATACAACCAGGGGCGGAGCTTAATGTGGGCTGTCCTGGGCTGTAGTCCGGACTTAAATAAGTACCAGAAGCTACCATAATATATCATATGAAATTCAAAGCTTAGGTGGTTGAGTGAATGTGCCTTAATAAGAATGGTTTTTGGTTCGAATCTTGTTGTAGCGGCTGTCTAGGTTTTGTATATATTTTTTTTCATCCATGCTCAGTCTCTCCTAAAAAAAAAAAATTCCGGCTCCGCCCTTAGATACAACACAACTAGTTTGTCTTCCTCGACTCGACTCAGAACAAGTTGAGTCGACCAGACTCTGACTCAACTTGATTTGATTGGACACAGGCAATAACCATGAGAATTCCATAGAATATTCTTATCCATCAAAATCTGAAAGAACTCAACTTTTTTTTTTTTCCCCCTCTTTTGAGTCCAGAATCAAACCTCCTGAAACTGACCAACTACTAGCTAATTGCAGCCACCAGCTACAGAGTGTGACTGATTGCGATCCACTTTGGACTTCTTGTTTCGTTTTCTAAGTGTTTGGGATGGACGTAAATGTAAGCTACCACCTTGTTACGAATATTAACTCTTTTCATAAAATACAATAAACGAGCTTGATATGGACCTGATTCTGGTCTGACCCAAACCATTTACACCCTCAACTAGTTGAGAAATATAGAAGGAAATCTCATGTTAAGAACAATGCCCCTACAATTGTAATTTGTGTTTTGTACTTATGTAGCTCCAGTGCTCTCCTTTTATATTTATTTCTATGCGTATAGTTGGTCTTGAGTCGACAACCGCCTTAGCTCAAATGGTTAAGGTGGGAGTCATTCACTCAAGGCCCCAAGTGTTGTGAGTTCAAGACATGGAAGAAACAATTTAATTCCAGTTGTGAAAATTGTGCGATGTAGCGTGGGATTAGGACCTACGGGTTGGGTCCGGTGCAGCAGCATAGAAGGACCTACATGCTTGGTTGTAGGCCTTCGGACTGGATTGGTGGCATCCGGACCGAGTTTATAGGCCTTCAGATGGGATTGTGGATCATTCGGTGGGCATCTAAAAAAAATTGGTATTTAAGCCTTGGCTTTATACCATCCACTAAAAGCTTTTGATACCATAATCCTGATCAAACCCTGCTCTTAAACCTAACCACACTCTAACCCTAACCCTAACCCTAACCCTAATCCTAATCTTGTCCTAAGTGTTTGCCTCCTATCTCTACGTGAAAGTATTTAGTTCATATTTTTGCAACATATGCCAGGAGGCCTAGAACCCAAGAAGATAAAGTTTTTTTTTGGACTATTTTCTGGAAATCAAAGAGACAAATAGGACATCTAGAAGTAGAAGGAATCATAGTATCAAGCGACTAAAAACACTAGGAAAATAAAATATTGTGAGAAGAACTAATAAGAAAATGAGAGACTTTAAAACATGTAACATCATTATTCAACGCTGTATGAACTGAACCGCAGTTGGCTCATAATGGACGATATTGGACTGAATCCATATGTCTTAGAAGAAAATTTTCATATAAGATCTGAATCAATTTCAATTGTCTACATCTCATGATTTTACTTCCTATCGATATGAGACTAAATTATCAATTCCATTATCACTCTCTTTTGAGGACTCAATCGAAAATGAAATATAATCCGACCACGTAGATCTGTTTCTTTTAATGCTCGTAAATCAGTATGAAAGAGGCGTTTTGAGGAAGTTGTCTAGTGTTATAGTGGCTGTACCGCAATCGGTTGAGAGTCAAAATCTGGAATGGACCGGCTAATTGTAACACTGAATCTATGATTCTTTCATTTGCAACTATTTTCAGAACTCCCACACAATTATTTTTGTCTGGTGAAATATGCAAAGCGTTAGGTCCCAAAGGATCATACATATTATTTTATATAAATATAAGAGAAATGATACGAAGGACATGGCCGGTCCAAAGAGTTGGGTTATCCTATCCGAAGTTAAATTTAGTTGTCCGTTAATTTTTATCGTGGATCAATCATGAAGAGTCACTCGCGATCTCGACCTCTTGTAGGATTGCATTGAGTCCGGAAGTTGTCCTAAGCAGAGGGAATTGTCCAAACATGAAGTCTTGTCTGACTGACCCTTGGGCCGGTCTTGATGATGGATCGTCAAGTATGCAATTGTTGGGAAAGAAACGCGAAAATCTTTCCCCAAACCGGAGAGTACCTGCGAGAGGACCGAGCAATACAAACGCACGAACCCAAAAACAACCACACAAAACAATCCACACAGACACAGAGAATTTTTGACGTGGAAAACCCTTGCGAAAAAAACCACGGGACGATCGGAGTCCAACCCTGAGAAGCCTCCACTAATGGAATAGAAGAATTACACCCTCTACAAACTCCTCCCGATCCAAATCGGATCCCCACAACACTCAGAAGTAAGAACAATGATTACAAGGCTACGAAGAGCGAGAACGACGAGTAGAGATTACCCGAAACACGATCTCCTTCGAAAACGACCTTCAATCCTCCGTCTTCTCTCCCGAAGTTGTAATGGCACTCTTGCCTCCTTCCACTCTCTTCTTGTGTGTTACGTTGCGTTATGTTACAATAGATTAGGGTTTGAAAATCCCAACTTAACTCCCTAATCCCGCAACCAACCTGGACCGTTGGATTAGATCCAGTGGTGAAAAGTCACCCAAATTCTCGCATCAGCCCCGACGACACAGAGTTCGGCCAGAACTCTGTGTCGGGCAAACAGAACCTACTCGCCAAATCCTGGAACAGCCAGACCGAGTTCGGCCCGAACTCGCCATGGGACCGAGTTCGGCCCGAACTCGGCAATCCCATTCCAGAACCTCCCTCTGGTCAGCAACAGCAGCAGCGACTCCGCGTCGCCTACTTTCCGAGCTTCTTCGACACACGAATGGCGCTCGTCGCACTCCGGGGTCTTCTCCACATAGGTTGGGAACCCCACCCACTCCAACAAATCTCCCCCTTCACAACTATGGGAAGGATGTCGTCATCCCGACGATCTGCCTGCAGTACTCAAATTTCTCCCTTGGTAGAATCTTCGTGAACATATCAGCTCCGTTGTCATCTGTATGAACCTTCTCAAGCTCCGCGTCCTTCTTCTCAACCACATCCCGTATCCAATGATATCGAGTCTCGATGTGCTTGGACCGGCTATGAAACGTCTGATTCTTCACAAGGTGAATAGCACTCTGACTGTCGCAAAGCAAAGTATACTGCTCTTGTTTCAGTCCCATTTTCTGCAGCAGTTTCTTCATCCACAACAGCTCCTTGCAAGCCTCCGTCGCTGCAATGTACTCTGCCTCTGTCGTCGACAAGGCAACACACTTCTGCAACCGCGACTGCCACGACACCGCTCCTCCCGCAAACATCATCACGTAGCCCGAAGTCGATCGTCTCGTGCCTATATCTCCAGCCATATCAGCGTCGGTATACCCAACCAGCTTCGGCTCGTCACCACCAAAGAAAAGTCTCCAACCAGCAGTGCCCTGAAGATATCGTAGAATCCACTTGACCGCACTCCAATATACCCTTCCAGGATTTGAAAGATACCTGCTAACCGTACCAACTGCATGAGCAATATCTGGCCTCGTACATACCATGGCATACATAAGGCTTCCCACAGCTGAGGCATATGGAACCCGCTCCATATCTTTCTTTTCGTCCTCGGTAGATGGACACTACTCCTCAGTGAGCTTAAAGTGAGCCGCAAGAGGGGAACTCACTTTCTTCGACCCGTCCATCCCGAAACGCTGAAGTACCCGGTAAATGTACTTCGTTTGGGACAAGTGTAGCAGCTTGGACTCTCTCTCTCGGCTGATCTCCATCCCAAGAATAGTCTTCACTGCGCCCAAATCCTTCATAGAGAAGGCCGTGCCCAGTTGGCGCTTCAGCTCCGCTATCCTAGTGGCATTCCGACCCACTAATAGCATATCATCAACATAGAGCAACAAAATGATGAAATCATCCTCGGCAAAATACCTCACAAATGCACAATGGTCCGACGTCGTCCGTGCATAACCATGCTCCCCATAAACGACTCGAACTTTCTGTACCACTGCCTCGGAGCCTGCTTCAGATCATACAAGCTCTTCCTCAACCGGCAGACCGAATGTGACTTGCCCTTCTCACAGAATCCCTCCGTCTGCTCCATGTACAACTCCTCCACAAGATCACCGTGGAGGAATGTCGTCTTTACGTCCATCTGCTCGACCTCCAAGTCGAGACTGGCTGCTAATGCTAGCACCACCCGAATAGACGAATGCTTGACGACATGCGAAAAGATCTCATCATAATCCACGCCTTTTCGCTGACCGTAGCCTTTAACTACCAGCCTCGCTTTGTATCGAGGGCGAGTAGCATTATCCGTCTGCTTCACTCTAAACACCCATCGATTCTTCAAAGCTTTCTTACCCTTTGGCAACCGCACCAGATCATAAGTGGAATTGGTGTGCAAGGAACTCATCTCCTCCTGCTTAGCCTCCATCCACTCCTATCTGTGTTCGTCTTCCATAGCCTCTGTAAAACTTTCGGGCTCTCCCCCGTCAGTCAATAGCACATACTCACCCGGTGAGTATCTCGTAGATGGTCGACGATCTCTGTCACTCCTCCTCAAAGGAACCACTGGTGCTGGCTGTATACCGACAGCCTCCTCTCCTTCAGGAACTACCTCTCCGGCATGCTCATCCTCCTGAGGGACACCCTGACCACCATCAGCAGGCTGATGATCAAGGTTGGGAGCTACTCCATGTACTGGCTCCCCCATAACTGGATCCTCTGCGATGTCCTCTGGAAACTCCTCGAAGCGAAATGACTCTAACTCAGGCAATTTCTCAGTCTCAGAAGGCGTCTCGGAATCCTGAGTGTTGGTCATGGTCTGATCCTCGACGAATACCACGTCCCTACTTCTGTAGAGATTTCTTTCCACCGGGTCGTAGAGTCTATAGCCAAACTCATCCCGACCGTAGCCGACAAAGACGCATCACCTCGTCTTCGGCTCAAGTTTGGTCCTCTCGTCCTTCGGTACATGCACGAAGGCCTTACAGCCAAACACTCGCAGGTGATTGTATGACGGCTCTTTGTCGTACCATACTTTGTCAGGCACATCACCCTGCAAAGGAGTACTAGGAGACAAATTAATAACATAAGCAGCAGTGAGAAGAGCCTCACCCCAGTAACTGCCCGACAAGTTTGCTTTTGACAGCAAACACCGCACCCTCTCCATCAGTGTCCTGTTCATGCGCTCCGCTACACCATTGAGCTGAGGTGTCTTTGGCGGAGTCTTCTGGTGTCGTATCCCTTGCTCTCTGCAATACGCATCAAAGAGACCGATGTATTCGTCGCCATTGTCGGACCGAACACACAACAACTTCTTGCCCGTCTCCCTTTCAACAGAGGCCTGAAACTCCTTGAAAGTAGGCAGCACCTGATCCTTGGTCTTTAAGGCATAGACCCAAACCTTCCTGGAACAGTCATCAATAAAGGTTACAAAGTAAGAAGCACCACCAAGAGATTTTTCCTTCATAGGACCGCAGACATCCGAGTGAATCAACTCGAGCAACGCCGGCTTCCTCGAACTTGGGTGACTTTAGAAAGACACCCTATTTTGCTTTCCAGCTAAACAGTGCGTGCACTTCTCCAACTTTGTAGACTTGAGCCCCGGAATCACCTTCCTGTTCACCAAGTAGCTCATCCCCTTCTCGCTGATATGGCCGAGCCGCCTGTGCCACAACTCGGTAGACGCATCACTGACTGCGTTCACCTCCTGTGCCCCCTCTGCGCTTCCCTCCATATAGTAGAGACCGGACTTCTTGTTTCCTCTGGCAATCACCATCGAACCCCTGGAAAGATTCCACTGACTGTTCCCGAAGAGACCGAAGAATCCTTCGTCATCCAACCTTCCAACCGACACCAGGTTGAAACGGATATCAGGGACATGACGAACATCCTTGAGAACAAGAACCGCACCCGTCTTCGTTCTCAAATACACATCTCCAACGGCAACCGCCTTCGACACATCTCCATTGCCCATCTTCAACACTCCACAGTCGCCTGTTGTGTAAGTGACAAATAGTGCCCTGTTGTGAGATACATGTGCTGAAGCCCCTGAGTCCACCAGCCAAGAATTGTCATCGCAGGCGAGGTTAGTAATGACCTCATCACCTACGACGATCACATCGCCTCCATGCACCGAGGCCGCCGCTGTAGTGTTCTCTTCTTGCTTCCTCTTGTCGCCCTTCTTCTCTCTCTTTCAAGCGAAACAATTCCGCTTGATATGACCCTTCTTACCACAATGGTAACACTCTGAGTCCTCGTAACGACCCTTGGACTTTCCCCTGCTCTTGCCTCTGCCACCACCTGGACCCCTGCTTTTGCCCCTTCCGCGGCTCTCTGAAACAAGTGCCTCTGAGTGGTGGGATGTGGATGAAGTGCCCTGAGAACGTCTTCGCATCTCTTCATTCAACACCCCGCTCTTGGCAAACTCCAGACTGACCACGCCCTCTGGAGCAGAAGCGATCATAGATACTCGTACGGTCTCCCACGAGTCTGGCAAAGTACACAGCAGCCACAGTCCCTGAACTTCGTCGTCGAACTTGACTCCCATAGAAGATAGCTGGTCAACCATGCCCTGGAACTCACTCAAGTGATCCGAAATAGACGCCCATCCTTGTATCGCAGACCCATCATCGTCCGGATCAGGAACAACTTGTTTACCCCGGTCTTCTTCGCATACAAGAATTCCAGCTTATCCCACAACGTCTTCGCGTGCTCAATATTGGCAACGTGGTTGTACACGTTCTCGTCCACAAACTGCCGTATGTACCCACACACCTGTATATGCTCGAATGTCCAGTCCTCCTCGGATTTATCACTGGGCTTCTCGGATGCAAACACGGGTAGATGCAGCTTCTTGACGAACAGCAAATCTTTTATCTTGCTCCGCCAATAGTGATAGTTTGTGCCGTTCAGATTCACCATGCGCACCGGCTTCGCGTCCATCTCTCCTCTCTGGTTTCTCTGTCAACTACTGACACTACTTCTGAATTCCAGAACCTGGCTCTGATACCACTCTGTTGGGAAAGAAACGCGGAAACCTTTCCCCAAACCGGAGAGTACCTGCGAGAGGACCAAGCAATACAAACGCACGAACCCAAAAACAACCAAACAAAACAATCCACGCAGACACAGAGAATTTTTGACGTGGAAAATTCTTGCGGAAAAAACTACGGGACGATCGGAGTCCAACCCTGAGAAGCCTCCACTAATGGAATAGAAGAATTACACCCTCTACAAACTCCTCCCGATCCAAATCGGATCCCCACAACACTCAGAAGTAAGAACAATGATTACAAGGCTACGAAGAGCGAGAACGACGAGTAGAGATTACCCGAAACACGATCTCCTTCGAAAACGACCTTCAATCCTCCGTCTTCTCTCCCGAAGTTGTAATGGCACTCTTGCCTCATTCCTCTCTCTTCTTGTGTGTTACGTTGCGTTATGTTACAATAGATTAGGGTTTGAAAATTCCAACTTAACTCCCTAATTCCGCAACCAACCTGGACCGTTGGATTAGATCCAGTGGTGAAAAGTCACCCAAATTCCCGCATCAGCCCCGACGACACAGAGTTCGGCCAGAACTCTGTGTCGGGCAAACAGAACCTACTCGCCAAATCCTGGAACAGCCAGACCGAGTTCGGCCCGAACTCGCCATGGGACCGAGTTCGGCCCGAACTCGGCAATCCCATTCCAGAACCTCCCTCTGGTCAGCAACAGCAGCAGCGACTCCGCGTCGCCTACTTCCCGAGCTTCTTCGACACACGAATGGCGCTCGTCGCACTCCGGGGTCTTCTCCACATAAGTTGGGAACCCCACCCACTCCAACAGCAATTACATTTCATTGCTACGTACTTACTGGAGTATACAAGTAAATAAATAAATCCACAAGTTATTTAAGAGTATGATATTTCTTCAAACAATTCACTAAATATTCATATGCGTTTGTAACATCATATCATATGCAACTCAACTGTTACTTACTTGAGCATACAAGTAAAATAAGTAGATCGTGAGTATAAGATTATCCAATTTCTTCAAACAGTTCACGAAATATTAATAAAGTAGACAGGTTATATGTTAATTCTGCAGATAAAAAACATTATATACTCTCGAACAATCAGTGCTCTGTTAAAAATGAGAGATCAAGAGAATAATTATAGCTGAAAAATATATATGTATAGTACTTATTCTTATTAATAATATATATAAAGGTGAATAAGATAGATGTAGTTGTAGATATGGATAAAGGATAACAATATTTGGATTTATCCAAATCACAATACTTCTCTTGGATTTTATTTTAATTGTTGCCCCATTAAAAAAATTCTATGAAAAACTCATCTTTGTGAAAAATTCATAGTAACAAAAAAGTACAATAAATTAAATTATTCTTAAGAGAGATGATTTTTAAAATCTAAGTGGATGTGATTTATACTGAACCTCATGGAAGTAAATGAGTAAAATGACCAAAAACATGCTTCAAGATATTTCCATTAGCATCTTCATGATGCTTACATCTACAAGATGCCTCCATCAAAAAAATATTACATTTAGTTCTTACATCAATTAAAAAGAAAAATCAACCCAAAATACATTTTTAATATTATATCTCATCCTGACACTTTATTTGCCTATAATATACATTATTCACATATCATGATGAATATGTTTATTCCTGGAAGCTTACAACTCATCCTGATTGTTGAATGGTCGAAACCATTGTAATTCACATTATCTGTTTGCTTCATTAAATATAAAAATGATTTGATGATATTGTCGTAGTAATTTTCTTTATTTATCTCTGAAATACCATGCACAACATATTTTGAATATTTTATATTTCTTTCAACCCTCATCTTTGGCTATATGTTGACTAATTCCCAGGGGTATAGTTTTTCCGAACTTGATATTCCACAATTTTCACACACACACATCCGTCTCCTCCGTGGTTCGATTTCGAGACCGTCCGTCTAGCCAAGGAGGTTATACTTGTCCTCACTGACCACAAGAGCCAGTTGAGTTCGGTATTATTGTTCCTCTTTCACTATATATCTTGTACAAAGTATAATAGTAATGCTATGGCTAGACGCGTATATGGTTGTTATCGGTAGTCTCAATTGGAGAAGGCGATTGGGTATCGTTCTGTTGACTCGGACGATTCCGGCACGAACCGACTTTATCGATAGGCGTGTACGATCAGTACCGACGTGTAAAAATTTATTATTTTTGTAATAATAAATGTTGCGTCCCTAGATGAAAATTATCTGCAATTTCTGAATGCCAAACTTATGTCGGGTCCAACCTCAAACAAGAACCACTCGAAGAAACTTGATGGACTGTCCAAAATCAAATTAATATCTACCACATATTAAGATTTATCCATCTAGAGGCTTTGTCAAAGGCGGCCAGTCACAGTTTGCGCAGGAATGAGAACCACCATCCCAACAAAGTTGCACATCATCTACAGAAAGTTTAAGAAATGTTGTTGAAAAACTAGACCAATGCTACATGCACCACGGTTTGTAACTGCGGTCATGGCCTGCACATCAAGTGTCGGATCGTTATTGGAGGGAAGTTTTCGAACTTTCGGGAGTAGGTCCTAAGATAGTAGGAGGGCGAATGGGAGGAGGACACGTCGGCACGGGCACAGGTGCAATCCCCATCCCGCGGTCCATTTAGAGTTTTCCTAAAAATTAACAACCAGTTGAAGAACTGTGGCACCTAAAAGTTTTGGTATCAAAATAGTGAACTACCTTACAGATCTTATTAGAACTTAGGTCCAAGTGATTTTAGTTAAGGCATAGGGTGGTCCTGTGCACCAACATATAGCCTGGAGCTTAATGTGCAGAACTCAAAAGGGCATGGTATATATTGGTCGTTTCCTTGATTCAAAACTTGGATGCTTGAAAAAATTAACAAACCAAATTTCATAACAAAAAATTAATAAAATTTGAATCCATGTTTTATTCATAAAAAAATAACCATAATCATATGATGAAGAATTGCAAATATAGAGCAACCTATTTTTATCTTTCTTTGTTTTTGATTACTCACCCACCCACCCACACTTTAAACGTTCCTAGTAAAAAAAAAAAAAAGAGTATCCTTTAGGAATAGAATTGGATACCAAAGTAGTCCAGGGTGGAGTGCTTGGAATATAAACTATTATAATATTTAGAGAGCAAAAATATTGGCTTTGGCCCCAAGGAGGAATTTTTAACTATAGAGAGCAAGATTTATGGGCCAAGCCAGGAAGGACTAATGAAAAATTTCTCCATAGGCCTGAAACCAGTCTAGTTTCTATTCATGTTGCTTATCACTTCCATCTCATTTTCATCTGAGATTCTCAACATAGATCTAGTCAAATTAATCTTCTTTTATCATGGATGTCGTTATTGGCGCTCCTAAAATGTTGCACTCTTTAATTTTCTAACATTCAAATTCCAAGTTGTCCTTGTATTAACACTATTGGCACTCCTAAAATATCATCCTGCACTCCTCTCTCCGTGTTTGTACAAATTAATGTCATATTTAATGCATAGATATATTTGGAATTAGAATGATAGAAAATTAAAGAGCATAGTGACATTTTAGGAGCGTCAACAACAACACACTTTATCCTATGCTTCAATATTCATTCCTATGTGCTATACGAGATTAGGTATGTTAGCCATAAAAACAGATGCTCTGACATGTAGTGACAAGCATAATCTAGCATAATAAAGACACATAGGTACTTGTCACATTATCTACATGCATAATATGGTCTCTTTATCATGACTAGCAAGCATAATATTTCAGTATTTGACTAAGATATCTTGCTTATAAAGCACTGATCTATATAGAATCAGATTCTTTTACATATTGGCATAGACTACAATCCAGAAAGAAGCTTAGATTGATATCCATGTTTGTATTCATGAATTGATTATACTCGAGTCACTCTTCCTACCCAAACCTCGATACAAGGTACAGTGTTGGGGGATACGATAATTCGGGTAAAATTGATCTTTGAAGAAGTGAATATGACAGAATTTATGAAAAAAAAGGGGTACAATAACTCGATCAGGTATGTAATTAAATCTTGTATCCTTGATCGTCTTGCCAACATTAGATAGTAAAGTTATTTTCCTTCAATTCAACAACATTGTTCTGTTTAATTTTTCCTCTGTTCTTCCTGTTGCCTATGCTTGCCTCTGGCTAAATGTGTTTGTAGGATTCATGAAGAGTTTTTTGACAATCAAAGTTACGATATTCCCTAAAATCCCTACTCCTACACCTTATTGAATCTTAATTAAATGGCTTACACTTGACAAATTGTAATTGCTTTATACCTAAGGTTATATGATAATTCTAGCTTGCGGCGAAGCCCGTTGATAGTATGGAGTTTGTTCACCAATTTGTATGTAGCTAACACTTCACTTCGCTAGCTAGGCTGATATGAAGCTCCACCTGTTGAATTATGTTAATATCCAGAGAAGGAATGAAGGATACAAGAAGTTTAATACTTTTAGGAAAAAGCTATTTTGTCCGCAGACGGGCTGGTCCGTCCGCCGCGTGGCCGCACCCGCACCCCATTGGTCCTTTTATATTCACGGATTCCATACCGGTTGACCTGCCAATGGAGTCGCGACACGTGACGGACGGACTGGCCCGCAAGGGGACAACGTAGCAGCTCTCATACTTTTAACATTACATTATATGAATAGTGTAGTTTCTATCTACATGCATACATATACGAAAGCAGGAATGATGATATTTCTTCCAAAAATAAAATAAAATTAGAGGACAATATATTACTGAATAATTAGAAATTAACAATTTCTAAGAGGTTATTTCCTAATTTTCCTATATAGTTTGCTTTATAAGAAAAGTGAGACATTCTGTCATACTGTCATATGATGCTAATCACTACAGTAATTAAAACTGAACTACATACCTCTGATAGACACTAAAATTGAAGAAAAAAAATCTGGCATTTATGAGTCAAGTATCAATGGAAAAGGAGGACATCTATAGTAAGGATGGCATCTATCAGTAGATAATGATTATTTGACACAAGGTGAAGGTAAAGAATATTCAATTAAACACTTAAACACCACACAAGAAAGAAATCATGCAACAAATAAGGAAAATGTTAAGTGTACAACCAAATACTTACAACCTTCTTACAACCTCTCTCTTCCATCCCTTACACATGGGTCCCACCGGGTCCCACCTTTCCTCTCACCACCTGCTACATGGGCTCCATCCGACTCCAGTACTTTGCCCCTCCTCCAATCGAAGTCCGACACGTGACGGTTGTAAGGGGATTGTAAGTATTTGGTTATAGGCATAGCAAAGCTCAACAAACAAATGACATGGCGTAACTATAACCATCATTCCATATGGATATGTGATATGAGTAAAGTCTTTAAGGGCATCCATAGTGGAGATACTCCAAACACTCTAAATTATTGAAAATTGTATAAACTGCTACTTTTGGAGTATCTCCTTGATGTTAGCACACAATAGTACACTCCAAATTAATCTCATCTTTTTTCTTTTATTTTTTTTTCCATATTTGCTAATGTTTTTCATTCCTCTTTTATCTCTTTTATTTTTTTCCATGTTTGGTAAGAATGATTAATTTTGGTGGCCCATAAATTAATGTAGAGAAGCTAGGACGTCATACTCCAAATATGGAATGTCTCATGGTTTAAAGTATCGGCCGATACCGATCCGATATGGCCGATACCGATACGGTTTGGCATGTCCCGATCCGATATCAACCGATACCCGATACCGACATTGAGGATCTTTTTTTCGGTCAATTCGGCAAAGAAAATTAAACGAAAAAAACAAATCAGTAAGAGTTTAAAGCATAATAAGTTTGTAAAAGCATGTAAAAGAAGAAAATCAATCTATTGTATGTAAACCAATCGGTAAAGGTGACTACTATTTCATTTAATTTCAAAACTACTAAGAAAATAACACTGAAAATACTTAAAATTATGCCTAAATGTATAAAATATATGTTTTTAAATGTAAATAATTTATTAATAATTATTTGTTTTCCGATACCAAAACATCCGATACTCCGATCAAAACCGTCGATACTACCGATATCGCCGATACCAATACTCATAGGAATAGTCCGACACCGATACTGTGAACCTTGGAATGTCTCTTAGCTTTCTAGAAATTTTTAAGAATGGATAAGTGTCCGCTGCAGCCTTCAAGTGCTACAAAATTTAACTAAATTCAAAATGTAGCACATCAAAACTGTTCCAATGTGGATGCTCTAATGATGCCAATTGACACATGAAAAACAAACAAACAAACAAGCAGGTACGCAAATATTGTGAAGCCACAGGGGTACTATAAAGCATCAGTGTGACTTCTAAATCCCCTATTAATCAGAGACGTATAAAGAGTTTGACACACAACTTTTTTTTTTTTAATGTTTTGTACACAAAACCAAATCAATATATCAATGAAGAAATGAAATATACACAATTGCCCAACAAGAACGACACTAATGATTCTCAAGATAAATGTAGGTAGCAGACATCACCAAATACCACAATTTCCGTAGTCTGCAGTAATATAATCCAAACATACAAATATCATATTATCCAAACATCCCAACAACCCCAAAGATCTGGCAAATAATGTATATATAACATAATCCACTATATAATGTGCATGTGCATGTGCAATCAATCTATAAAGGTTGGCTACAATTAGTATATTATTACTAGCTTAAATAATCATGCATAGATATATAAAAACGACAATGGCCACTGGACATAAAAACTTGGTGAAGGTACTGCACCACACAAAAAATAAGGAAATGTCCGTTCTGATGTTGATACTTCTGACAAGCATTTCTTCTTAAATGTGACACAGCTAGCAGCCTAGCATAATGGAAAAACCATATAAAATCTTAATTAATCATCAAAGTTTCCAAGTAGTGACATAAGAAACTTCATGTGGTATCCAAACAAATGGGGCAGGATTAGATTGTAATTAGAGTTCCCTTTCATTGCCATAGTAAATTACTTTTCCACATTTCTTTGACAAACCTTTACCAACCCCTCTTTCATCAAGCCTTTTGAAGAAAAGAAAAAAGTTATTTAGTAATAACGTCTCATATAATATGTGCAAGGGCTGAACCAGAAATTCAAATTATGGTGGACTGAAGTCGATTAGTGTGGGATAAGTTTTGGTTGATTTATAGAAGAAAAAAAAACCAAATATATATATATATGATAAAAAAAATGGGTGGGTATGCCCTTGAATTTGTAATATTAGAATTTGATCAGTCTCCAAATTGTCTAACATTAGAATTTGAGTCTCATTTTTACGATTCACATTCACGTTATCAATTTTGAGTCCTAAAAAAAACCTAGACGACAAACGTGGACCTTGATCGGTTGGGGGATCAATTTCTTGAAGGAAAAGGCATCAAGTTCACCTGCTCAGAAGGAAAATGGGACATATGTTGTTTTGATTTCGTGGAACTGTTGGCAAAGGTTAGCGTCTGCATGGGGGTTATGATTGATTTTGTTTTAAAGATATTGGTAATCTGCAGGCTATATATGTGATCTAAAGTATTTTGGGGTTTTCCTATCATTGCCAATATTAATGATGGATGTTCTTCGTCGTACATTGACACGACAGCCTAGCTAGGTCAACTCTCTAACTGCCTGAGATGACAAGTTTCCTCACTGCTCATTCTTTAGCACGTCGCGCCAGCCACCTTAGTCTATTTTTTCTAAGGAGGCATGTAATATTATTGAACAGCAAGCTTCCTACTCCAAACAGGAGGAAAACTTGCAACCCATGAAATAAGGTTTTCTTTTTTTTTTTAGGACATATAAAATGAAGTTGGTCTATAGAACAAGAAAAATCGTATTTGTTCTTCCAAAGTATTCCTCTTTATGTGACAGCTTACGTGTCGTCTGACATGACAATTGATTCTTCCAACGTATTCCTCTTTATGTGACAGCTTACGTGTCCTATTACATGACGGTGGCATGACATATGTCAATTTTTTTTTAAAATTAAAATTAATATTAATATTAAAAAATGGATAATTAATTTTTTGGGTTATAATTTTTCATGTCAGCTGACATGTCAGATGTCACGTCAGATGTCACATAAGGACGAATAGTTTGCAAGGACATTTTGGATATACGAATAATATTACTCATCATACGATGCTTGGAGACAATTCTGTTGGTCCTCTCCTCTGTATCATAAGTATTTTAAATCAATTATCAAAAGGAGCCCCTCTATACTAATATTTTAGAGACCCCCTTTTGAAGTATCAATCAAGGCTTTAATATTTGAGGTTAATCGTGAATCTATATATATATATATATATATATATATATATATATATATATATATATATATATATATATATATATATATATATATATATTCACGATTAACCTCAGATATTAAAGCCTTGATTGATACTTCAAAAAGGGGGTCTCTAAAATATTAGTATAGAGGGGCTATATATATATATATATATATATATATATATATATATATATATATATATATATATATTGAAGAACGGATACTTTATTGAAAAGAAACTATCTGAAATTACAAATACAATTCGCAGACTAAACTAACTAATATAGTTAATCCCCCAGAGCGCGAAGGTCGTACTCAATATTTTTGATTATACCAGCCAAGGAGATTGCCTTCCCCTCAAATATGCGTCTATACCTTTCTCGTCAGACATGCCATACTGACGCAAGTAATCTCAGCCGGGCTTGCCGGTACTTCAATTGGCTTCTATTTTTAATAGCTGCAATTTCTTCGAAAATATTGTGTAATCCATCTCTGGAAGTGACAGTAATACCTACTTGGACTCTGCATGCCTGCCAAATAATACTCGAGGCTAGGCATTGGAAGAATAGGTGATCCCGAGATTCCATTTCTGATCCGCAAAGCACGCATTGCAAACTCGGTACTTGTATACCAAATCGTTCCAATCTGTCCCGAGTTAGGAGCCGGTCATTGATGGCTTTATACAAACAGAGATGCATCTTGTTCGCTGCTCCCTTCGCCCACACGATCTCTGTCCACCCGAGTGTCGTTTATCTAGTTCTAAGGTGCTCATATGCATCCCTACCGCTAAACTCACCATCAATGGACCCATCCCACCACTAGCGGTCTCTATCCGCCTGGACATGCAGCTGCACTTTTGTAATGTCTTCCCAAAGCAATACACCTACCTGGCGGTTAGTAACCCGCCATTCCCCTCCTTGGATCAGCGCATCAAGTCCCTCCTGGCTACCGATTAACTCATACGATGGCCACCTAAGGAGATCTACAAGGCTCTGGTGGTTCAGCCACGGGTCGAGCCATAAGCTCATACCTTTCCCATCATGAATTACCCGGCTAATGAGGCTCTTTAGCTTTGGTCGAAGTCACAGAATATTCTTAATTGTGCCTGAAAAATTGTTATCCACATGCTGAACCCAGAAGTTATTATTCTTGAGATACCTGTTACTGGTCCATTTGGCCCAGTTCGACTGTCCCCGTAGGAGTTTCCATGCTAATTTGAGCATGGCCACTTTCCGAAGAACCCGCATATTCTGGAGGCCAATTCCTCCTTCATCTTTAGGCCGACACAGGTCTTCCCACTTGATCGAGTGAAGTCCTCCTTTCCAAACAAAGTTTGCGCAAAGTTTCTCGATTTGATGTATAGTACCCATTGGAACATACAGTGCCTGCAGCCAATAATTAGCAATATCCATAATGACGGAGCGCACAAGTTCTATCCGCCCTCCGAATGATAAAGTTTGTGACTGCTGTAGCACCCCGCTTTCGATAGGCGACGGAACTTCATAATATGCTAGCGCCGAGTCAGATCGGCCGGGAACTTAGATGGCCATCTGACTCGATCGCTAAGCTTGGTAAACGTTAACGCCTTGCGGCATCGATTCAAATCGATTTGGACGGAAGTTACGAGAATCGATCCAACTAATGGAACGACTTCTGTTGGAATAAGTCCTAGATGCAGCGGGCTGCGTCTCGGCGAGTGAGCTCTCTATAAGAGTCCCTTCGACGGGACCAGACCGCTGTATGGTTTTCTTGGAGCTTTGCCGCTGGACTTGATGAAGTGCTTTCGCGTCGTTTTCATGGATGCAATTACGAATTTCGATGCAAGGGGAAAAGAAGGAAATCTAACAAAGTGTTGATGCATTGCAGGAGCTCGCGTAACTAAGGATTGACGTTGCGTAGCGCTTCGACGACCTGCACAAAGCAAAGTGATCGGTGGGTGATTCGGCCCCTTCTTTTCTACTCTGTCCCGTAAACTTATTCCTTGCTTCAAATTCATTCAAATCGAACGATGCCAAGTTAATTGCATGCCAATCCACTAAGTCCAAGAACTCGGGAAAACGTATCGATTTAGAGAAATTCACTCTGAAAATACAAGTCTATCACATAAACCAGAAAGTTTAAGGTTCTAGTAAAAAGATAGACTATTTTACGTGCTGTAAAATATTATGAAATATCGATCGTGGGTTATGATGCCTCGGACAATTTGGTGCCTACGGGACGCTAAATCGGAGTACGGCTTGGGGAAAATGAAACGTTGCATGAGTTGGGGGAAATGATAATGTCGTTCAATACTGTCCGCGCTATACAAAACTGGTTGCATATATAAACTGTTCACGCATTGGCATGGTCATGGACAGCTTGTGCATAAGTTGATATTTTCCTCGAATCGATATCCGGGGCATCAGAATCGACTCGACCTAGGGGGAATGATTAATCGTGCTTCGGCACTGATGCATTTCGGACCGTCTGTCAGGCTTGCAACCTAGACTGAGTGGGCCGAAATGCCATTGAAATAGTCCCATGTGATGTGTAACATCAATGACCGCATATAAGATAGTAGCATGCTCACCTATTGTCTTATGCAGGTGTAAATATTATCTCTGTTTTTATGCAGGGACGAGCACGGCCGTGGTAAGAAATATGATAAACTGCTATGGTTCACTGTATGCTTTATTACGCAAAGATGGCTATCGAATATGAATTGAATTCATTTAGTTCTAATAGAAAGACAACTCTAAAGCATGCCTACCCTAACAATCAGAGTCGGTTTAGACGAGTGGGTTCGTCTCGTCCACTTAGCAAGTGTGCTAATCCCATTTCCCCAATTTCCCCAGGTGCGACGGGTGCGCCCAACTAAACTGGAGCTGGAGTACGGAAAGGCGTTTTGAAGCTCTTCCTATGCTGAAGTATTTTGAAGCCAATTCAAGTCGACGGCTTTGTATAAAGGGGCGAATGTATGGGACGACAAGCGTAGTTCAGACAACTTGTCGAATGTATTCTCTTTATGTTTCAATCAATGTAGCCGCAACGGCATCCAATGTAATTACGACTTGTACTTCGTTGCAAGCTATGAATGAAAAGCATTTCTATCTTCCTATACTGCGTCTTATATTCTGATGTGAATTGTGAAGTTTCGACTTGGCGTATTAATATCAAAATGAAAAGATAACCATTTGAGAACTTGTCATCTTGCCTTGCACAAGCGCAACTCCAGGCTCGTGCGGCATCACGCCTTAGCGAGGACGATCGAATCGGCAAAGTAACACCGGGGACGAACGGTTTTGTCGACTCGGAGCGTGACAAATTGGTATCAGAGCTCAGTTATGTTTTCTCGGATTTTCGAATATGTTTTATTGTTGAATGTCCGTTGCGATGGCTGATTGATGCTTGTCGGCATGCTGCGTGAAATACAGTTCCATACAGGTAAGCCCGTAGATATTTTTGAAAAAAAATACTAACGGGTTTTTACTGTTTGTAGGATGACTAAGAGAGATAAGAAAATCGCCGGCCCAACAACCCAAAGTAGATAGTACGTCGAGCACAAAAGCACTGAGCCAGCGAGACGACTATACGAAGATGCTACAGTTGATGGAACTGCAGCAGCAGCAGCTTCAGACAATTCAAGCCAATTTGATGCACAACAAAAAAGATGAATGCCCTGACTCAGATAGTGAGCAATGGCAGGCAATACCAAGACGACGACGAAGAGCCGAGAAAAGCAAGGTGATCAAGAAGAGAACGAGGAGGAAGATGGCTCCCCGCAAATGATGAACTCTCCTTCCAGTTCAAAGTGAAGGAGTTTCGCAAAATGAATCCGTCGAAGTTCAACGGCCGAGCAGAGCCCGACGTGATAGTAGGATGGCTCGCAGAGGTGGAGGACTTGTTCGATCTCCTCTGCATCGAAGGGTCCCAGAGGGTGGCCTGTGCAGCGCTGCAGTTACAACTACGAGCACATGATGGTGGGCGCGAAGAAACAAGAGATCTGTGAAACCGATTCCAAAGAAAGATTTCTTGGGAAATGTTCAAGACAGCCTTCCTTGAGCAGTACGTTCCTCGCGCCATCCGTCGACAGAAGGCGGACGAATTCATGATGTTGAGGCAGGGAATATGAGTGTCGAAGATTATGATGCAAGCTTCTCGAAACTTGCAAATTGCCTGCGCCTTCTGCCTAACAAAGAAGATGGTGCGAGCATTTTCAGCAAGGCCTCAACGAAGAAACTGCGTAGGGACGTCATGAACCAACGATGCCGAACTTATCGTGAATCCTACGAAGCCGCACTTGATAGCGATCGAATCTTTGGCCGTATGTCACAAAGGCCGTGCCTGTCGTTCGTACAACTTCAACAACCGTCCTAACGCCGGGGGATCGGGAATATCTAAACGTCCGAACACATTTGATAACCGGCCCAATGACGGACCACATTGCAGTAGATGCGGTAGGCGTGGGCACCGAACCACCGATTGCTTGACCAGAGCCTGCTTCAAGTGTGGCGAGTAGGCCACATATCAACGTATTGCCCGCAGAAAGTTCAAAATCAACATAACCTACGAGGAACGCCGAATCCGTATAAAAGCGCCGACACTGTAAGACGCAATGCGGTGCCCGTCAACCATCAGAACAACACCACGGAGCTCAAGGCCGAGTTTATGCCTTAACTCGGGATGAGGCGCTTGCGTCCGATACGGTTGTAACAGGTATATTACTCTACAAAGATATACCTGCTCGAGTATTATTCGATTCGGGTGCGACGCATAGTTATATCTGCTGATTTTGTGAAAG